>BMAV01014712.1:0-121980 GCA_019973955.1 Trichonephila inaurata madagascariensis
CAACAATGCAGGTGAATGTTGAGTTGATGTTTTGAATGTTTTAATTAATATCTTTTTAACAAATTTTGGATATCGGACCAAATTGCGATTCTAAACCATTCTCGAATCCACTTGAACACACACACAAAATTTCATCGAAATCGGTCCAGCCGTTTAAGAGGAGTTTATAGTCACATACACGCGCACAGAAGATTTTTATATATAAAGATATGTAATAATGCCTTTTAATTTCTCAAAATAACTTTTTAATTTGTAATGGTCCTGGCCTTCAGGCCTCACGCGTAAATAATTACTAGCTACCAGCATAACGTGATAATTGTTACCGTGTATCGTGAAAGTTATTTTGAGTTTTTAACAGTAAGATTACACCAGAATCTATCGAATGATTTCACCAATTGTAGCCTCCTTCCACAGAAATCACGACAATTACAAGAATTCCTGATGCCACTTCATATAAATAGCAAGAACTTTGAAAGTTTGTCTCTTTGTTTTCAATATGTGAAACGTCGTAGCTGTTAATTGTGACTGCTATGTGCTGTGTTAGTTGTCGTTGCTTGTGTGTGTTTGTTTGTGTTAATCGTATGAATGTCTATGTGCAAAATAAAAATAAATCAGTTGTAATAAAATGATGCCTTCTGCATTCAACAATTTGAAATAAATCGCCTCAACATGTAATAAATAATACCATTCGCCGTGGTGTTATATATATAAAAAAATGAATGCTACAATATTTTTAAACTTTGCAGACTGTTGACTGCTTTTATAAAAAATTTTTAAGAAGTATAAAAATAATCCAAAAATTATGTCTGCGCAAATTAAACAAATCCATTGTTATTCTTGCTTTGTTTTATTGTGGACTCAAATTTGTTTGAAGTTAAAAAATCAGTGAGTCGGCGTTTAATGGCAAAGGAATGTGTGTGAATATCCTAAGTAGTTTAATACTTTTAGTTACTTTTTAGTACTTTTTGGTTTACATTTAAAGTATTTGATGTTTTTTCCTTTTTTTTCCCTTTAAAAGTCAAGACTCAATTTTATGTAAATATATTCATGAGAATCGATAGGGTAAACTGTGTGTTCATTTTCCAACGCCACTAAAACAAGGACCAAACCCATTTTCTTCTAAGTATTGAGCTCTTTTCCGAAATGTTCTTCTAAGCAGAAGAATTTTTGTTTTATTTCTCTCTACTTTACGATTTGTGTTGTTGCCATTACTTAAATATCCTAGAAAAATACGTTTAGCATTTTTCCAAATAACCACAACAGAAGAATATAACTCTATACTTAGCTTTACGTTGCCTTTATATATATATATATAAAAGACATTGTTTGCTTCAGGGAAAACTCTATTGATCAAAAGTAAAATGAGTTATAAAAAGAGTATTTTAAAATTAAAATTCATTATTATTTATGGCTATAAAAGTGAAGCAATAAGTAGTATCTTAATTACACGTCTAACACCAGTATTATATATTCTTGAAAAACATAAGGAGCTTTTATACAAAATTTTAAAAAACTGTATATATAACGTAATTTTCAATAATAAACAAGATTAAGTTAATATAATTCTGCTTTTGTACGCTTTATTATAAATGAAACTCACAAAAAACATTTATGCTACATTTTACTATTGACATTTAACTCAAAAATAATTACGTTATTTTACTTTACCCTCTTACTTTTTATTGTATTTAACAGTATATAAATTTTCAAACTCACAATATCTGAAAATATCTTTGTGTTGAAAAATTTGGTACCTCCTCTTTCATCCTACAATATTCTGCCAAAGTTATAGTTTTATTTTTAAATGAGTTTATTTGTTGTTATTGTCTTGACCTTCCCAAAGGGAAGGAAGGAAAATTGCCAGAGCTTGAGCCAGGTTGGACTTCTAGATGTACGCCCTATCGTTAGCCGTAGCCTTGAGCACTATACTGGTGACAGTACGATTCAGATTGGTTCCACTACAATCTAGGGAGAGAACAGCCTCGGAGGGGGTCAGATACCTCTCACCTCTCGTCTCCTTCCACCAACCTCACGAGAGGACTTGCGGCTCGAGGGCTATTTAGATTATTATTTATTATATTATTATAATTTTTGATTATTTCTAATTAATGGGAAACTTGAAATCTGTTACGTTGAACGTAATACAATTTAAAATAACATTTTAAAAAATCGATACATGCATAGTATTATCCCTATGTGATGTACCATAAAATCTGGCATATAACGCCAGTACTTTCCATATACTTTCAAGCGGCAATTTTTAATTTTTAGGTATATCCTCCGTGTAACCCCCTTTTTTACGAAGAAACCAGAAATGTACTTGCGCAATGATCTTATGCTTTGAAATAATTTATTCGAGTATACTAACAAGCTTTTGAAAAAGTAGTGTATTTCTAGAACTACAACCCTCTAAGTTCATAGGAACGTCCTTTCTTTTAAATAAGCAGTATTTTGATCTACATGGAAGTCTAGTTTTGTTCCATGTTCATCTTTATTTTTATTTTTAAAGCTCTGATTTTTATACCCGGCGTATAACGCACACCCGTAAATTTCGATTTTATTTTTTGTGTTAAAAGTGCGCGTTATACGCCGGATTTCAAAGTACTTAAATAATATTGGTTAAAATTAATTTTCATCATACATATTAATGTATATTAAACTATTTTCTATAATCGCATCTGAATATCTGGAAAATTATTTTGACTAATGTTACATTTGTTAGAATCATTTAAATTTGGATAAAAATTTATATTTCATTTAAAACGCTTTTTTTTCCACCACTAAAAATAATATCATAACAATTTCGAAAAAATAATAAAACAAAATGTTGTCTATATAATTATTTTAAAAAAGTTGTAAACGTAAGTTAGCAAGAATATCTTTAGCTGGTCCATCTTATGGATAAACCTTTAATTCGTTGATCAGAACTATGGTTATTGTGTAAGAAATTTTCTTGTAGAACTATTCTGAGAGAATAATAACATTTTTAAGATTATTTTCATAAAACTGTAAAAACATTTTGTTACATAAGCTTCATCACATATTGCTTTGCATGTAAAATGATAAACGAAAATTTGAGAAGTAACTATAAATGTTACAAATAATATAAACCAGCGTTTATTAAACTGTGGGGCACTCTCCCCTTAGAGGGGCATGATAATCCTACGGGCATGATAATCCTTACTGAAAAGAAGCAAAAGAAAATACATTCTGACTCATTTACACTAGTAAAATATATAAATGTATCAGTCCTGCATAATGTATTTGATAATGTATTAATCAATACTAAGTTAAGAACAAGTTTAATAATTACTGGTGACTTCCATCGTCTTGATATATACAAAACTATATGCAAAATATATAATATTTTGATAATTCGTACGGTTTATAATTAAACTTGTATTGTTGCCTTACGTCATAGTACATTATTATAGCATTTAATATATTGTAACTGTATGGAAGGGGGTGGGATGAAAATTATGATTGAAAATTGGGTCTCAAACATTAAAAGTTTGAGAAGCACTGCTATAAGCAATGCAATGCGATTCTAAATGTGAAAATTTTAACTTAAATTTTAAAAGGAGCGTCATTTTCTCAGGGGTCTTCGAAAATTTGGAATTTGATTTCATTGTGCAGTAATATTAATTACGAAAATTATCAAACATGAAATTTATCAAAATAAAGCCCTTCCCGCCTTTATTTACATTGTTTAATTCGCATAAGAAACTTCAAAAAATATACTTTAATTCCACACGCATTACTTCTTTTTAATTAAAAACAAAACGGACGCATCGTATCTTTTAAAAATTTTTAACAAGAAAAAAAATCCAGAGTTTTTAATAGTGATAAATGTGGTTTTTAAGAAATCATCATAATTTGTTTTATTTATCCTCATCAGAATAAAATTAAATCATAGATATAAAACCAGAAAAATTAGTTATAACAAAAACTGTTATTTAATAGAAAGTAAAAAATTTCACTTAAAAGAAAAACGGGGAAAATTATTAATGGAAGCATTAATCAAGAAACATAAAAAAAGAAACATTAACGAGAATATTACGTTCAAAATATACAGGTAGTTAATGATTCTCAGATCTATTTGTAGCCAGCTAGTGTCATGAACATCTGTCATTATTTAATCAAATATGAAAGAAAAAGCACCTGCACAGTTTCCCCCCTTTAGCGTGCATTTAATCTTTGTTTAGAGAACTTGGTAAAATTATTTCTTTCATGGAGAAGTTAATTTTTATACAAGCTTCAAAAATACCCAATATAAATTCGTTTAAATTACAAAGGAACTATATAAGAAGGGATATCTATAAATTCGCATAAAAGATTTTTAAATATTGTGTATGAATTATGAAGCAATTTATTCCGGTATTTATGATTTATCACAACCGTATAGACAACATAATTCGAAACGAAGCACATGGTTGCTCAATTCAGCACGTACGACACAACGAAACCAGGATGGCCAACTTGGCGAGTTATCTTGAACTTTGACATGGTTGTGATAGTACGTAAGTATCTTTATTTCATCTGGAAAATCTGGAATCATCTTCTCTTTTTTTGCCGTATGATAGTCAAAACAATTTTTACTATACAAAATCACTTAATCTAAAGTAAACTCACTAAAATCGCTTACTAATCTAAAATAAAATTTTATAAATTCTGTGATGTAAAATCAATGCAGAGGTTTCGATATATTTAATTCAATTGAAGGTATTTATGTATCACACCGTCGGACAAATTTCGACAAAGAAAAAGACGTCACGAATTCAGAAGACTTTGCCAAATGCTGCCATTGTATTTATTGTTTTGTAACCAGCGTGGGAATGGTTTTCTACTATTGGCTATATATCATGGCATTTAGAGACGTTTTTTAGAATTAAAGAAATTATTCGTCAGTACTCAATTGAGTTTTTCTAAGTCAACACATGTCATAGTCTTGAAAGTTAAAGAGACCGATGCGTCAGCTCTGATCTTGTCTGAGCAAAATCTCTCGAATTAACTCAGAATTACGAATGTTGACAATAACTGTTATACTATAATGAGACACTAATAAAAAGAATCAACCATATCAACCATCTACTTTGTTCCATTATGATACAAACTTAATTTTTTAAAAAAATTACTAGTAGGGCTGTGGATTAGTAATTACCTTTACAGACCTAGTACATTTCCCGAGAATCGGTATCACTTTTACGTGCGGCACCATACAGTGGAATACCAATCGCTACAATGTAATTTTGAAGTTTAGTTTTCTTCCCCAGAGGGGGGCATCTGAGCTCTGATTATGTGTAATGGTACTAGGAATGGTACTGTGCCGAGAGCATCTAATCCAAACAGGCACTCTAGGGAACATGCTGCATAATCAAACGACAGGGACACTGTGATTTTCTGCATCATGAAAATCCACCGATCTATAAATGAGCCCTGTAGTTGAGCAGAAATGAGGAAACCAGAAACGCTTAGAAAACAAACAATCAATTTTCAATTAGAGTAGAACGTCGTTTATCCAGAATGTTTATTATCCGGAGCGTCAAATATCCGGACCAGTTTTTTTTTTGTCCACTACATGTACTGTAAATGAAAATGTATGGAATAAGCTGTGGCCAGAGAAGGAGAAAAAGACTCCAATGACGATCATGGGGAGGAGAATACCGACTTTGTCCAATCCCAGGATTTCAAATGCTAAATGATGACGAGATTGTGACTTACGTGCAAGAAGAATCCGACCTTGTCGACAATGAAGGCGAGGACGACAACCAGAAGGAAAGCAGCAAGGGTTCATCAAATGCTGACGCGTTTTCTGCGTTAGAGACAGCTATGAAGTAGTACAAACAACAATCAGAGTGTTGCCTACTCTGACTACTGCTGCTCAAGAGAATCGGAGACCTTTCAGCGAAAAAACAAAGGTGTACAATGGTACAGCGATAAATAAGTGATTATTTTCCACTATAAATATAAAATAGCGACATTCTTTGCACCTTTATTACTTTTCCTTTAAGACGTTTCCCACATGTGATGATTTTCAATATTCGTATAGTGTCCAGTTTCATATACTGCATGGATCGCATTAGGTTATCTGAACAATCGCCTATCCGATCGGTGTCCGGTCCCAATTGATTCGGATAAACGACGTTCTACTGTATATTTGGAAAGATGAATATGAGTTGGTGGATTTCTTACACTGGTAATATAAAACATTCAAATTTTGAATTCAATTAGGTAAAATAAGCTGGTTAGGTAAGTTCGAGTAAAAGTTACGCAATTAAAACAATGCAATATATACATGCTGACGTTTTATGAGTATTAGCAATGGAAAAAAAGTTCTTAATATGCTGCAGTGACCCACCCCTTCTTCCGCAAGTCGCAAACAACAAAGGACAGGAATAAAAGTGCTTGATGACTGACCCGAATAAGGGTTTCTTTTCGTCCCAGTTGTCTAAGGTATGCACATAGTAGCTGCGGAATGGTAGGTCGGTGGTTCCAATAAACATCCCTCCCAAGGTTCCTCAATTGCTTCCACCAAAGTAGTGACTGAGGAATTGAACACTAGATGACAGCCCAGCACTTACCCTATTAGTTGGTTATGTATTCACATTCCATGGAGAATCTAAGACATTCCGCAATAAATCACGACTAGGGATTCAAATGGCAACGATGCATACGTCTACAAGACCCGCCATCTCAACAAGATATTGCCATTCTCAAAAGAAAAACATTCGAATGACTCTCAAACATACTAGAGATCCATATTGTAAGGTTTGCTTGACTTCAAAATCTATATAGGTGGTGCTGCCATCGGAATTTAAAGAGAACTTTACAAAATTAAGGAGGTGCAAAAGGACTGTTATAATGGCTATAATGAAAACAAAAATGGTGTGATACTAACGTTAATGTTTAGTGTTAGTTGTTTTTAAATGTTATGTTAATTTTCAGTGTGTAATGCGTGACTTACGCGATATTTACGCGATCTTCTCACTAATCCTCTTAGGGAATCTTTGGGCTAGCATTCGCGTTTAATTCACAGCCATCCCTCTCAAGAAGAAACCCTGATATGTGGATTAGTTCGACTAGATAAAGTCAGAGTTTTGTAATTTTAAAAAAGGAGCTGAGAAGCTGTTACATTCGCCACGAAGGTGAGATAGAATAAAGTTGATTTTCCAGCTTAAGTTTAAGAGCGGTGTTTGTCACTGTGTTAAATTAGTGGATTGGGGATTTTTAGTCAACGATAGATTAGGTTAAATTAACATTGGTTACTTGCGCTTGTTCGCTTAAGGTTAATTGCTTCCTCCCTATCACTCCTAGGACATTCACTTAAAGTTAATTTGTTAATTAGTGAGGTTGAGTAAAATAAATATTGGTTATAATGGAAGTTTTGGTTCTCCTTCTACTTCTACTTCTCCCACACTCTTAGGTAGGCAAAACGGTAAAGGATCAAATTCAGGGGTAAGTCAGCTCTCAACCTTATTTCCTGGTAAAGTAAGGAAATCTCATTTGAAAACAAAGAACCTACAACAACGAGAATATTATTCATGTGAATCTCAGTAATGGCTGGAAAAATAACTTTCTGTAAGTATCACTCAGAAAGTCTATCCCAATGGCAAAAACAACTTTCTTCTCTCTGAAGGGGGTAGGCAGGGACTCCTTCCACAAGTTGTAAACAACAGACAGGAATAAAAGCACTTGACGACTGACGAATAAGGGTTTCTTTTCATCCCAGTCGTCTAAAGCATGCACGGAGTAGCAGTAGCCTGGTAGGTGATTGTTCAACTGCTTTCGTCGAAATGCTACGACACTAAAAAAGTATTGCTTCATTTTCTAAAACCGTACCTCCATCAAAATTATTTTGGATTTAAGAAAATAACATTTTAAAGGTTCTCAAAATACTAAAATATTTCCCCCTTACATAAAAATTAAATCCTGACACTACCAATGTTTCAAGAATCTAGAAAAATATGTTGACATATTCTAAATCTTCATGCATAATAGATACCAAATAACTCTTCATACTCGAAACAAACTATCACATTTCACGGATTAAAAAAAACATTAAAGAAAGCACTAGAAAATACATAGTTCAGTCTTAACTGGAAGGAAGATTTTTGAATTGCTTCAACTTCAGCGTAAACAATGAATTTGGAACATTGAGTTCTTTTTTAAGTTATTTGAAGTAAACCATCTTAAATTCGAATTCAAATCCCCATTTTTCTATTCATTCTGTTCATGAATTTTTTTTTATCCAAATCTCCCTATTTTTCGAATTTCTTTTCAAATCCCTGAGATTCTTTTCAAAGGATCCTATTAAATAATTCTAAGCTTTAAAAGCAATTTTTCCAGCAGGGTAATCAGGATTGTACAAACAACGTTTATCTAACATATCGTTGATAAAAATTCAACTTTAAAAAAGGAAAGGATGTTATGAAAGGAATCGCAACATGAAAAATTTGAGTCAAATATAAATTATTCTAATTTTGAAATTTTCTTTTTTAGTTGGCTTAAAATTTTAAAATAGGCTGCGTCGTTTCTTATCGAGAGATGAAACGTAAAATAAAATTTAAGCAATGCTTTATTTTTTACATGTTTTTCAATTCCTACTATTTTAGCTCTACTCTCTCCCTATATATTTATTTATATATATCTTATTCAAATTTTCAATCGTTAATAAAATACTTTCTATTCATCCATTCAAAGTAGAAATTGACTTAATTTTTTTTATATACTACTTGTTTCTCAGGGAAGCATGTGTTTGCCTATTTTTTTCCCCTTATTTGCACTTTTATTTATTTAGGGAAATAATTTGGAATTTTTACTTTATTTCGTCGATAAGGTTTTGATTTTCAAATGAAGGGTGTACTGTTCACGTTTATTTTTATTTCTTTATTTTTCACGACTTGTTATCTATTCTATCTGTTTAATTCAGGGCTTCGAACCGGAACTGAACCGAAAACCAACGAAAATCCGTTATTTCGGTGAAACGAAAACTAGAATCGAACCGGAAAAAATATTGGTTTATTTCTGTTCGATATATGAGCCGTTTTATTTTAAAGTGGTGTAATCCGTTTTATATTATATGGAGAATTTTACCACTTTCAAAATAATTATATGTCTAATTTAATGAACTACGTAAATTTATATTGACAAAATGATGAAAATTTTGAGAGATATTGCGGGGAACTGTTCATAAATCAAATGTTAGAAGCACAGATTGCATTCAATGTTATAATTAACTAACTTTTTGTCAAAAATGGATTTGCAACCACTTTCAAAGAAAACGGTTCCTATCTTTGTCATTTTGTTTCTGTTATCAATATTTTCTAATTTAATTCCTAATTATTACCATTGCATGTACATTGCTTCTCGTTTTCCTATTTTGATGTTCACTAGTACTTTTCTGTTTCAGTTTCGCATGAAACTACTTGTAGGTGTTGAAATGAGATTTAATTTAGTTGAATAAATAAGTAGAGATGATGTTTTAAGAAAAATATATCAGTCTGAGATATATTTTTAGCATTTCAACATGCGATCATCCATGGATCGTTTCTATAGAGTTCTGTTTAGATAGGCAAACCAGAATTATGAACCCAATTGTCGAATGAGATTTTGATAATGGATAGCAATGCCAATGCTCTCCGGTCTCCGCTCACATCGTACATGCTGGTTAAGTGTATCAATGGACTAAATTCATGATGGTCACATGATAACGGCAGTCCGTGTTTCCCATTGATTAAAAATTGACATACTAAGTTGCTTCAACTCGTAAAGTTTAGATAACATTTAAAATTTGATATATGATTTGGTAAAGAGTTCACGTGTTAAAATTCTTCAAACAGTTTTCAAAATTAAAAAAAAAAAAAATACTTAACTATGTGCATTATTATATCGTTGGCAAATATGTAATTTCTAAAAGAAAGTTCCTGCAAAAGCAAAAGTTGGCAACAGTGAAGCACATAAACTAATGGCTGGAAACGCGTGATTATATTTATGATATAATTATGACGTCGCATTAATTTATGAACTGATTGGCCGAAAACACGTGGCTCAGTTGTCATGTGACTATGACTCACATGAATTTAGTCCATTTACATGGTGTACCAAATTTTAAAAAAAGTATAAAATTTCTAAATTTTAATAGAATTACATTTTTTGTTTATGATAGAATTATATTTGTAGTACAAATAAGAATATACATAAAATAAAATTTTTCATTCGAATATTTTAATTTACAATCCAAATGAAACTTTAAAACTTGCTAAGTAATTCTTTCTTATTTCTAATAATATTTTTTCCCAATGTTTTCAAGGAAAATAGAGTTGCCTGAATCTGTTTCAAAAGCAAGGTAAAAGTTCAGAATTTTTAAAAAAATATTCTGTTGATCAAACATTTACCAGAATGAATTCAAACATACATATTAAAATATTAAATTTTCCCTCATTTTATGTATTTTACGTCAAAATGTATCAATTTCACTAAATGGAACACACAAATATGAGCGCAAATTCTTTTTCATATTTCATTTTCATAAAAAAGAGATAGTTTAATGGTATTGATCAGTAATGATTTGTTTCACAAAATCGAGTAATGGTTTCTAACAATGCTCGTGCTGTGTGAAAAATAATGAACAGATTATTACGCAAAAGACTGTTTGCTTTGATGTATATAAGAAAATACATTGTTTGACATTAGAGAAACGAAAGAATGTCAGAATAAATATTTATCTGGAGTTTTTATTAATGTTCTGTAGACATTTCTTTAAACAGTTACTGAGGGGATGAATAAAAGATGGAGGGAGTAAAAGTAATGCCGAAAATGAAAAAAAAAAAAAAGTTGGCATGAACCAGATACTCAAGCTTTTGATTTTTTCATTCCGACGAGATGTCTTATTTTCTGATTTATTACTTGCATTATACTGTAGTACGTTATATGTGAAAAAATTTGCTTTTTCATTCTTTTTTACATTGAAGTATGGAATCTGTTGTAGATTATTTAAAAAAAAACATACAATATTTGTGAACTTTTTATGAATCTATCCTGTTTGTGTGGAATATTTCTAATTGTAGTTGAGATATATTAGTAAAAAAAATTTGTATGTAATTCGGTGTGTGATGGTATCTTCATCAGTCAGTAACAGCCTCTGGACTAGGGTGATCACTTTTGTCAACAGGTTATATTACGCGCCTACGGACCTTAGCATCACGGGTTGGGTCCTTGGATATGCACCTCCACATTGGTGACCTCGGCTGAATTAAGAAAACGCAAGCTTCTGATCTGTCGTGGCGTCATTTATACGTAACAAGAACAATAAAAATCGCCAGACCCACTTGAAGCAATGAACTAAAGTCATCAGACTCACTTAACGTAACACCACCAATTAAACAGCAACAATTTTGAACAAAACTGTTGCTGTCGCTGATATTATTTCGATGAACCATTTCTATTTTTTAGATGAGATTTTCGAGCTTATTATACTGCGTCAATACGAATTCAGCGACAATAGAAATTAATTTCAATTTTAGAAAATAATAGTAGATCTCTAAGGAAAAAGGAATTTGGGTAATTTTTCGTTTCACCGGCGCAAATCTCGCCAAGGCTTTATTGGCGACAACAATAAATGTTATTTTCATTGGTTTTACATCCATTTTTGATGCATCATGAAAAAAAAACACGTTACTAATACGAAAAAGGACTCCGACTTGTTTTGAAAAATGTGCTCGTAAAAGGTTACTATAGGGATATTCAATTTGGCATTGGTTGTATCATTTTTGGCGACTTTATCATGTGCTCCTGCAAAACGGAAAAATACTGGAATTTTTAAAAAAAAACAATTAAATACTTTGAAGATTTCTTTTTTTCTGTTTCAGATTGTGACATCTCTCGCGTTCTTCTTCTAACATAACTCCTACGTTCTTTGACGGCCACGATTAATGGCAAAACTTTTCCAACCCAATACCAAGAAGAAAAACAAAGCAAAAATGCAAATAAGATATACTTTAAAAGGATAGAAGGTTTAGTAGAGAGATGGCAATCTTAGAGAAAGCTTAGTGCGGAACAGAAGCGAAACAAGTGTTAGACGGCCTACATTCACCAAGGAAGAAGGAAAACGCCCACCTTCGATAATAAAATTTATAAAGAAGAATAATATACCGGAGTACACCTATCTACAAGTTTGCAGAATAATGTTCATCAAACCTGTGCTGTGCGATTACTTTATACCATGTAATTTTCTTAGATGAGATTCGAGCTTATTAACGCGTCAATACAATTCAGGACATAGAAATTAGATTTCAATTTAGAAATGGATAGGATCTCTGACAAAGTAATTCGGTAATTTTCGTTTCACGGTCAAATCTGCAGGCTTTGGCGACAACAAGTAAATGTATTGGTTTTACATCCATTTGATGCATCATGGAAAGAAGTTACTAATACGAAAAGACTCGACTTGTTTTGAAAAAAGTGCTCGTAAAAGGTTATAAGAATATTCAATTTGGCATCGTTTATGCTTTTAATCCCATCACCTGCTCAGCAACGGATACCGGATTCTTTAAAACAATGAAATGCTTTGAAGATTCTTTTTGTCTCAGATAACGAATAAAATTTTCATATAAAGAGAAATTTTAATGATAGTCGCATTTCGAGGTCTTATCACAAAAGACATCGAGAAAAATATGCAGTTTATGAACACAAAATCTTAGTTTAATTCTATCTCAGTTATTAAAGGTAGTAAAGTAAAAATTTAAATATTTATTGTTCATCTCACTTTAAAGTCATTCAAGAAATATAATTATCAAGTTTGAATTTCTTGTGAACATAAATTTTAAATCACGTATTTCATATTAAATTAATTTAAATTTAAAACTGTCCAAATATAGAAAAAAATATAACTTCGAAAAGCCTTTTTCGATAGTTTCATTCGTAAAAATATCATTTTTATGCACATTTTTACAATTAGATGCAATACTTTTTCATTTTGAAAGTCTTGAAGATCCCTCTCAAAACTGTTGTTTGTAAATAGGGGAGGAAAAAAGTAAAAGTTCATCTTTTTTAAGGAAAACAAATCTAAAAATTAAAACCTCACAAAAAGAAAGAATATATACCCTAAAATCATACGTCATCTTGCCAGAAAAAAAAAGAAACAAGTAATATAAAAAAAAAATTTAAGTCAATTCCCACTTCGATCAACAAAGCAAAATTTTATTTGAGCTACTTTTTATTAAATAGTTACAATTAATATAAATATGTAAATACATATGACAGAATCACAACATTAAGTGGTCATTCATTTTTATTAATTATCATTAAAGTATCGTATCGTCATCCAAAACAATCATGTAAATAATATTTCATTTCAAATGAATGCACGTGAGAAAAAAACCTTTTCAAGTTTTGACACAAATCGTCAAAAGGGTCGCTAAGTCGCCAACGTGGCTGTATTTGTAATTCTTTAAATAATTAGTTTTAATCAATTAATTTTTATTAATTATAATTAAATTATGGTATTGTCATCTAAAATAATCCTGTATATGAAATTTCAGCTCAATTGAGTGCTTTAAAATGTATTTTATTAACAATTGAAAATTCCACCAAGATAAATAAATAAACAAAAAAACAAATAAATAAATATAGAGAGAGTGTGACCTAATAGTAGGAATTGAAAAACTGAATAACATTTGATTATTTTAACCACAGACAAATTTTTTCTGTTTTTAGAATTTCTGAAAACTATCACAAATGGCTTATTTCTATGAATATAAATTATTAAGAAACTTCTACTTCTATTTTAAAAATAAAATTATCCCTTTGCAATGAGACGTAAAATATTTTATTCTTTAAATAAACAACACTCTTTGTTTACTTAAAAACACCGTAGATATACTTCGCAATTCAAATACGTTCTATGCATAAAGTATATTCACTGTAACATTTTAAAGTCAAACCTTCTCCTGTCACTTCCCGATTATTATCACATTGAAAATGCAAATTTTGACACTAATTTTACCTTGTACAGAGTAATACAATTTTCCCTCATAACATTCTACGAAATTTCTGGAACCTAGAATTCCCCTAATCGCATTTGGAAATGTTGTTCCAGAGAATTTATTCACTTACTGTTGACAATGTCTCCGAAATTTTGTGTGACATAAAATACACTAACGGTCAGAAATATTCGAGGCTTGAGAACTGACGTCAGAATTAAAACTAGATTTTAGAAACAAATATTTTGTTACTTTATCACATAGGGACATTACCATCGTATTTTGAAGCGGTTTTTTTTCCCACCAAGTAAACTTCTTAAAAAATTGGAGAAAGAATTTAATAATTTAACAAGTAATATAAAAAAAAATTAGGTCGATTCCTACTTAGGTCAGCAAAGAAATTTTTTATTTTAGTTACTTTTTTATTAAATAATTACAATTTATATAAATATGTATATACATATAACAGAATCGCAATATTACGTGGCAAAATAGAAAACGATTTTCAGTGTAATTTTCCATTTTCCTTTCTATATATGGCGTTGTGGACTATTATTTTTATTTGTTACTATTTATTCATTAATTTAAAAGAATTAACGGATTAATATTTGAAAAAAAACTTTATTAACATCAAGGGCAGCCAGTACAAGTTTAAAATATAGTATTTGAACTTGAGTGGATGAATAAAAGGTATTTTATTATCGATTGAAAATCTGAACACACACATATATATATAGATATAGATATATATAAAGAAATTTGTAGAATATATCAAAAACCAGAAATAATAGATAATGAACATAACAAGAAATAACATAATAAAACTATAAAAGCAAAACATGAAGATCGAATTCATAGAAAAATACAAAAAAGGAACTAAACAAAAGAATCTAGCGAGTCAGAAAGCAATTTCGGACTTAGGACGAATAAGTGGGATTAAACAAGTTTGAAGGCGCCAACCTTCCCAATTTGCAACTCGGTAGGAAAAACCAAATGAAATAAACAAAAGTTCAAAGTATATAAAAAATAAACAAAAATTCGAAGTATATAAATATATATATAAATATATGTATATAAATATATATATAGAAGTATATATATATATAGATATATATATATATATATATATATATATAAAGAAAGTGTGAACTATAATAGTAGGAATTAAAAGAAAAGAATTTCTCTCTAGTCTTATATTTATAGAATTGTTACTTATAAATTTGAAAATATCCAAGTTAAGATAATTATTAATATGGATTAATATTCTTTTCTAAAACTACACGAGAGTAATTGAGAGGGACCTCGAAATTTAGAACCACAAATTTAGTGACGAGGATGATAGGAGCATTTGTGGCACACAATATCCAATTCCCACATCACATCATTTCATACCAGGCTAAAACAGAATCCATTTGAATGATAAAATCAATACTATGAATTATTTTTAATGAAGATATTTGGTAAAATGAGAGAGGTTTAAACCAGTGCTTCTCAAACTTTCAATATTCGTGACCCAAATTTCAATCATAATTTTCATCGCCCCCTTATAATAACAATGTATTGAATGTAAGAATAATGCACTTGGACGCTAAAACTACAATATAAGCTTAATTATAAATGTGCAAATTAACAAGATAAGTATTAAATTTGTATATGTTACTTTTAAGTAATAGTTGCATCTATTATTTTAAGTAAGTTACTCTTAAGTTATGGGATAAATATTACGTTACTTTTCCTTTCTAATTTCAAATCGAAACAAATTGCTATAAACATGTAACATGTATTTTTATTATGTCAGAATGTACAGTAAAAATCGCTTAACAAGGAAACTGAAGGGACTGAAATATTTTTTCGTGTTAAAGGATATTACCAAAAAAAGCTACCGCAAGACCCGACATATAGCACGCACCTATGCTTTTGAACTGCATTTTTTTATTTTAAGGTATATTCGCCGTATAACGCACACCCTATTTTTTATGAATAAACTTAAAATGTTCGTAAGTAATGCACTTATGTTTTTAAGTCATTTATTCGAACTATTATCTCTGATTCTTGAAAAAATAGTATACTTCTAGAACTATGACTTTTAAGTCGATAAGGTATGTCAGTTCTTTTAAATAAACAGTATTTCGATATATAAAGAAAACTAAAAACTAATCTTTTTATAACTATCCCTTTTTTTTTATTTTTAAAGCCATCATTTTTATACCCGGGGTGTGTATAATGTGCACCCGTACATTTCAATCTTATTTTTTGTGTTAAAAGTTTGCGCTATACGCCGGATTTTACGATATGTATCAACAAAATTACATTTATTAAGGTTTATTTTATCTACATAGGTATGTAAATAAATTGTTTTCAAATTTTTGAAAAACAAAACATTTTTTTGATTTTTTGAAAATAATCTGATATTTTTCTCTGCATTGTTCTTTTTTGGGCATCAAATTTTCGATATTGTCCATTTTGTTCTTCATTTCATTGTTGGAATGTGCGTCTAAATAACTGCGTATACTTTCCATGACGTTCCTCAATTCGAATGTCACGAGGAACAGGAGCAGCAATATTCATTTTCTTCGACGGAATCTGCATCAACGATATTTTATGAGTTTTGAACGAACTCCAAAATATCTTTGTCTGTCATAATTGGGGCTGTACACACATTATCATCATTTACTGCAACGATTTCTTCCGATGATACAGTCAGACAGTTCAATCCGACTGGTGTTTTCCGTAATTTGTTCATTCCCTGAAAAAAAATCTTTCCATGTTAAGAGATAAAAGCCTGAAAATACGTAATTTGTCGGGACTGTTGCATTATTTTGTGTTAACCGATATTTCGCCTTAAGGGAGAGTTGGAAACCTCTCTCTTATATATACTAACAATGTTTAATTGGCTGTTTTGATGTACCTTTTCTCAAAATCTGTTACATGTACATGCTTGAAATGTGTGTGTGTGTTTCGTACAATTAAAATATACCTTTCTCATTATACTGAAATGAGCTTTTAGCTAATTTTGAATTCGTTTATAATTTATAAAATATTTTATCAAACATAGTGAAATTTGACCTATTTTCACATAAAAAATTTGTAAAAAATTAATTGTTGAGTTTCTTAAAAAAGGTTCATTTCAGTATATATGAGCCATCATAATAAATATATCATAAAAAATTTACATACCTGTTGTAAACAGTAGTTTCTCAGAAAAGGTACATCGAACATCAAAATTACAATTGATTTTAGCGTATGCAGTGAGACTTCTAATCGGCTAGGAAGTAAGAAAATAAAAGGCTCAGTTTAAAATAAAAGATACACGTTTGGGTTTATATCAGACGTTCAACTTTTAAGCGAAAACGATATACTTTGTTCACATATTTCGCCATTCAAATAGGTGTGGCCCAGTTTCAATGAATATTTAAAAATAGGTTTTAAGGGCTTCTAATTACCCTAGAGGTTTAAAGTAAGGTATTTTTAGAAAGGTTAAAATCCTATACAATTTGAAAATGTAAAAATATCAAACTGTCAAAAAAATAAGATTTTAGCTTTCCAACAAGTCTTAAGCGTTTTCGCGTTAAACGTATTTCAATGTGTTTTGTTTTGCTTCTTTCAATGAATTAATAATTTTTTATTTTTGACTTTTGCATGTGCTCGCTCCCTCCCCCCACGTAGGGTTATCACGTCCCCCTAGGGGGGCGCGCCTCAGAGTTTGAGAATCACTGGTTTAAACGACTCAATCTTGTCGAATCTTTTACACTGACGACTTATGCCTCGCGAATCTTGACAAGATTAAAAATGCCTACTAATTATTCCTAAAAGGATTTCCAATTCAGAACGGCGTATATTCGGACGAACATTTTGGCGGTACAAATCAAACTCTGAAGGCAAGGAGGTTTTAACCGAAATGGAAACTCGGAAATTGAACACTAAATGAGAAACCTGACTGTGCACTACTTGTTGAATATACCCAATCTAGAGTCTAATATACTCATTTATGAATCATGAATAGGGTGCCAATTTGATATGCGAGTGCTACGCGCCAAGTTGTTGCTTATGTTTGCCAAGATGGGCGATAACATTACAATATGGTTACTTTGATATTTTAATCATGAGGTGATATGGTTGCTATGAGGATGACGTATACTACAGGTAATTTTTATTGTTTTTTCCCGTGGTAACCCTATTAATTTCAGACGATTTTAAAAAAAAATTCGATTTCTTTAAAAATGTAACCAATTTCATTGCGACTATACTTCAAACTAGCTGCTTCAGTCTTCTGTTGTATTTTGTGCTATTTTTGAAAATATGGATATTTCTAATATCATTATTGAGTACCACGGTATTTTTTAAAAAATTATGAGGGCTGTGCTTTTAATTATTGCGCATTTCCACTTTTATTTTACTTTTAAATAATGCATTTTTGAACGTTCCTCATTCGATGAAATTCGTTAAAGGATTCATTAAACGAAATATTTTTGAAATATTGAAAATTATTCATCATTAATTTTAATATATATTATATAATTATTTTATTTATAATATTATTATATAATACAATTAAAATATCTAATAATAATTATTATAAATTATTAAAAAGTTAATTATATTTTTATTTGTTTATAACTATTTTTGTATTTATTATTATATTATTTATTTATAATTATTGTTATATTGCACTACATTATTATTACATTATATGAATATTATTACATATTATGATTATTGTATTATATTGTATGAACATTATATATAATATAATTACTATTAAATTATATTATTATTATTATATGTTACATAACATAATTATTATTGCATTATATTGTTATTGGTTATTTTCAATCTAATGCTGTATTCTGTATTTGAAATATACTTCAAAATATTTCAAAACAGTTCTTTAAAATTATTTTCATGGCAATCTGTTACCGCTAGGCTACCATCTTGCATTCCATATCACTCGACAACAAACGCTGCTTGGCGCGATTAAGAAATCGTGCCAAACAGTGCTTGATGCGTAGTACTCGTATATCAAATTAGTTCCCTGAAAAGTGATCTGCGCATGCGTCAAATAGATCCACCATTTTGACTAGAAATTACCCATGTCATTGGATCATATTTAAAAGAGTGCTCAATATAACAAGGGTTGAGTATCAAATGCAATAATGGTTTGGAAAGATTCATCTCTAAATTTCGTTCACAAAGTCCCTGAACAAGAAACAGACTTTCTTATCTAGAAATACCGGTGTGCAACGACTCTTTTACCCGTGAGTCGGAGCTAGTAATATTTGGAATAAAAGCATCCAATAATTGTGGCCCGAGGAGGAATTCCTTCTCAAACCGGTCATATAAGGCAGCGTTTCTCAAACTGTGGGGCGCGCCCCCTTGGGGGGCATGATAACCTTACAAGAGGGGCGCGAGCATATCAAAAAGTCAAAAATAAAAAACTTAAAGAATTGCGAATTTACTGAAAGGAAGCAAAATAAAATACATTCTGACATAATAAAAAAGTAAAATACGCACATTTACATTAATATAATATACTTATAAAAGGATCTGCAGTGCAAAAATGTATTTGATAATTAATTTATCAGTCTAAGTTATGAAGTAGATTAATAATTACTAGTGACTCCCATGGGCTTGTCACATACAAAATTATACACAAAATTTAATACTTATCTTGATATTGTACGATTTATAATAAAAGTCATTTTGTAGCTTTAGCATGTAGCTTTTAGTGCGTTATTTTTGAAATCAATACATTGTTATTTTATGGAGGGCGCGTTGAAAATTATGATTGAAAATTGGGTCGCAAGTATTGAAAGTTTGAGAAGCACTGATATAAGGCACAGCAAGCCGGCCGGCTTGCTTGTATAGCTCGAAACATAAGATAAATCCATGATCAATAACTTAACTACAAAAAATAAATTTAATTTAATCCAACTGAGATTCTAAATTACTAGGCGTAACGGCAACGATTAACAGGCAAAAAAATTAGAATAGAACAGGTTAAAAAATTTAGAATACTTTTTTAAGTATTGTTTCAAATGTATTTAAAATTTTCTTTGGTATGTATTTAAAATTAAAAAGATGACTTCATTTTCTATTACACAAAGAACAATATCGTATCACAATTTTGTGTTTTGCAAGCAAAATTTGTCGTAAAAAGTTATTTTTAAATATGAAAATATATTACTTATAAAATATTTTTGGTTTGAGAAAAATGAAACATACCAAGAGAATATATATATGTGTATGCAGTGATCCTTCCAATAACGAGATGTATTCATTTTATTAATAGAGATGTTACCATGGTAAGTCAAAAATCAAAGTAGCTAAAAAGGCTGAAGACCAAGAGCTAATTTGAATGTCCTCTCCTCTGCGCCGAGCAACAAAAGAGGCAGGGTGACTTTTCTTACATTCAAATCGGGAAAATATAATGGGAAAAATATAATCACTTGTTCAAGCGAAATGAAAAAGCCATTTGTAGAAATTATGTAAGTGATTTCTCGAGAAAAGCTTCAACCACTCAGTACGGCACATATAAGCTAGTAAGATATTCTTTTTCGAGGAATAGCGAATAAGTTTGTCAAAAAATTGAAGGCCTAATTATTTTAACGAGGAATCGCGAATGAATCTTAAAATATAGGTTTAAATCCCTTTCAATGCGAAATAAAACGAGACTAGCGTTTTAAAATTTTATACAGTGAAATACGCTTAGCACGAAAACGCTTAAGATGAAATAATACAACGGAATCAACAAACTACTATGTATTTTCATGAATTTTTTTCTCTCTTAAGACGAAACGAAAACCGCTTAACACGAAAAGATTTCCCTCCTGGAGGAACAAAATACGAAAAACACCAGCTGCGCGCGCAGCCAGTTAATGAAATGTTTGAGAAATTTTCTTTATGAATGAGCATACCATATCATTGGAAGAATTCGTTGCAGTAGATGATGATAATGTGTGTACAGCCCTAATTATGATAGTCAAAGGCATTTGGGAGATTGCTCAAAACTCAAAAAATATTTTTGATGCAAATTACGACTACGAAAACGAAATGAATAATGTAGCTCTTAAAAATTATGCAAAGCATTATGAAAATCACATCATATCATCATGCACAATAATTTAGACAAACATTCTAATAATCAAATGAGTAACAAAATAGACGACATCGAACAATTTCTTGAGAATTCGATGCTAAGAAAGGCAATGCAGAGATAAATATCAAATTATTTTCCCCAAACTCAATAAATGTTTTGTTTTTTAAAATAAATAAATAAAAACTTGAAAATTTTGTATTAAATTTCATCAAGTTCTTATGAATATTTTTGTTTCGTCAATTTTTATTAAATACTTGTCATATATACATATCTATCTAAATAAAATGTATTCTAATAAACTTAATTTTATTGTGAACGTATGTTTTTTCTTTAACACGAAAAAATATTTCAGTCCCATCAGTTTCGTGTTAAGCGATTTTACACTGTATTAAGTTTTTACATATATGTATAA
The DNA here is from genome assembly GCA_019973955.1 of Trichonephila inaurata madagascariensis. Lineage (NCBI taxonomy): Eukaryota > Metazoa > Arthropoda > Arachnida > Araneae > Nephilidae > Trichonephila > Trichonephila inaurata. Next base: position 21,488 of record BMAV01014712.1, read on the forward strand.
CAATGGATAAATGATAAATATGGTAGTTTCACAAATGTCGTAAAGTTCTTAACAATTTGTCAATTTCAAATGTCCCTTAGATTCCAAATTATATAATCAACGTAGTGATAAAATATTGTTTAATATTTGTATGAGTTTTACTTTAATCAAAACAATTATAAGAGAAATTCACCACTGCCCCAATATATATTTTTGAAAATCAAAATTATTATTGGTGAATACAATTTATAGGTATTTAGAAAAATCATTTCTTGGCGGCTAAAAATTATTAAAAAGCGTCAAGTTTAGCCAATCCCAAAAAGTGGCTAATAAAGAGGCTATATAATAAAAACGATAAATAAATGCTATAGTGCTAGATATAAATCATTACGAGATTTCCTTTAACCAAATATATATTATAAATATTATCAAGGTGGCGATAACAGGGGACCCTTGATTTCTCAAAACGGTTATAATTTCCAATATTGTTAAACCCCAAAATTTAATAAATTTTGTTATTTTAAGAATTATTTTAAAAATGAACTGAAAAGATTTATTCCCCAAAAATTTAAAGGGTTTTTTGACTGAAGTTGTTCCTGAAAATTTTGCAAAAATTTAAAAAAAGCAGATAAAGAAAGGTGAAACTTTCAAACCCCGGGAAAACCCTTTTTTCTTAAAATTTTCCCTTTTGTGTGGCTTTTTAAATATTTTTTGTAATATATAAAATTAAAATATTAATTTCCATTTTATAATTATTTAAAAAAATATATCTAATATTTGAAATAAATAAAAGTGAGAAGTACTGAACCAACAGTGTTTTTAAATATTTAAATTATTATTATATATATAATTATTTTCTGAAATTTATCTTTTTGTTGTCCTTTGTTTTTTGGGGGAAACTTCTAAATTATTTGTCAAAATAACCGGGCATAGTCAAACAAGATCTCCCCCCAATAAAAAAAACACGCTATATATATTTAACAAAACTATATTAACCGTTAGGACACCGCTATAAATTTAAAATAAGGGACATTTTCCCAGCAAACTGTCCTCCGGTTGCACTCCAGAATATCTTTCAAAAGCACATGAAACTGAAAAGATTTATACGGTGGCGACAGTCTATCATCATTTTGGAGGAAGTGTCAAATACTTCTCGACATGAAGACTTAAAAGTTTGACCTACTTTATTTCAACAAAAAGTTTAATAAAAAACAGCAGCAGGTATTGAGACGCAACAAGATGAACAGGCTTTGACAAGTAGCTGCCTCAGAATGTTAAGATAAATTTCAGTTCATTTCTTTCTTATTAAATGATTTAGTACCCATCGCTTGGTGTAGGACTTTTTAAAAAAATATGTTTTTTGTAATAATTTCTAAAACATGTCGAGAGAAAGAAATATTAAAAAAGAATGCATTATATAATTATTTGTCGTAATGAATATGCTTCATTATTTGAAACTAATGGGCTAAATTCATGTGATGTCATAGTCCCACAATAGTTACAATCCCGTGTTCTCTGATAATCAATTCATACGTTTCGTTGTTGTCAACTTCTGTTTTTTTGGGGAAACTTTCTTTTTAAAAGTATAATTTGTCTTTAATAATAACGTACATAAGTCAACAAAATGCTCTCGATTTAAAAAAAGATAGACGTACAGTATATATATTTTTAATTTTGAAAAACTTTTTGAAGAATCTTAATATTTGAACATTTTTGCCCAATCATCATACTTGAAATTATATCTAAATTTTACAATTAGAACAACAAATTGTTCCGAATTCAGTGAGGAACACGTAATTGTCATGAATTTAGTCCATTAATCTGGGAGCGGCCTTGAGGGTTATAGAGTCACATCCCAGGCTCTCAAGAAATCTTTAATTCTGAGAAAACTGTTTATTTGTAACCAGAACCTTACAGTATCCTCCTTATATGACAGTCTCCATTGAACTAAAATGTATTTGTTACATATCTCCTTACGTTTTGGGAGTGGCAAACAATTTTTATAATCTTAAAGGTATTTGTTTTGACCGAGTTCCCCGCGTGACCACATTTGTCCAAAATATTTTCTATGAACATGCTACATTTTACCCTGTGAACAACTTAGTAGCTTTGATTGTCGTGTTGTAATTATGGTTTATAAATGTAAATGAGTAGAATATAAAAAATGAAATGGGCATCTGTGATATCTATTAAGGAAGTTGAAACTGATCAAACAATGGAAAAACTTGATGAAATAATGCATATTAATCATTATAGCGAAAGGAAATTTGAGAAAAGCGATGAATAGGAAACGTTTGAGTTGAAAGGAAAATTTTCTGATGCTACCTAAAAATTCCATCATGAAAAATTTAAAGCCATAAGTGTACCACAAGACACACTTCACCCTGTCAAAAAAACAAAGCAAGAAAAACATCAACATGCTTTTGTTGATCATCAAAAAAGGACAATAAAACTACAATAACTTGAAAAATGACAGTTTTCCTGCAAATAACATTCCTGTAATGTTAGCAAAACGTGTCTGTGATTTGTGTCAATTAATGTCATGCACATATGAAACTTCTGATTCTGTTTGATTGATATTTTTTCTTCAAATTTCAAAGAAAAATTGAAAAATCCTTAAAAGTAGGCAAGCATACTTTCTTTTAGTTAAATTATTCACTGGAATTAGATTTTTTTTATCGTGTATATATAATAAAAAAATTAAAAAAAGATTGGAGTGACTGAGACTTTTCGCGACCATTAACGTTAGTATTAAGTGGCGCCTGCTCCCGGGTTTAATTTTTATTTCGTCATTCGATCTTGTATATGTTTATCCTCCTCAGACCCAAGACAAAAATAAAAGCTTGATATTTTGTAAAAGGTACCTAAATAGTTGTTTTGATTCCTATGATGTAAAAAAGTGCAATAAAAAAATTTATTTTTAATTTATAGAAACAAGGTGGGATGTATCACATGTGATACATCAGGATCAACACTAAAATCAGATTTTTTTTTAAGTATTAGGTAAGATTGAAGTAATTAATTTAGTTTTTATATAATCACACAATACACACAATTATAAATTCAACATGAAAATTAAGTTTTATCAAAGTTTTAGGTACATATTACATTAACATTATTATTATTATTTTGATTTTCGTGAAATGTCTTGAATGTCTCTCTGGTACTTGAAAGCACAGAAAAACCTTGCAGTCTGTACATTGTACAGTTGTTAAGGCCGAGCACTTCTCATCTCTGCACCTACTTTGATGATTCCTATCCCCAACCATTTCAGGCATGTGCCCAGCTTCATTGGTATGAGCTGCTTGATGTGGAATGCAAGTCGTTTTGGAGGGCTCATTATTTTCGCCTTCAGCTAGCGAAGGAGTGGGAGATGAGTGCATTTGCTATACTGAGTCTAAGCGCAAAATAGTACAGAATGTCCTTCTTTAGTTCCCCTAATTCTGTTATATTATTTCTGTACGTATTTCCTATTGAGAGTTGGAGCAGAAAAGTCAAAAGTTACATCCTGATCATCATCATTATCCATCTCACTTCCATTATAACATTGATAATCATCTTCATCTGACAGTGAACTCAAATCAGAATCATCGCGATTCATTAGTTCTCATCTGTGATGTAAAATATATCACTGATAAAAAAATACTTATTAAATAAAAAATTATCAGGAAAACGGGTAAAAATTGCAAGCAAACACCTCAACTAAAGATTTCAGTTCAAGAAATACTTCTATAAATCTTCAGATCCTCCCAAAATATAACCAAAATTAAAACCAAATTTACTTGAAAAATATGCTCATAAGTGATTGGGCCCGATTGTATCACATGTGATAGAAACAATTTAACAAGTCATTATGCTTTAATATTTCGGTAAAAATTTCTCTTTTTGCTGTTAAATAGTAAAAAGTACATATACAAAAAAGCATATTTTAAAAATAGCTTAATATTGGTATATAAATAATTAGAAAATATTTACTTAGACGACGTGCAAACATCTTGTTTTGATTCCGATGTACCTACTAGAAATCCTTTATCATAGACGGAAATTCCACTTGTTGACTAAACAGAAAAGTATGTAAAAGTATTTTCACTTTGTATCTATAATTGATACAAACCGGTTCCAAATTAGTTTTCAATCTCAACCTTCACAAAAAAATTATGAATCACATGTGATACAAGGGGACCGAGGAGGTTATATAACGGTATCGTCAAAACCTGTTCCAGAATACAACCTTTCAATATTTTTAAATCTATTCGTTATAAGAAATATTTTATGACTTTTTACCTGTATTTGTATTTCTACTTAGGAGCTTCGAATTTTAATATCGAATGTGTATTCCGAAAACAGTGAAACCAAATTAATTTCATTAACATGTTTCAATAGTGTACGTTATATTCATTCTGAATTATTCAACTAGGAAGAATGATTCTATGGCATTAATTCAGTACAAATACGAATCGATAATGTTCATACGTGACTTTGTCATGTCGTGTTTAACCTGTACGTATACTCGAGCACAATTCATACTAAATTTAATTATGGGCCTAGTTCGTGTCATTCGTAAGTTTTGCATTTTTTGAACTAAATATTTTTAAAAGTTATACTTCTTTTTGAGCGAAAGGGAAAAAGGATCAGAGTAAATTTTTACGATGCGCGCATACCGTCACGACACCGATGCGCGTGAACACCGTTGTCTAATATTTTAACATGCCACTTTTTTGGTGCTCATATTTGGCGGATCGTAACAACTATTGTTATAAACCAAATATTTTGGGACACATCCCCCTCCTCTACAGCCTTTTGGCCAATATCTCGGCACCCGAGCCTCACAGTCCATTGAACCTGGCTCATTCGATCCCTCTCTATCAGCTTTTCCAGTTATTATAAGTTCATGCACGTTGGGATATTTTTTCTATAGTTTTTAATTGTTTTAAACTTTTTAAATTTGTTTAAATTCTCAATATCTTGGCTCCTGTTTGAGTCTTGGACTTGAGATTTGAACCAACTGTTCCTCTCGTCGAGACCCATCCAGTCATCTACTTCACTCACATTGTGTAGGCATGGGGAGAGCTTAAGCACTAAAATATCATGCTCCCATGTTAATCTATGTGGACTGGAAAAATTTCACCCTCTAAGGAATGAGCTTGGACTTGATTTTTGGAGGTCCGCCATATTTTTGTGTTAGCACGAGCTTTACGTGGAATTAGCCCCCTCCGGTGCTCCCCTCCCTACAGGGCTTCCCCAGTAAGAACTCGAATCCTATGCTACCTTGGTCGACCGCACCGGCTGGATTCGATTGTTCTCCCTATGAGCATCCTAGATATATTTTTCAGTACAATAGCCCCATTTCTTCACCCATATTCAACATTTTAAAATTATTTTAAAGTTTTAAAATTTTTAAATCCCACATAGCTTTGAGGATTTTTGAGCTTTGTTAATGAAACTCGGACCATAGGTTCTTCTCGTTGGGCTCTTTCATCTGTGTAGATAGTGAGCCTAGGGGGCGTTATCACTAAAATTAGAATTCCCATGTTATTTCAACGGGGTTTGATCTTTTGATGACGTCATGATATTGCAGAGATAGAAGGATGAAACTTTGGGATCACCTACTACTCTGTGTATCGTTGGGATGTACGTGACCATTTACGTCACAGTTGCTTCCTCCCCGGGGGAGTTAGTTTCGTTTTCCTTTCCCGAGATAGCGCCACCCCATTTGCAACTACAGACTTCGACCGGTTCGAATAGATTCCTCTTGTGTTTCCCCACAACTAGGCCGAATTTCGAGTTGCTGGGTGTCCAGCTTCTATTTTATTTAATTGTTTTAAAATTTTTAATTATTTTAAAATGACCATAACTCGGGAGCTCTTCAGGCAAAAGTCTTAATTTTCTCGGGAATAATTCTTCCCACCGTGGCATTCAATATGAGGTCTCAGGTGTCACACTCAGTTCGCCTCATCTCCAGATACAGTCTGCCGAACCTCCCCCCCATGTTATTTGTCCTATTGTCCCTGTGCGGGGGTGTTTAAATTTATTTAAATCATGATTATCTCGAGTTTGGCTGGTCCGATTGACTTAAGGTTGGTATCGTTCAACTCTGCTCGTGGCCACCTTTCGCCCTTGGCCCAGATTGCCCTGCTTAAGATCTTTAGAAAATTTTTTATCTTGTTACGCCAAAGAAGTAGAACTTCTTACGTGCGTACATAAGTACACACACATTTTTATTTCATTAAAATACTATGAATAGAAATATTTCATTCTCTTCAGAATATAGTTGAGCGTCAGAAATGTCTTATTTTTATAATTCCATAATCACTAAATTTATTGCAAGATATTGAAGTTCAGAATTATGTGTCAGCACTTGCATATTCTTTGTTAAAATGAAATGACGCATGAAGTTTTTTCACAATTATATGAAAGACTGTGCATTCGGTTGATTTCAGAAGGGAAGTTTAAAAAACAGGCCCAATCTGATGTACAAAAAATAATAAACGATACAGATTCCCAGAGAATATTATACCTTATAAACAAAAACTAATTCATATAATTGCTTGCGTATCTGATGAATCAGTCACATTTTTGAGATTTTTAATTAGTAACACATAAGGTTGAAATTTAATCTCTCTCTCTCTAAAGCAGCGATTCTCAAACTGTAGGACGCAGATCATTTAAAAGTAATTCAAAAGATATTTTACTTAAGAGGAACATATACAAAATTTAATACTTATCTTGGTAATTTGTACGATGCATAATTAAGGCTGTATTGTAGCTTCAGCGTCAAAGTACATTATAATTACATTCAATACATTGCTGTTGTATGGGGGGAGGCGATAAAAGTTATGACTGAAAATTGGGTCGCAAATACTGAAAGTTTGAGAAGCACTGACCTAAAGTTAAACCACTTGAAATGGATTCTCCCAAACCCCCCCCTACCTGGCTAGGTTGGTTCTGTCCTAACCACACGCGTAGCTGTTATCTTCCGAAGCTAGTTAGCTTTGCTCTGCGATGTAAGAAAGATTACTTTTATTGAACAGTGTTAAACATTAAATTCTGTAAACGCTTAGGCAACGGAGACTTTAGAAATGCAAAATAAGGTGCATGGCGAATCTACCAAGGCGAGATCCAAGGTTTACGAATGGCATGGGCGTTTTAAAGATGGCCGAGAATTCATCGAATACAATGAACGCGCTGGACGACTTCGACATCAAGGAAGGCAGAAAATGTTGCGTTGGTGTCTGAATGTGTTCGAAAAAATCGTCAACAAACAATTGTCAAGTCGCTGAAGCTACACACTTCTTAAAGACGACATCGTTTGAGGGAATCCAATTGTCTTAAAAACCCCTCAGTTCTGGTAGCATGACGATAGGTATCTTTAGCATGACAACGCACCAGCACATCGATTCCGATTGGTAAAAGAGTTCCTCGCCAAAACTCGCGCTTACATGCTTTCACATCCCCTTACTTACCCCCTTTACTTGTTCCCATCAATGAAAAAACTCCGTTTTGTGTCTTCAGATGAAGTGAAAGCAGCATCAAGGATGCCTTTCAGGAAGTTTTTGCGAAAAATGGCTACCAGGTGTTCTTCCACAAGCTATACGAACACTTTGGCGTAAGTGTATCCGTCCAAGGGGACTACTTTGAAGGTGGGTGTGTTTCGGGTGCTATTCGGGGTAAGGGTTTTTACACCTTGTCCGCGAACATTTGGATCATACTATATATAGTCAGTCATACAGTATTAAGGAGTACTCAACGAAGCGGATGGCCAACGGCTAGTAATTTACATAAAAGCTGCTAAAATTGTTAGACAGTTGGATCAAATAAATTATTAGATAATTAAATAAGGTAAATTTGCTCTTAGATTAGATACTCAATTAGAATTGATAAAAATTGCTTTTATTATTTTCTTCTTTAGGGAATACCTTTCGAAAAGCTCTTTTATTGAAAAAAAAATAATAGCAGTAAAAAAGTTACAACATTTCAGTTAGTATATAAACTAAGTTGACTAATTTTTTTACAATGGAGGACGAAAAATTTAAGACAAAATTACAATGTAAATACATGAAGCATTTTATTAATTTAAACAAAAATACACTAATTACGCTTTTATCGCTTTTAACTATTTACTTAAACGAGTATTTTTCCATTGAATGAATTTTTTTTGTCAATGTATCATTTTATTATCAATCGAAAATTTCGGAACAAGAAATATCCTTCATACTGAACATTACGGTAAGTGCCACAGCTAAAGTATCAACATTCAATCTTGATTTCTCACTTGTCACTCAGAATGTTTTTAAAATAGGTAATCCTATGTTAATTTTTTGCCAAAATATAGTATTTAAATAATTTTTTATTTTAATAATATTCTGAAAACAATTTTATACATGTTTTCTAATCTTAATAACACTAAATATTAAAAAAAAATATATTCATTTGTATGCTTTTGTAAAGTCACCGTTCCGAACGTAGTCGAATCTTTTAAAGTTCCTATTGTTTTTGTGATATCGTCGAACTCAATGAGAAATAATTATATTGATGTGCTTGTCAGTTTTGAGAACTGACGAATCAATATCCATCCAGGTTTCCAATGGTTGAGGACCAAGTACTATATAACGAAAAAAAACATGTTCATCATAAATATTTGTGACGCATGAACAGTGAGATTAGTGTCAAGATTTAACGATACAGAAGCTGGAACTCCAGAGACCCCAAACATATCCGCACTTGATGCCTTTTCACTCCAGGGACATTTTTCTTCCAGTAGAGGTAATCAAAATTATATAAGCAAACAACAATGAATATATTTCTTGGTTAACAATGAGTATGTTACTTGGTTGCGATGAATCCAAGCCAAAGTCACATTCCACCCAGGCTTTTCGAAGGAGAGGAAACAAAATACCGAACATTTACGAGATCTCACGTCCAGAGACATTGTAAAAATAGTAAATGACTATTCTACAATGCTACTGATACTTTATGCATGATTCTACCTTGCATTGCAAATTATAAGATCTACCAGCACCAGTAATGTTTTCGTAAATGTGACCTGCATATAAAAACATAACTTAAAAATATAAATATTAATTATACACAGCCTATCCGATCAGAATAGGAACTAAAATACTTGAAACCTCATTTCAGATTTACTACCAAACTTATTTCCGAAACACGTAGTCCTTTAAGTAAAGGCTCAAATGTAACAAAAATACTACGGTTAAAAAATCTATCAGCAAATTAAACGTTTTCATTAATTTTATGTAAGCCAGAGCTAAAAACATGAGGATTAACCATAACCACGTGTTATTAATTTAGTAAATAATAACTTCTAAATAGAGAAATGTTTTCTCTCAGAAAGTGACGCAGCTGAACTTTCTACCACGAATTGCAGTAGCAAAAGACGGAAGTAAACAAGCCTCCTTACTACCCGTAGGGTGAATTTCTTGTCAACTTAGTTGTCAAAGGCGTGCCAAAGACAAAGACCGGTCTGTGAACTGGCAGATCAGTAATTTCATTCATATATCTAAGCCAAAATCAACAATTATCCTTGGTGGCGATGAAGAATTCGAATACTAAATCACAGCTCAGCCTAGCTCTATTGATTGAATATATCCCGAATGTAAAAACTGTCTCATTTAGATACTGCCTCTCTATGAGTTTAAAGAAGAAACTTTTCAAATAATACTCAGTACAATGGAGAATATCCCGATTGCAGTTATGACCAAAAGCAAAAATAGCAGCAGACAGATACTTTCCTTCCTAGGAGGGATGCGTGCGGTGGCTGTTTCTCCCTCGAATCTCAATTAGTAACAGATAGTTTCAAAATCGCTTTATAATTAGCCCGACGGGGAATTCCTCTTCAGACAAGAATTCTAAGGTGCAACAAAGACTTTGTGGATCGGCACGTTAGTAGTTCAAGTCAAATACTCATGCCAAATTCAACAATTTAGTGAAATGGATTACTTTTAAAATTGCTTCGCATATATTTCAGATTTTGGATAGAAATATTGGGTTTGTAACTGTAGTTGTTGGCCTTAGGGAGTAGATTTGAACGGGTTATTTGATAATACAAGAATACGCGTTCAAGTTAATCATCAAGTTATCAATCAGATAATAATTAATTTTCAATTTTTCGTTACATTCAACTAGCGGTGAGATTTGCTGTAACTACCTTTACCAAAAAAAAAAAAATGGTATTGAGGCGTCTTTGTACAAGTAGAGAAAGGATGTTATTAAACAATTCATAGACATGCTATAATAAGAGTTTACCAATCTAATGCGCATATACTTTTAAGTTACTTTAAAAGTGTCTTCCAGGACAAAATCAGCAAATTGATTTCTTTCATTTCGTAAAAAAAAAAACTTGAAGATACTGGTGGCAGAGTTGAGATTTAAAAACCTTTTGGCTTTTTTAGCAAAAAACGGTCACAACAAATTTTTGATGCATTGACGCTCTCGCGTCCTTCGCTAACATAACCCTATGTTTTTTTGACGGGCCACGATTAATGGAAAAACCTTTCCCCCCAATACCAAGAAGATAAACAAAGATAATACGTAAATGAGATATTTTTTAAAAAGGATAAAGCTTTGATGATATAGCGGGCAAGTTTGAGATAGCTTAGTGTGGAATCTTTCAATCAAAGTTACGTCCGATAGTTTTTGGGAAAGGGAAAAGAAGTCCCAAAATAAAGAAGTTGGGGAAACGTCGTATATAAAGTGACATTATAGTATCTCTCAATCATTGGGAAAGGGGATCGCAAAAGGTAATATTTAGGTATAGGAAGTTAAAATGAATCGGTTTATTTATTATAATTAAGATAAATGTTCTAGTTGCGTGATCGACTTAAATCGGTTTAATTGGGTGTTCCTTACTTTAATTAAAGTTGTCAATAAGAAATAAATAATATAATTATTCTTAATAAAAAAATTTTATTAGAACCAACATGTCTCATCATTTGATAATCCCACACCTCCCAGCTTACGGGATCGGGAAAGACATAGTCACGGATGGCTATCGAGCAAAATCAAGGGGACAAGTAATATGCCATCAAACCAATTAATTTATCTACTTCCTATAGACGAGCTGTTTTCCTTGTGGATTCTCAGTCTGCGATCCTCACTCTCTAGTCCTTACGCAATAGCGACTCAATAGAGGCGAGAAAAAAAAATTCATGAACTCAACAGTGCTGATTGGACTATGGGCTAAATTCATGAAGTCACATGATAAAAACAAACACGTGTTTTCCATTGAATTCAAAACAAACATTAAACTAATTGTACTTGTTGTTCTATTTGTAAAACTCAGATAAAATTTCAAATTTCATATTTGGATAAAGATGTTTAAATGTTAGGGAAAAAAAAATTTCTTCTAAAAAATTTTTTTAAACTAAAAAAAAACAACATATTTTATGTTCATACTTTTAAATAAAATGCATTTTGTATACATATGTACTTTTTAAGAGAAAGTTTCTGCAAAGAGCAAAACTTGGCAACACCGGAGCGCGTGAACTGATTAGCTGGAAACACTAGATAGTTTTTAACGTATGACTATGGCACCGCATGAGCTTTTACATTGATTGGCTAGAATCACGTGGCTTTCACCATCATGTGACTATGACGTCACATGAATTGAGCCTATTGGTTTCTAATGGATCCCTAGCCATTGCGGTATCTCAAGCAACGAAAATGCGGACTCTCTGGCAAAGCATGACTGCAATCTTCCACAGTCTTCTGGTTGCTTGTCATGCAGACAGTTCTTTTCAAATATCTTCAGATCCATGGGAAAATACATTCGCCGAATTTAAGAGGATGATACCAGGGTAAAGATCTGGGAGACCCTGATCCATAGTACAGCCCCAATGGGTCTTCCAGGACTGCTGCTTCTTCTGCTGTTCTTAGAACTTTGATCGGCCATGACTTTTTTCAGGAACACCTTCACCGAATTGTTGTGAAGACACTTTTAACTGCCCTCTGTGTCTTGGGGAAAAGGTTAAAAATTTTGGTCACCTGACAGTTTGTGCTTCCCTCGCCAACACAGGTTTTAATTTTTCTGCAAAGGCTGGTTTATATTGGTCTGCATGCACAGAAATGTCCTATACTGCCTATTCCTCGACGTAATAAAGAAAAGTAGTTGAGATTTTGCGTCGCGCATTAATGAAGCAAAATTTTAAATGGTGTATTTTTTTTACTCCTAAACTGATATATTGTCCTGATGATGGGATAAATTGCTAAAAGGGAAAGCAATATAATGTGATGTTTAATCGAATAATCATCTGGTACGCTACAAAGAATGATTAATTACTGTAAAATCAGGCGTATAACGCGCACTTTTAACACGAAAAATGAGATTGAAATTTAAGGGTGCGCGTTATACGCCGGGTATAAAAATGATAGCTTCAAAAATAATAATAAAAAAAAATAGATGAGAATAACAAAAATTAAATTTCTACATAGATCGGAATCTCAACAGATTTAACAGGCGTCGGTCCCTACATGGCGGGTCTTCAGCGGTACTGGGTTCGAACACATGACACGCCACAACCACGAATCCGTTACCTTCACCACTAGGCTACCGCGGCCACATTATTTCGAGGAAAGACATGAATAAGGTTAAAATACACTGAAAGGAAGCTAATTTAGTGTTCAAAATAAGGGAAAAAAATCATTCAAATGATAAATAATGATCTCAACAAAGAATACGAGAGATAAAAGTATTTCTGAATACTCTCAGCTTTGAAGTTAAATGCATGAGTTTCTTAATGTTTTCATAATAAAAAAAAAGATGTAGAGCTTAATCAACTAATAAAAAGTTGAATAATTATGTTTAGAAACCGCATTCTATAAATGTCAGACTCTCTTGAGAACATACACTCTCGAATCTACGTGGCTTTCTTAGTCACAATAACAAAATGCTGAAAGAAAGACTATTTCCTTTGTTCAAAGAAAGTAATTTAGAAGTCAAATTAATTATACAAAATTATAATTCAGCAAAAGTGTACTTTTTCAGGGCATGACTTCAACATATTAAGATTATAGTTGAAAGTATGTAAAAAGAAAGAATAAAAAGCTAAATTGTTGCTGTTGCCACCCAAATGCCTCAAGTATATACTCTATATAAATATAAAAAAGTTTAATAACTATTCTTTTTTAAAAAGAATTCATAACTTCATTCATTATGTTTATCGTCTTAGTTGTTCCACGCATTTTTGAAAGTTCCGCTCATCTCATACTTGTGTATTTAAGTGAAAAAAATTCTTGTAAGAGCCATAATTATTATGTGTCTTAAAGCATAAAATAATTAGGGCTTTCTTTCGCTTTATCAACCGCGTTAAAGTTCAAGGCAATTAAGTTCTCTTCAGAATAAAAGAACAACACATCGACTTATATATTTAAAATTATTGTAGACCCCACATATTTTTAAGCCTCACAAAATTCTAAGTGTCTAGAACGCTTTCTTTTCAAGTCATAAGGGTACAGAAAACAAAGATTGCGAAAAAAAGAAACAAATTCTTCCTCCTTGAAACTTCCGAATTTGTGTTGCACTTTTTCTTCTAAAACCCGTTGCCCACTTATCTTTAGTGTGTGTGGAAAAAACTCTTCTATTCTTTATCGACAAAATCATAACTGTCAGGAGCATTTAGAACAATCCACGACCGGGATGGTGGAGGGTCCACCCCCAAAAAGTTGGCAGAGTGCCACCAAGGTCACGAAAAGGACGAGGGCTCCCGTACGGTGGAGAATCGATCGCCGATGACCCAAATATACATTCGATCGACATTTCACCCTCCCTTTTTCGAACACACACACAAAAAGAATTCGAGAATACGCAATGGAATAAAATAATTCCTGGAAGAAGAAACTTTTAATACCAAACGTTCCAACCCAAGAACCCTCCAATCGAAGCTTCGCGCGGTTTTCCTAGAAAAGATCTACCAAACGATCTTCGAGTTGAAGCATGCGCAGTGTTCCACGGGACGGTTGATGGGTGCTTCGGTTAAAAGGCGATGAAAAGTTTCTGTTGACGTCCCGGGATGAGAAATGGTGTGCGGAGCAGCCCTTGATTCATAAACTGTTCCATTATGGGTGGGTACTTAGTTATTCTTTGGATGGTAAATCATTTGGAATGGAAGTTCTGGAAACGTTTGGGGATGGGATTTGGTATTCGAAAGAGAAAGTAAAAGTTTTCGTTTAATGGTTTGAAGTTGGATTTTAAGCACCCGCTTATATGTTTGGTGTCATTCTGGGCTGCCTTATCGAGGCTAGATCACGATTTATGAATCGAGATTCGCAGATAAAATAAAATTGTCACATGGTTGTGCGTCCGCGTCCCCCTTTCTCTATATTTTCTTTTTAATTCAAATAAATAGAATTAAAAGATTGAATGCACCTGAGTAAAACTAATGGCATGTCCATTTTGCCATTAGCAGTTTTACTCATGATTGTAAAAACAATCGAGTATTTATTCCTTCACATACTTTTAAATTTTGATACAATACTCCATGTAACGTATCACGTTTGAGTATTTGTACATGTGTCCTCGAAAAACACGATTAATTCGTACTGTGATATCGAAACCGCGTTAAACGAAACTTCATTTATTTATTAAATTAATTATGTATGTACATAATATAAATCAGGGCAATATGTACCAGTTTGTATCTGAACTGTGTTTACTTTAAAATAATATAAATCTAGGCAATGCGTACCGTGCTTTATCGAAGTCAAGTCTTAAGGTGTACATTTTTTGTGATAGCTAAAATTTCGTTTCAATAAGACATACAAATGAAAAAGTAAGTAATCTTCAAGATCTTAAACAAAAATTAAAAATACTACAAACCAGTAACATAAAAAGTTTCTTTTTGAAAATCAACTCCGACTTATATCAACAAAGAAAAATTTAATTTTAGAGTTATTTTTTAATAAATAATTACAATTATTATAAATCTGTATATACATATGACAGAATCACAATATTGTGGCAACCCCCCCTCTAAAACTGTAATTAATTAATTCAATGAATGAATTAATATAGGAAAAACTATTAACATCAAGTGTCATCCACTACAAGTTTAAAAAAATGTAATTTGAACTTGAGTAGATGAATAAAAAGTATTTTTTATTAACGATTTAAAATTTGAACAATACATATAAACACACACACACACAATAATTCCCTCTAGTATTCCTTTTGTTAACTCTTTTTACTAATATTTAAACAAACTTTAATTCTTTAGTTTAAAAATAACACTGTAATCTTAATCGTATAATCGGCTAGTCCGAAATCCCTGTCCCGCTCATTCTATCCAATCAGAACTACTATTATATAATAGTCACGCGTTTGTCACTCCCGGAATAAAAGCAAAAATCTTGTGTGATAGATCTCTTTGTCTGCTTGCCTTCATCATGCAATCGTCGCCGTTTGCTTTTTTGTCTCAGCCTCGTCCACGTAAAATGTAAATAGCTGCAGATCTCTTTGCCTTTGTGTTGTGTCCACCAAGATGTCGCTGCTGCTGCTTTTCTCTTTGTCCGCCTTGCTTTGTAATCGTCGCAAGTTTGTCTCGTCAACGTGAAAATGTACCGCAATTTTGTCCTAAGCTTTTGATGTGTGTGTCGCAATAAAAAAGATGAACGTCCACTGAAGATGTTTTTCTTGAAACCCTACTAACACTCGACAAATTATACCACTCGGCCAATACGTTACACACACACACACACACACACACACACACACACACACACACACACACACACACACACACACACACACACACACACACACACACACACACACACACACACACACACACACGGAGAGTGTGCACTAATAGCAATTGAATAATCAGCCATAGTAAGTGTGTTAATTTTGATGCAATTTCCACTAATTTAAATATCATCAAAGCTATTGAAAGAATCATTAGTTTTTTACAAAAATATAGATATGAAAGTAATTGTTACACTAAAACCAATGGATTTTACTGTATAATATAAACATACGCATGTTATATGAGGTGATATTTCATTTAACTTGTTATTTTTTAATGCTAAGTAAGGATTTTAAATGCTGAAATTCATTAAAAGAGATGATATAATTACTGCATAAATTATTAAAAAGCATTATATATTGCCATGAACATCTGAAAACAATATAGTTCTATTATTGAAATCATTCTAAATCGTTAACGAATTATTTTCTGAACTTAGCTTCCAATAATCATAGACCATGATCATTTAATTAGACTCTATAAAATCAATATTTATCAGAAAATCGATATCAAGAGACATTTCTATAAAACTGTATTGAATGTTTTGAGCAATTTATTATTTAAAGATAAACGCATTTTGAAATAAAGTGAAGTAAAGAAAAGTTATTTCGAATATACCGAACAATGTTTAATTAAAAGTTGAATCGGAATCCGTTATGTCCCAAAGGAATAATTTATGGAAACTTTTCAGAATCAATTAATTGTAGAAACTTTCATAATTAAGGAAGAATTATTACAGTTTATTGATTATTTATAACATAAATTATGCATAAAAACAACTGACGCTATTTAGGAATAATATTCTACCATTTATAAAAAAACAAGATATAACCTTAAACTTTTAAGATATGTTTTGGTATTTGATATGTATGAAAAAAGTAAGAAAATTTCCTTCAGAAATTTTATAAAAGACTTTCTTCTGCACTAATTTTGGTAAACGTAAAAAATCGCTATAAATTTAGTGAAATCGTAACCGATGATTATCGATTACATTCAAATATTCATCAACTGATATACTATGAATGATTTTTATCTAATAACATTTACAGGTTTGAATAAAAACGATCATAAAGAGTTGGGGTTTCCAAACTCATTTCGGTATCACTTCAGGAATTTGTCTAATTATTTTAAAACTAAAATAATACATGAATAAAATTTAAAAGCTTACGAAATTAGTATTTTTTAAAAATAAAGTAGTAAACAATTTGCGAATATTTTGCTAGTCACTGATTAAATAAATATAAACAAAAATTTTGAAGTAGTATTTATAAACTCTGCAAATGTTTTTATGGTGGTCTAAAATATTATAAAGTAATATTTTTTTTAAAAAAAAAAGTACATTAATGTAAGAATAAGACAAGCTATCTAAAAGCTGTTACGTAGATCCGAGGGTTCGGGGATTTTATGCAAAACAATCACAAAGAAAATAAACAGTTCTTAAGCAGCGATGCGAGTTTATTAACAGAAATCCAATCCTTTAAATACAGGATTCAGTTGCAATATTCACAGAATAAATCTCCGAAGGTCTTCACACCTTCAACAGCAATCAAACACAATAACCAGTGTTTAAAAATACACGTATGTAAAAGATTATTCACAAGCACAGCCGAGCTAATCGCTAGTCAAAACAATCCTCACTACTGGCTGGTTTAATCCAGACTCCTCGCCGTCCCAGCGAGCATCTTATTTATGGGCACGACAGAAACTTCCAGAAATATATCCGCTCGTGACATTAGCGGAGAGATCCACTACTTTCTAGAAGATTCGAGAGGGTTCCGAACTAGCCAACATGGTTGCCAAAGTCGCCAAAATGGTCGCCAAAGTCGCCAAAATGGTCACCAGCCACCAACTTGGTCGCCAAAAATGATTCCAACTTAGCTCTACCGCCAAGATTTCGCCAAGTTTTCATTGAATCGCCATTATAACGTAAGGGGCGGCATTGCTTGCGAATAGTACAATTTTGACATGAAATAAATATAACACATAGAGTAATATAAATGCATTTAACACCCAAATACAAATTATTTACACTATTTGCAGAAAATTCGTAACAATATATAGGAGAAAAGCGACTCACTCCATTATTACAAGATCTTCAGTTTCCTTATAAATCTCCATACTTGGAATTTAGCTGGCATGTTTATTGTTGAGTAAATATCCGCTAAGGACGGGTTTTCAGAAAATCGACGCTCAAGGGAGTTAAGCAGAGGAGTTATAGCACACACACACACAAAAAAAATCCCGTTTTTGAACTGTTTGAACTACAAACTTTAAATTTGGCAAACACATTTCTTACGTTAAGTAGAGATTCATTAAAAAATGGGTTTTACAGAAATCTACTCTCTAGGGGCATGGCGGAGTGAAAGATAATTAAACTTCCGCTTAAGAAATTCAAATCTTGACTTTTTTAAGTTAAGAGGTGATTATTAAAAGAATGTTTCTTGAAACAATCGAAAGCGTGATGCTTGGACTTGGATCTCAAAAGCAGTATACGAGCCATGCAATATCTTGAAATATCCAGCCAAACGGCCAATGCATATATTAACGTGCGGAGGCTTAATTTATCTTTGAACGTAAATTAAGCTCCCCACATTGGTATATGCAGTTATTTTTTACAAAGGCTTATTTAAGGAATTTTACTTTTATAACTGCTGAAGCCCGAAGTTCGGCCAGTACACGAATTGGTTGGCCAATTCACATTTTGGCCAAAGTTCGAAGTACTTACAATTAATATTGTATACTCTACTTTCGCTGGCCATTTCGCGAAGTGGCTGCCCTTTGCCAAAGCCCGATGTGATGATGGTAGATTGAATGGTCCTTAAATAAAAAAAAATATTAACAAAAAAACTATTTTCCCCTTCGTATTTGTTTTAATCAACCTTTATATTTGCTATTTGCCTTTGCAAAAAATTTAAAATTTTTTGAAGCGATATTTCGGGAAACAAATTGATCCGGGACCTTAACATTAGGTCTATGGAGCTGAGTTTGGTGTTCTATGGCGCAAGAGCCAGTTTTGGCTATACTGGGCCAAACATTCATAGGTCTGTGGTCTGGACGGGAAAAGAAGAAATTGAATGACAAGATGGAGAGTCGAAAATAGAGAAGGATCACTGGGGTACCCCGGGGTCGTGACACCCGTGTTTACCAAAGATAGTAAACCCCTTGGGAAAAGGAAAAGATCACTAGGGTACCTCGAGATTATGACACCCGTACCCACCTAAAGAAGGTGAGCCCCCTGAGAGAAGGTCTATGGAGCAGAAAAAGACTAAGGATCACCCTTAAAGGTAGTTGACAAATTGAGTACTCAATTTGCCTTTGTATTCATACACGATACGCATTGCATTTGCTCAAGATATAATTCGTCATTTTGAAGGGCGCAAATCTAATCTTCACGCTATCACGTTGTTACAGCGTATACTTTTACTGAATAATATGTATTATGGCTTTAATATGAGAACAGAATTACACTAGATCATATGTTTATATATTACGAGCTTAATTTTAACAGAGGTGTCATATTTGAACTCGTTTCTGAAACAATTGTACTTAAAGCAGTACACAGAAGTACTCATTTTTAAATACTTCCTTTTTAACAATGTGTAAAACAATCTGCTCTCGATTTCTTTCTTCCTACTTTGACCGATCGTCCCAAGCCACTTCGCGAATTGACCGGCCAAAGCCCGAAATCAAGAAAATATCGGATATTTAGACGGTAAATCTACAGCAACGTTGACTAAAACGCGAATTGTGGCCAGTCAACTCTCGAACGGGTCGATTTCGGGCTTAGGTCGTAACATGTATAACCATAGGATAAAAAACAAAATGAAATAATTTTTGTTGAGTGAGTGTGTGTGTGTGTATTAACGTCGCACTACAATTTGGTGGGCTATTTGGTGGCGGAACACGTAATATTTTGAACCATGGCCAAGTGACGAGAACGAATCTGAGCTGGTCCCCCTCTGCAAACTTTTAGATAACAGGATGAGTTTTAGCCTCGACAAAGTAAACGTGCACCAGCCCCCCCTTTACACAGCGAGTCTTCAGAGGCAATAAGGCTCGAACTCATGACACATCAGTCATAAGTCTGTGACCTTGACCACTAGGTTACCGTGGCCGTACATATTTTGTTGAAATAAGCGGTAAGAGAATAACATCTAAAAATATATTATGAGATTATTTAAGGCACACATGTACAGTAAGACACCACTTAACGCTGTTTCGGTTTAACGCTCTTTTATTTGAACTGTGGGATTCCTTGAAATAGAACACAGCGTTAGGCTTCCCGATATCCGAAACAGTTTATCTGTGTTACTTTTTTCCGGCGGTATTATACGAAAATATTTTTATCGTTTCAAACATTTGTTGACGTTATTGTAAGTATAAATTTATATAACATAACGATTGCTATACTGACAAATATTATGATTTTATCTTGGGTGATAGTAAAAAACACGAAAATAAAGCATAAAAAATGCAGTTCACTAGAAACTAAAATGCAAGTGATTAGAAGATTAGGATACTGGTGAACGTCGATCTCAAAATTGAAGCAAAATAATTTG
The DNA here is from genome assembly GCA_019973955.1 of Trichonephila inaurata madagascariensis. NCBI lineage: Eukaryota > Metazoa > Arthropoda > Arachnida > Araneae > Nephilidae > Trichonephila > Trichonephila inaurata. Next base: position 41,781 of record BMAV01014712.1, read on the forward strand.
CACCACCACAAGGACCATTCTACAATAAAGAAAAATATTGTCATCGGTAACTGCAACTACGAAAGCTCTGCTTACTAGAATTACCCGTTCTAGAAATGATAAAAGAAAAAAAAAAAACGACTTTCTATAGGGATTGCACGAAATTGAACCAAATCCCACAGCCAATCTACCTTCTGAAAAAAGGGCAGAAAATTGGAAAAAAGAAGAGACGAATGATCTAAATAAAAAACATATGACTTAGAATTTTATTTTTTTTTATATGCATATTGTTTATTATGTTTTTTTTGTAAAAATTTTTTGTTTTATTGTTAAAAAAAAACATAATTAATGAATTTAATCAAAATACCCCCCATTTTCTACCCATTTTCCTCCTAACCCCATTATTACATGATGAAAAACCCCTGTTTAAGTGTTTCAAAATTTCGCCTTTTTTGGAGCGTATACCTTTACTGTAAAATTTTATTTTACAAAAAACTATATACCAAATAAATTCCAAATATTTTAAAAAAAAAATTTTTTTTAAACTGTCGAATTTAAAAAAAAGTCACCAAACTTGATACAAACTATTTGCACTACTATTCGAATAAAAAGAAACATCGGTAAACAGCAAGGCTTTCGAATCGTTATAGTCTCAAAAAGATTTATCTTCGGGAACAGTCACAAAATAAATACACATTACATCAAAACCGAAAAAAGGGGGACATTTCACAAAACCAAAAATGCGTAAAGTTACACACCCCACGCTGTGATCTATCCATTAAACTCCCTTCCGAAAAATTCTACTCGAATTCTTAAACAGAAATAAATTCCGTCGAATGTCAAACAAACTTAAGCCATTTATCAGCGGAAGGGTACACAATTTTGCTGAGGGAACATGTGACAGAATACAGTCTTTCTGCAGAATACATCATCGATAACGGATATTAAAATCCCTTGGGGTGAGATATCCTCCTTCGAGATCATTCGTAAACTTTCGGTCCGAATTTATGGATATCTATCTCCCCGGGTTATTCTCCAGAGTAGGAACGAACTCTTCAGTCAGCCATGACAGATTGAATGACTTCTCGAGAGAAGTGGAGTGTTCCAAGCAGCATTTGTAAGTGAGGGAGAAGTAATATTTATCAAAATTCGCGAGTGGAGAAGCGCTCAACGGCTAGGAATAGATGATTTACTTAAGTGAGAGTCTTCACCAGCTCGATGAAATGTTTTGGATGAAGTTTCGAATGATTTAGGTGCACGCGTTGTTAAGTTTTTGGAATCTGTGATAGAAATAAAAATAGTAATATGCTGAAATTGAAGATTTTGTCACCTGGGTTTTAGTTTTTTTGAGGTAAAGGATTTTAATGGTAGTCGAAGAATTTAGAGTACAGTAATACCTCGACTTATGTAATTTTCAAATCTTGGCGATTCATCCTTTTTGTTTTTTTTGTTTAACCCTTAACTTCGCACTGTTGCATTTCTGCAACATACGATTTATTTTAATTTAACAGACTCAATATTTTTTTAATTACCTGCAAATCACTTATCTGTGAAAAAAAAAAATTACTGCAACGAAATTCATGCTAATTTTGTCATTAGATGGAAGTACATTTTTTTCCAGAAATCACAATTATAAAAATTTCTGATGTCTCATAAACTGTGTTTTTGTATAAAAGAATCCATTCTATTTTTATGCTTCTTCTTGTTTATTGAAGAAATAAATTACCAGGTAAAATTTAAAATTTTATGATGAATAATAAAAATCCTCATATAAAAAAAAAATTTTTAATTTACAGCACTACTGCGCAATGTTGCACTTCTGAAAAAAAAAAAAAAAAATGACTGAAATTCAATTTAAAACTGCTTAATTTTTTCCATATTTTTCCCTTTTATTATTACTTGAGAACTAGCTGATATAATTTTTTCATAGAAATTTAAAAAATTGCGAAGTTAAGGGTTAATCCCTGAAACTCAGGCGAAATCAGTATCAGAGCCTGATAAAATTAGTAATTTGATTGAAAAAGTTGTCGATCTCACCAGGCAAATAATATTAGAAGTGAATAGTAATGACGTTCAAGAACTGCTGGATTTCCACAAACAGTTGAGTTGAGTTTGGTGTTTTATGGTGCAAGAGCCAGTTTTGGCTATACTGCGGCAAACATTCATAGGTCTGTGGTCTGGACGGGAAAAGAAGAAATTGGATAACAAGATGGAGGGTCGAAAATAGAAAAGGTTCACTGGGGTACCCCGGGGTTGTGACACCCGTGTTTACCAAAGATAGTAAACCCCTTGGGAAAAGGAAAAGATCACTAGGGTACCTCGGGATTGTGACAACCGTACCCACCTAAAGAAGGTGAGCCCCCTGAAGGGAGATTTCCACAAACAGAGGCTGACAATGGATGAGCTCGTAGAAATACATGATATAGCCTTTGAAGAGTTTTTAGACCCAGTTCAACCAGAAGATCTGCAATTTTGGGAATTAAAGAAGGCCTCAGTTTAATTAAAAAAGAGTTACAAAAATTTTTAAAAATATGGGACCCAACAATGTGCGTATTTTTGCAACAAAAAAAAAGGAAAAAAAAATTATTTACACTCTACGAAAAAATTTTAAAGAGATAAAAAAAATTTTTTGGAGTCAATGGCCCAAATTTGCTGATATTATGAAACTTTCTGCAACAAAACAACTTTAGTTTTCGATTTTGTATTTGTATTATTTAAGAATTCATTAACCATTTTTTTGAAAATTATTTTTTTTTTGTCTCCGGCCCCAACTAAAAATAATTTATATATTTTTACAAAAGAAATTTTACCCCAACTTACGGGTTTACCCGTAATTCGAATTTTTATTACTGTATGAAAAAAAAGCCCGGGTAAATTAAAATTTAAAATGGCGGAATTTCTTTCTATATTAATCTCTCATACATATCCGAAGGTTTATCATAAATACAGGATGTCCCGTAACCCCAACGTTGTCCATGGGGAAGGGGGATAAAAGTTCTGGAAAAATAAAAAAATTCCCTCTCATTTGGTTGAGTGATGAATAGCATATGTTTGAAAATTTGGAAAAGTGACATCCTCTATCTCATCTTTAGGTACTGTCTTCACAATTTTGGGTTTTTTTTTTTTTTCAAAGGGATTTTACAAAACCCGGTATTAATTCCACCACAGATAGACCCAAAAAACTTATCAGGTTTCTGTTAAAATTCGTATAGTTTGAGTTGTTTTTCCCTCCAAGGGGTTTCGCACAAAACCCGCCATTCCAGAGATGTTTTTTTTGCCTAAAGCCAACCAAAAAATACGGCTCAACCGTTTTTGAGAACCTCACCTGAAAGAAAAAAAATATGTGCGGTGCCCCTTTTTTGAAGCATTTCCCAGAATGGCAAGATTTAAAAATGTAGGGCCGCTTAGAGGGTTTAGAGAATGTCGCCAAACTTTAACTCTCCAAAAAAAAAGAAAAATATTACGTACTACGCTAGGTAACTTATTTCAAATTATGCGCCATTTAGTTAACATTCCAAAAAAGGTGCAAATTTTCTACTTTTTTACCCCAAAACAATTATAGTCATTTTTTAAAAAAGATTTCATTTAAAAAAAATCGAGCGAGTAAGTGACTATTTACGTCGCACTATTCAGCTTTTGGCGACGGACCTCGTATTTTTAACCATGGACAAGTGAAGGGGGATGACACTCAGACGGGCTCACCCTCTTTCATTAACATGTCCTTTGGGGTTTTTTTGGGGCCAAGATTAATGGCAACTTTTTTTCCAACCAAAACCCGAAAAAAACGGAAGGAAAGATGCAAATTAGATAGCTTTAAATGGGCGGGTTTCAGTAAGCGAGGTGGCAATTTGGGGAATGTTGGAGAGTAATACAATCGCGAAGTGACAGCCAACAGAGGTTATCCCGAAGATAAAAGCCAGTAGGTCAAAAAGGGGCATACCCATTGCACCCCGAGTAAAAAACGCAAATTCCTTAGATCGGATCAACGGTTGGATTAAGGTAGGATTGACTATTTAAAATTTGGGCTTTTGGGTATTATTGAAAATTTAGATTGCGAGTTAGATATTGATAGTGGTCCTTTTTACGTTATTTCGGTATTACTTGTATTGTGTGTTTGATCAACGTGGGTTTTCCCATATATAATTTTTATCTAATCTGTTAAACGCTTAAGTTCAAGTTCTTAATAAAGATATTTTAAGAACATGAAATTTCCCGTTCTTTAGTTAAACCCTTTCCCCGTAGCTCACCAGATAATCAGGAAAACCCTAGGGGGCATTTTCCAAACCAGGCCCCCCTCCCTTCAACACCACACCAAAGTGAGGACGTTTTAGCCTCAACATATTCAACGTGCATCGGCCCCACTGCACAACTGGTCTTCAGTGGTACTGGGCTCTTACTCATGACAAGCCGGACACGAGTCCGTTACCTTGACCACTAGGCGACAATGACCACACGAAAAAATTGATCTCAAATGTGTAATTCAAATAAAGCAATAAATTTAAATATAAAACGATTTAATGAAATAAATGTTCAAAGTTTTTTCAAATTTGAACCAAAGGGGTCTCGTTTTTAAAAAAGATCGTTGATGGATGTGATAACTCCTAAATTTTTTTTCATTCTTCAGTAATCCTTGGGTGCAATTAATTACATCTTCGACCGGCAAATAACTCGAAGAATTAGTTCATTAAATAAAATTAGAAAAAAATTTTGTTTAAAAATTGTTTGCTGGAAAAATTGTGTTTTATTCTTAAATTTGCTGCTTAGTTTGAATTACACACTAAAGAATGAATTTTTAAATGAAGTCAATTTGTAAAAAAATTGCAATAATTGTTATAGATGGAAAAGCAATAAGTGTTGTACCATTTAAAAACTTTTTCAAAGGGCCTATTTTTGGAATTCTTGGGGTGTATGTAATTTTTTTTTTTTTTATGAAAAGTCAACGTTAGATGACATCATTTTCTCAAATCGAGTCAAACTACGTTAATTTTAACTAAAATAACAAATTTTTTCTAGATTTGTGATTGTGATTAATAGCACCGCTATGTAAGAGGACTTAGTGAAAAAAATCACTGTAAAAATTGTGGAATTTGTGTCACAGTACCTAATGATGTGACGGAGTGTGTTAGTTTTCCACATTTTCAAGAATATGCTAGTCATCATTCTACCCAGTAATAGGGATTTTTTTAAAAAAAATTTTTCACTAGAATTTATACGACCCCCTCCCCCACTTTCACTCTGCTTCTTAGTAACGTTGAGTTTCGAAACAATCTGTATATAGAAAGAAAAAAAAAACTCGTCAAATATTAATCGTATACTTATATAGAAATAATCTTATAGTAAAATCCAGAATGCTTACATAGAGAACAAATACAAATTAGTTCATGTCAATTAATAATATAAAATAAAACACTTCACTTACCGTAAAATCCGGCGTATAACGCGCACTTTCAACATAAAATAAGTTCGAAACTTAAGGGTGCGCGTTATACGCCGAATTTCTCGCTATAACTTTAAAGTAAACATAAATTTGAGGAGCATAAAAACAAATTTACTTCTGCATGTATAGAAATACTGTTTACTTAAAAGAAATGACTTGCCTTATAAACTGAAACAGTTGTAGTTCTAGAAGAAAGCTAATTTTTGTCAACGATCTGGGATAATACCTCGAACAAATGACTTTAAATCATACTAATATTTCAGATTTCTTTGTAAAAAAGGGGGTGCGCGTTTTACGGCGAATATGCAAAAATTAAAAAAATCAGCTTGAAAGTAGGTGCGCGTTATACACCGGTGCGCGTTATACACCGGATTTTACGGTATTTCGTAAAACTTATTCAAAGAAAAATTTATATTTAAGTCGAATCTTTGCTCATAACTATAATATTCAAAGATTAATTAGTACCCTAGTTGATCACTTAATTAATTTTAATTGGAAAATATTTTTTTTCCGTGCAAGTTTAATTTTTAATGCATATTATATTACTAAAGAACAAACAAGAAAGTAATTGGAGACTAGAACATAATGCGTTTCTTGAACACATAGAAAAGCGAAATGGCAACACCGTAGTGTTTTAAGCATAACAATGAAAAAGTAGAATTTACGCTAATGTGATTATCAATAAATATTCATTTTAATTTTAAAGGGACCATTTGCTATTACCTATATTCTCAACTATGTTTAAACTGCCAGTAAATTGAATGGCTTATTCTACATTTAATGAATTGTGAATGAAATAGTTTAATTACGAAAATGTTTCGAATATCAAAGACTGTTTTCGCATTAAACTTCCACAAAGAGCAAACAAAGCATTTTACTTTAAAATCTAAAATTTTGTTCTTGTTGGAAAACTTAATTCAATTCTTTAAAAATTATCTTCCGAACATATAAACTCTTTGTGAAATCTAAGAAAATCTACACGATTCATATTTTAATGTGTAAACAATGTGTATAATTATCACTTTTTTAGATGTCTAGACGAAGATGTACCAGTACATGGACAAAAATGAACCAGTACACGGATAAAAAACTAATACATGCATAAAGGGGAAGGATGTACAATAGAACGATATTTAGATGAGTAATAAAAGTAATTGATACAAAAATAAAATAAATGTGTAAGTACCGAAATTAAAATCCATCTTTCCTGTTATTGTACACTATTGGCCACATTAAAATTGCTTACCAGGAAGAAATGCAGATAACAAAATGATATTTATTGGTCACACAAGTATACTAGAAATAAACAAGTAATTAAAGTTTCAAGAAATTTGGGTGCATAGATCCTGAGAAATCAGTACCTAAAACAACCACCACTGGCCCTAATAAAAGCACTTATACGCCTTGGAATTGAGTCAAACAGAGATTGGATGGCATGTACAGATGACCATGCAGCTTCAACACGATACCACAGCTCATCAACTGTAGTGACTGGTGCATGGTGACGATCCAGTCGTTCGGCAACCGTAGACCAGACGTTTTCTATTGGTGAAAGACGGTGAACGTGCAGGCCAGGGAACAGTGGGGCTTTTTCCGTATCAAAAAAATCCGTACAATAGGCAAATGCGGGGGCATTATCCTGTTTAAAATGTGGGGTTTGCATGACTCGAAAAAAAGAGTAGAGCAGGGGTCAACTCCCCGAAATGAAATTTTGGTGCTCAAAGTGTCAATGCGAGCAAAAAGTGACCAAACTTTCCCAATACTTTCCCCCCCGGGGGTGAGGGGTAGTACGACGAGGGCAATCACGCTGCAAGGGCGTTCACCACGTGCCACCGAACACGATGACCTCTTGATGCAAACAGAACCTGGATTTCGAAAATGAGTCTCCCATTCTCCCCGTTCGTCGTTACACCCCTTTGAAGACGCCCTGTCAGCAGCTCAAAGGTAGCCCGCCATGGCCCCCAAGTGAAAGTCCATGCTGCGCAAAAGTCGCGAATTTTATGCGACACTTTTTTCAAAAAATTTTTGACCCCGGGCTCGGGTCTGAACCATTAAAGCCATGCGATAACATCCTGTTATTCGGCTGTAATGATAGGGGGTTGAGATCCCGACGGCGTTCCGTATTACCCTCCTGAAACCATCGTTATATTCGCTAACAGTCATCAGAACTCGAAAAGCGAGCAGCAATACTGTGATACGATAAACCGTGCGGTACGCTACAATTGACCCTTTTTCAAAATCAAAAACGTCTGGTAAGCATTTCTCTTTTTTTACAGGATCCTAACTTTTTAAACGGGGAAAAATTCAAGAATTCTGTTGGGAGAAACCGGCTGAACAAATTTTTCATTTAAACACATTGTAGGTGTCGCTACCGGCATCTACTTTGTCTGAATGCGCTGAATAGCTAGTCATTTGCATATCCGACCTTCTTCCTGCTTTTAAATTTCCCCCTTTGGTACTTTTTTTAATGGCAGTAGTGTATTAACACAATACTTAAATTTTCTTAACAAGAGGACCCAGGGGTGGAAAAATTTGAAAAGAGCCAAATTTAAAAAAACAAAAAAAAAGGGGGGGGCCCTTTATAAAAAGAGCCATTTTTTGGGCCTTACCAAAACAAAAAAATCGAAGATATTTTTTTTATCTCCGTGGCTCAAAACAAAATCAGCCATTGTGAAAATATCTTAGTATTTGGAATTGAATTTTCAAACCTCCTGAAAAAATTCTATACCAATAACACCATGTTTTTCAGGAAATTTTATGTTTAATATATAAAATTGGCCTTTATTGACTCCTTTCTTGGGTTATTCCTGCATATGAATATCTTTTCAGAACTTTTTAACTCTAATGCATGCTATAAAATATGGAATGTGATTTTGTCTTTTCCGTTGGAAGCTTAAGTATATATATTTCCTGTATATTCATAAATCCTCCCGAACTCCTGTTTGCAAAGAAGTAAACGTTGCTGGAAATTAATTTGAGGAGTATTTTGTGAGGAGTCAAATTGATGGTGACTTTTTACTAAAAAATTAGACATTTATTTATTTAAAACTAATTCTAATATTTTCGTCGACTTTAAAAATAAACTTGTGGCTCAATGCGACTAATGATGTCTCAATCGTAACGTAGTTTCATGCGGGATAGTATCCAAAACAGGACAATCCAACGCTTATGCTCTAAGAAAAGTCAACCTATGACCTGCCTTTATCCAACCGACAGAGAAGTGACCTGCTCAGTTCCCACAACAATATCTGGCTTCAAAGTCCACCACAAGGTAACAAGGACCAATGGCCGAATATTAATCCCGGCTACGTCTAAATAGAAGTGATTCTGCACCACTTGTTGCTTGGAAAAGAGCATGGCGTATTACATCTAAAGAGACACCAAAAGGGGAAACCTAGAGGTTTTAACACTCTACGACGCTTCAACACAGACTTTATCTCAGACTGGTCTCCTAATTGGCATGTACACTATTACACCTACAATGATCTATCAAGGTTGAGCATCACAATGTCGTCCTAACGTAATCTTTCACAGGAGTAATCCAGTCTTGTCAGCACCTCATCAGTGATGCGCCGTAACAAATTTTATAAATGAAAAACAATGCAATACAAGAGTAACTTTAAAATCATTTATTTGTATTGTGACGTAGCTCGGAATTTCTCGCCACATAGCTGTGAATAGGCTTCATTGTGGGTATGGTCAACACACGTGCAAGGACACCTACACCCTAAAAATAATGCGCAGTCTTGTCTTGGTCATCACTCCGGTAACCTTCGATACCCGAGGCACCCCTCTCCGCCCACGACCGGATGTAACTCGAAGCTAAAGACGCCGACCTCTGTCATCCCCTAGACAGGGCAGAGAGAGAACGGGAGATGGTCTGGAAACTTCACTGAAAACGAACACCAAAGGAACTCCTCCCTCACAAACCACGTAATTTTAATTCTAATAATCTCTTTAATAAGATTAATAACTTCAATGTATAATCTGTAAATAATAGCTGTGACGGAAATAAACTAAATATCTAAATTAATCTTTATCACGCAACCTTTATTCATCTCAGATGTCGCAGTATGTGCAAATACAGGTATATATTTTCAATAGATAACTATAAATAAAAAGAAAGGGAATCTATCACCAATGATTTTTAGTAGACATAAGTATTTTTTAACACGAGCCACAACTGTCTATACAAAGAGCCGCGGTTCGCCGATCCTTGGTTTAGACCAGTGATTCTCAACCTTTCTTTTTGTTGCGGTACACTATTAACAATTTCGAAATTTGGCGGCACACTAACAATAAGATAAGTTTAAAAGAATTTTGCTTATCTATATAATAAGCTATGTGAAATAGTTTATGATAATAGTTTTCCATGTTAAATGAAATAATATGTACGGAAAAGACAATAAAATTGCTTATTGAGTAATTAATTATAAGAATACATTTAATGCGATTTTTGAGCTTGGTGATTTCTCATAATTTCTTTTATAATGGGTCGTAGAATTGATAATGCCACTCATTTTATCATTTACTTTTAAAAAGTCTCCATCGTTTTTCATTTTTATAACTCTTAATGCTGAAAATCCGAATTCACAGAAATAAGATGTAAAAATTGTAACAATAATTTTGATGCTTTTTTTTGTGACTATTATGGAATAATTAGCCCTTAATCCAAAATGAACTACAGTCGGACCTCTATATAATGAAGTCACTAAATCCAGGAAAAAAGTTCGTTGTAAGGAATATTCGTTATATAGAGGTTCATCCTTTAATATACTTTATAAACATAAAACAAATTTTAAATTCATAAACACTATATATTAAAAAAGCAATTATTCACACTTTTTTAAAATTAATATATGTTTATTCTGTATATCTTACCCATCAAAAAAGAAAGAAAGAAATAATAACTGCAAGAAAAACAAGAAAAAACAATGTCGAAGAATCCACTGTATTTTCAATATTAAGAAAATAATTTTACACTAAAATTAATGAATTTTAATGACATTTTAAAATTAATCAGACAAGTAATAATAAACATACATTATTTTATAACTAGAACACGGGGACACGGTACAACTCCACTGAGAGTGAAAGAGGATATCGAAGATGTTTCCAGTGAACTGGTCAATGGGGGTAAAGGTTGCACTTCTTGAATGAAACGTCCCCAAAACTCTATTGCTCTCGGCGAGTTAAGATCTAGTAAGACCAGTTCAAGACTTATTCTCTCTTTTAGCACATTTATGGTCGAAATGTCCAGAAATACTTCAAAAATAGGGAGAAAAAAAATTGAATCTCAAAAGAAAAAGTTCGTTGTATAGAAGATGCACTTCACTTTAGAGAGGTTATTTTACGAAGAAATTTGTGAAATGTTCAAGGTTCCAAGAAAAAGTTCGCTATGTAGAAAAATTCGCAATATAGAGGTTCGACTGTAAGTGACTTCCGAATATTTTGAAATTAAATCTAGATTACTACAGAGCGAAATTTTTTGTACCTCTTTATACAAAGTTAATTCATATACAGATATATTTATTATCCCAAACAAATTACGAACTCAAACAATTTTTTTTATATTTAAATTTGGGAAGTAATGAATAATTATACTCTATAGTGCAGTCAAAAAGTCAATAACAATTTTATAAATAGTTATTTTCTATAAAACAGCCAATGATTCAGTTTGGATTTTTTCCCCTCAGAATTTCATTAGTAATTTTTAAGAAATTGATGGTAATCTCAAGAATTTGGTGGCACAGAAAAGTGCCGCTACACAGTGGTTGAAAATCACTGGTTTAGACGTTAAGTCCAATGGCGTAAAGGAAAATATTAGGGCTCCCTGCAAAGCCAGTCAGGCTTTGGTCCCCTTAGAATTCTGGGTCCTCCACGATGCGGAGGTGTACCTTACTCCACCGGCTGAATGTCTTTTCATGTTAGTACACATTGTGAGCGGAACAGGGAAAACCAGAGATTTCGTTGAAATACCGTCGGATCCCGATTTAACAAATTCATCAAGACCAAACATTTTGTTCGTTAAATCGTTGTTATTCGCAGTGACGTAACGGATATCAGGCCCTCCGAAAGTCAGGTTTTGGGCCCCCTTGAATCTTGGGCCCTCCCACGATGTGGGAATTACTGAGCTGTACGTTACGCTACTGGATAAGTCGTAACATTTGAATGCAGTTACCATAAGCAAGCTCAATCATTACGCTGAAAATAATATTGACGTACATGAAATTTTTTAAAATATAATTATTTTTGTGTATAATGTTTCAAAAATTCCATTAAATTATGTCTTAAGAACTGTTTTTTAAGGATACCATGCCCATAGAAATGGCAGTTTAAAATGCGTACCTACTAACTAAATATTAAATAATAAATGAAAATTATAAAAACTCACACATTTGCTTGGATATTTGAACAAGTATTAACTCCATTAAAGCACTTCTTCAGTGTGTATAAAATTAAACGTAAAAAACAATCAGCGTTTGTTAGAGGAATTTTACTGCTAATGAGAGTACTATCTTTCAAGATTTCAGCCTATCCACGCTCTCCCTTGGGAGTACAACCCAATCAGGATTTAATAACTCCCAGCTTGATAACTCCTTCGAATCTCGAATCGGTCTTTTTCTAACTCTTTCCCTGTAAAGAAAGTGACCAGAATAATTGAATCGCTTCTTCGGGCTAACAAAAAAGTTACGAAACTGAAAGTTTGTTTAGATCATTTTTTTGTTTTTGTTTTTGATAATATGACTACAAGTCTTTCTGTCTACAGCAGATAGTTTTTGTCAGAGATATGTTTTATTTATAAAAGGCGAATCCAACTTACGAAGGTGTGTGTGTTCTTACTGTAAGTTGTCATGAAGTATTTGAAAAGTACGTGTATTTCTTGGGGTCGCTTGCTTGAATTTCAAAAGGATCTTAACATATTTCTTGAAAAAGCAAGAATAAAAAGATCGCATATCATTGACAACATTTCAACTATATATATATGTATATGATGTGTATGTTTAATGTTCAACTATTTTCGACTGTCTTGGAAGACGGAGTGTATTACAAGCATACGAATATTTCTTGGAATTCAATAGAGAATGATGCCTTCAGAACTATTGAGTATGTCTTTTTTCAGAATAAAATCAAATTTTTTTTTAAAAGAAAATAAGTATTTTTCTATCCATATATTCTATCAATATATTTTTGACCTTTAACTCAGCAATGAAGCAGAATGTAAAAAAGTATTAAATCTGGTATATTTCTTGACTACACTTTTTTTTTAATGCGCCATGTAGAAAGTTTTATTGAAACATTTCTCTGCCTTGCGTCATGTATTTAATGTGTAAAGAATACCTCTATTAACTTTTCCCCATTTCTATGTTATATTCATTAGAATAAAACATTAAAATTAGTTTATACAAGGGTAACTCTGAAATTTTTGAGATACGCACAGAAAAAAAGTTAAAAGAAAACCCGGATTTAATTTGAAAATACAAAGTATTTTAATTAAGCAGACGAATTTTTGCTGACTTACTTCAAGTGTTTTAGCGTAGAATAAGTTTTATAGACAGAAGAGAAAATGAAGTTGACGCGAAAGCATTATCGTGCAATGATTTTCTATGATTTTAAATCGCGATTAAATCAAGATAAATACGTTCAAAGGCTGCAGTTAGCATTTAGTGATGAATCTCTACGTCGTGCTACTGCCCTGGGGGGCGATACTCCTGCAGGTAGGTAATGTGGGCGAACTTTGTTGAAAAACTAGCTGCTCATTGTTTGAGTCAATATATTTTAAAAATTATAACTCTTTCTTCATTTAAACTGAGGTCTTCTGTTAAATTCCTAGCCGTCATTCGATCTTATGATTGAACTGGGTCTAAAGACTCAAGTTCCATGTCTTGCTTTTGTTCATGCATATCTATGAGCTCATCCATTGTAAGCATATGATTGTGGGAACCCAGCAGTTATTAAACGCCATCACTATCCAAGATCTAAATTTATTTGCCTCGCAATATGGGCAAATTCTTCAATCACATTACCTATTTCGTATAATCGAAAATAAAAGATTAAAAAAAATTATTTACTGGAATGAAGTAAAACAAAATACTTTCTGACATAATAAAAAAATACACATTTACACTGATATAATTTATATATATCATCTTCGATATTACATCATAAAAAATAAAAGCTTCTACTTCAAAACCTCATTAGCTATCTTTGATACTGTAGCCAAACATAAAGAACATTTTATTTGATTTGCTGTAATACCATGATGAGAGATTTTTTATTACGTTTTCTTTTCAAATTCAAAATACTGCTCTTTCAGAGAAAAAACAAAACCCAGACCCATAATCAAAGTAATTTTAGAGAGATAAAACATTCATCACTGTTATATTATTGAAATATTATACATTAGCTGTAGGCAGCAGAATGTATTTGCTGCGGTTTGACCTTCGAACTTACTTGTATGGTTAGTTACGTCCCTGCTCTTATGTATTTGTTTTTCATTTTAGGGAAGTTGTAAAGTAAACTATTTCTGCTGCGCTTTTTCCTTGTAAAATATTTTTTATGATTTTTGAAAAGCACAGAGAACACTTTGAAGGATTGTTACTTGACCAGATTTATTTTTATGAGTATTCCCAAACATATAAAGCATAATGAAAAACGTTTTACACAATTTTTTAGAACATCCATATTGTATTAAATACACTTTTAATCCGGGAGAGGTCACGCCGAGCACAGAGTGCACGAAATCGGTAATTCTGGTAAAACTATTTACATTGTTACCAATGGCCCTGACACTATCCTCCTGTTTGACAGTCTTACGTGAACTAAAATACATTTGTCACCTTTCTCCCTCTTTTTTGGGAGTGACAAACGTTTTTACAATCTTGGGTATGGATTTCGACTGAGTTCCCCGAAGTGCGATCACTTTTTTTTCCAAAAATATTTTTTTGTGATTTCATACTTTCACATCCCTATGAATAACTTAGTAGCTTTTTGATTGCCTTGCTGTACGACTTATTGTGGTTTGGTAAATGAGCATGAGCAGGTAAATGTTTGGTAAATGATCAGAATATATATATAAAAAAGAAATGGACATGCCTTTGATCTCTATTGAAAGATGTTAAAACGGATAAAAAGGGATATGAACCTGCTGAAATAATGCATATTAAAGTAAATTTGAAAAGCGATGAACATGAAGCAGAAAAGAAAAATTTTTCAAATGCTACCACAAGAGCTCCATCAACTAAAGAGTATGAAACCATAAGTATCGAAGACTTACACTTTGCTTTGTCAAAAACACACAAGCAAGCAAAAGTTCAACATGCTATTTGTCGAACATCAAAGGACTGAAAAAATAAAATAACTTGAACAAAATATGACAGTTTGCCTGCAAATAACATTCATAGCAATGTTAGCGAAAAGTGTCTGTGATTTCAGTGCCTTTTTAGGTCACACACATTTTAAACATTTTAGTTCGGTTTTCTTGGATTTTTCCTAAAATTAACAAAAGAAAAAAATTGAAGAGTAAGGTAGTATATTTTCTCTTAATTAAATTATTCACTGGAATTACGATTTTTGCACTGTGTACTATAAAAATAATTATAAAAGGATTGGGGTGGACTCAATAACCCGCTCGAACATTAGTATCGAGCGCGCGCCTCTCCCGGGTTAAATATGTTGAAGTCTTTTCGTTTTAAATATTAAAAATAATACAATCATTTTTTCATCGGAATTTTATATTATTGCTCATTCGGTAACATCCAGGAATTCTAAAATACTAATTCTGTGAGGCAAAATTGCAGGTTCCTTAAAACTAATTATAATTTGAGCAATTATTTAAAAATCATTTTACATTTTGTAAACATTGTCGCGCACTTGGCTTTACTTTCCTTACAGTTCAGCGATATCAATACTGTTTTATTTTCTTATAAATGAACTCGTGCGAAGAGCGGGTACTCCATCCGGTATACTTTTAATGTATCAGTGTACCGCACAGAGTATTTTATAACTAATTAATTAATACTAAATTAAGAACAAGTTTTTTTAATAAGTATTAGCGACTTCTATGGGCTTGTCTTGCAAATCAAAGTTTTCTAAGGAATCCTTATGATTAGAAATCGACCCTTTGAGTTCTTTTTCTATATTTAGCTGATATGTATATTTTGTCTTCTAAGCAGCCACCGCATTTTTGCAATGTGTTCCAATTTAAAAAGTGAAGGGAAAAAATAACATAATTATCCTATTATAATTCTTTTGCTTAGAGTAAACATACAAATTTAATACTTTATGTTATTAATCTGTACGGTTTATAATAAAAATTGTAGCTTTAGCGTCAAAGTGCATTATTATTGCATTCAGTACATTATTAATGTATAAGGGGGCGCGATAAAAATTGTGATTGAAAAGGAGGTCGCCAGTACTGAAAGCTTGAGAAGCACTGCCTTACGATTTCGTATTTGTGTTAACTAAGGTTTTCTTAAACATTATTTTTTCTAAGCGATTATTTTCTTTCGTTTCCAGCCCCAACTAAAAATAATTTATATGTATTTATATGCGCGAAATTATACCCTGACTTACACGGTTATCACTCAGACCCTCCTATCGCATAAATTTGAAATATTACAGTACTGTTGTTACGTAGGTGGCGGCTCGAGGATTTTATTCTGTCAGTCTCAAAGAGCAAGGAAGTTCTACAGGAGGGATGAAAATTTATCGTAGGTCAACAATCCTTGAAATAAAGGATACAACACACGGATTCGCTTAATAAATCCCAGAAAGTCTTCACAACTTTTATATCACTCAGACACAATTATCAGTGTCTAAAATACAAATACGTAATAATTAAGATTATTCGCAAGCAATTGCTCAATAGTAGCAACTAAGTCGACTACTAAGTTATCCGACTACGTTCGGAACCGTGAGTTTGCAAAAGCGTATAAATGGATAATATTTATGATATTTAGTGTGCAGGGTAGAAAATATATATAAAATTGTTTTAGAATAGTATTACAATAAAAAATTATTTAAGTACAATATTTTGACAAAAATGAACATGAGAATGACCCATTTTCAAAACATTCTTCGTTTATGAAAAATGTACCTAGTATAATAATATATTTTGCCCGTATATAGCTCAGACCTCTGTGCAGAGGCTCAACTAAAATTTTTTGAAATATATAACTTAGAAATTGGGTTTATCCATGTTTTTCGACAACAGAGGGAGAAATTTTTAGAAAAAACGCCGATAATTATTTCAAATGGTTGTAACTCTGAAAATAAATGTGAATTGTACGAAGTTACCTGAGTTATACGGGCAGAGCTCTATTATTATAATAGAAACCTTTTCACAGGGAACATTTTGAAAAGAAGGTTATTTGTAAGTTAATTTTTGCCGAAATATTGTATTTAAATAATTTTTTTTTTGGTCAAAATGTCCTTAAAACAATTTTGTACATGTATTTTAATGTAAGTGACACTAAATATCATGGAAATTGTCCATTTATGCGCCTTTTTAAAATCACGGTTCCGAACGTAGTCGGATACCTTAAAACAATACTAACTCTTCCTCAATCCTATTTAGTCTATACGGATCTTTCTCGAAAGATCTGCTTTCGTCTGAGATCGTGACATTAATAGATTTCTGCAATAATTTCCAGAAGCATCCATAGGGTCACCAAGTCGCCGAACATGATCGCGAAAAATGATGCCAACTTGGCTCTATCGCCAACATTTTGCCAAGGTTTTATTGAATCGCCATTATAATGTAAGGAATAGTGTTATGCTAGCGAATATTACAATTTTGGCAAACAATAAATACAACAGAAAGCAGTATTAACGTATTATATATCCAGATATAAATTAATTACACTATCTTAAGTATTAAATACACAAATTTCATAACAAAATAAATATTTGTAAATTTCAAAATAAAAGTTAATTTTCATAAAATAAGTATAAGTGAAGTAATCGTAGAATTGTGCGAAAAGGTGCTTTATTTTCCAAATATTTGTGCATTCTTCGACAAAATTCAGTAGTTATTTTAAAACACGATTTCTGTAAAAAAATTCTTTAGAATATTATTATAGCGTAAAATCCATTATAACGTGCGCTTTTGGCTTACAAAATTAAGGTCAGAGAATTACGGGTGCACGTATACTCTGGGTATAAAAATGAACTTAATGAAGAAAAAGACTAAGCAAGCTCGATGACTCGTGAAGAGGATTTAGTAGGCAAATAGCCAATACATAGAATATATAACTTACCTGAAAAGAAAGAAAGTACGCGAATTAATATTTTGCTATTATATAACATAAAATCAAACATAACATAATCAAATTTTTCAGAAAAAACATAAATCAGTCTTTTAGCTTATGCTAAAATTGCGTGAAACTCTACATTCACCGAAATAATATTTGGAACACATTTTATGTAAATACCATAAAATCCGGCGTATAACACGTTTTTTCAATACGAAAAATGAGACCGAAATTTACGGGTGCGTTTGACATGATAGTAAAAGGAATAGCTTTAAAATTAAAAAAAAAAGATGACAAAGAAAAAAATTAGGCTTCTACATGGATTGAAATACTGTTTATTTAAAAGAAATGTCATTCCTCATGAACTTAAAGGGTTGTAGTTTTAGAAGTGTACTATTTTTTCTGAAACTTTTGGAATAATACCTCGAATAAATGACTTCAAAATATTAGAGCAATGCGCATATACATTTCAGGTTTCTTCGTGAAAAAGGAGGTGCGCTTTATACGCGGTGAATATACCTAAAAATTAAAAATTGCAGATTGAAAGTATAGGTGCGCGTTATACGCCGGATTTTAAGGTGAATTAAATAAACAGAAACATGAAAATAAGGCCTTACAAATTTTTTATCTTGCTGACATTTCTTTAAAACAAACTTATGACAAATAGTGTTAGAGCTATAAAGATAAAAAAAACGAATAATGATCATAAACAAGTTTTTGCTACGCTTTTGAAGTTACGAGTTATAGTTTAAGGATAAATGTATTCAATTAAAAAAACAAACAAAAAATTTGCATTTATGTTGTGAATTTACAATAATAAATATTATTAGAACAAATTCCAATTGAAGAAACACTACTAGCAATCCTAAACAATAACATTAATACAATTCAGGATAACATTTATGTATACAGCAAAAACAGTGAAGTTTTAAAATCTCTTAAAGCCCTGGGCCCTTAAGGAAAAGTAAGCCTCGCTTGCGATCCTTTTAAATATACAATACAACTAGAATATATCGCAAATACTCTTACAAACGGAAACCTGTAACAAATAAGAGTGCGAGACTCACAATCTCTCAAACCTAGCCACAAACCGATTGATTGTCTTCGTTTGACTAAATGACGGTGTATGGTGCTAAGCTTAGGCTTAGACACAGAAGACGGACATGACATAAATAAGGAAATCTAACAACTGTTGCCTGTTGGCATATAGTGCGAAATTCTCAGATTTTCGATGATTATGTCTTGATGATTAAACGCCTTAGCTGCCGAGGAAAAGTTAGGAAATCCTCTCCCCCCCAGTGCCACCGTTTTTCCCACAGGCACGCGTTGTTACGTGGTTCATTGGGGGGAAAAGCAAAAGCGTGCCTTTCCACTTAAAATTTTTTTACTTTCACTTTAAAAACAGAAGAGAATAAAATAATAAAATGAAAATAAAAAATTCATTCTCTAGAGTTAGAATATAATAAAAAAAATAAATTATAATTTTTTTTTTATCTGTTGAGTTATATATCTTAAGACATGGTTGAATAAATAAACCAGTATGACATCCAGTTCATTCGTACAAAAATTGAAAAGCTCCTCTTACACACGGAAAGGGAAAATCACAGCAAATGAAGAATAGAATAGAGCACACTCAAATGGAAAAACAAGAAAAACTGTGTGCTTAGCTATAAGTTTAATAATTCCTGAAATATACCCTTTAAAGTTCCTTCTCCACCGCTTCTTCGAAAGAAGTATTCTTTAATAAGTCCGAGTAAGAATTCTTTAGTAAATTTTTTTAGAATCACTGTCAACGTCATTTTATTGTAATTCAAAGCCGTGGAACTAGCTTTAAACAGAGCAGCACAATACAAAAAGTCCTCCTTTGGTAAGACGGGTATGCAAGTCCGGGGCACTAAAGGCACCAGCTCAGAAGGACGTGTATACACGCCCACTGCACTTAAGGGGGTTAAGTGATTCGAATCATAGTGTTATTGAGACCAAGTCTAGACCTGGGTCCAGTTGGTGCACTCCTTAAAAAGTCCCCAATAAAAAGTAAAATTTCATGCGAAAAGTAAAAAATAGTTTAATACCACAATATAAATTGTCAGCTGTTTAACGATTTTGTTTTTTAATTTTACTGAAAAAATACCTAGCAGATAAGTTAATAATACATTAAAATATGACTATCTTTGAAAAATAAACTACTTTTTAAATCACCAGACAATCGTTTAGAATTTAAAGTTATTCTCCAGGAATACCATCTTTTCAAATAGTTTCTAAAATACAATTCACCTTTTCGATATCGGATGAAATATTTTTCCATATGTCCCATTTATTGAACACACGTAATCTCTTAAAACCACTTTGGCAAGCATTAGACCATGATATGCTTACATGAGTACATAAAAGACATTTTTCAAGTTATTTCTCTGAAGCAGTTCTGATCAAATGCCCATCCATGCAAATCCAGAGAATAAATTCTACGATCCATTTCCTCGCAGCAGAATAAAAGGAAATTTGAATGGAAGGCCTTGTGCATGATGGCATTTATTCGCAGATTGAAACGCATTAGAGCTATCGATACAGAAGCACGCCGTTTATCGTGATTTAAAGGCCAATCCAGATTTTTCAGGGTATTTTTCAGATTACTTAAACGAAATGGTACAGAAGTGGCAATCGATAGAACTGTAAAAAAAAAAATTGATAGGTTTGAAGTTTTTTCCTTATATTTTCGACCATTACATGCGACTTTTGTATGGTTTGAGAAAAAAAATTGAATTTATTAGAAAAAAAAAAGAATCATTATGAGGAATTAGGGATTGTCAATAAAAACGAGTACATTTAAAGAAAAAAGGCAAATTTGTTTCACTGTTCTTGTATTGTATTTTTGATAACAGACGCAATTAAGTCGTTAGCCGTCATTGTTCACACATTAAGAATAATAAACTACTTTCAAAAGTACGAGTAATATAAAAAAATTTTCTTAAGTTAATTCCTACTTAGATCAACCAAGAAAAATTTTAGTTTAGCTACTTTTTATTAAGTAGTTACAATTAATATAAAACGTATATACATATGACAGAATCACAACATTAGTGATAATGAATAAAAATTAATTATCACTTTAGTATCGTATTGTCATCCAAAACAATCGTGTATATAAAATTTCAGTTCAACTGAACGCTTTAAAACGTGAGAAAAAAACCTTTTCAAGTTTTGACACACGTCGCCAAAAGGGTCGCTAAGTCGCCAACGTGGTTGTATTGGTAATTCTTTAAATATATATAATTAGTTTTAATTAATTTTTTTAAATTATAATTTAATTATTGTATTGTCATCCAAAATAATAATGTATATAAAATTTCAGCTTAATTGAGCGCTTTAAAATGTGAGAAAAAAACTTTTTCGACACAAGTCGCCAAAAATGATGCCAACGTGGCTGTATTTGTAATTCTTTGAATAATTAGCTTTAATCAGTTAATTTTTATTAATTATAATTAAATTACTGTATTGTCATCCAAAATAATGTATAAAATTTCAGCTCAAATGAGCGCTTTAAAATGTATTTTATTAACGATTGAAAATTCCACCAAGATAAATAAATATATAGAGAGTGTAAGCTAATAGAAAGAATTGATCTAGAGAAACTGCAATGGGAAATTATTTATATTTCAATTATTCTTCATTTCTTAAATGGATATGATGAAACATTGAGTAAGAGAAAAGAAAATGCTTATGCCCCAATTTCTAGTAAAATTTGCAAATCACTCACAACCCAATTTTAAATATAACAATATCATACAAGAAAAGTAGTAACAATTCCTAAAGAATATCACGATGCATTGTGTTTTTTACATTAGACATTTTTCCGGCGGAATGCACGTGTTCACTCAATGACGCAGTAATACCAACTGGAGTGATTGTTTAAGTAAAAGCTGGCCACATGGATAGAGGAGGTGTGTGGGTTGACGTCCCCCAAACAGTTGTTGCCAACTTCACACTTTCTTCAAGCTATACATTTGTTTTCTTTTTTTTTTTTGTGCCACATCTCGAATAGTAAAAAAATATTGCTTTGAACTCAATACTTCCCCATGATTTTTTTAATACAATACTGCTTTTGTGAAAGAGATTCCGTCAAGCAATGTTGTCGTAACCTAATAAAATAAATAAAAAAGATATAATAGCTTAGATCGTATATTTGTCTATAAATTTTCTTTCAACTAGAATTCTATCAGAAAGCTATTTACGAGATTGCTGAAATAAATTATAATTCTATTAAAATTGTTTTCGTTTAGAGCGTAAAAGATATAAAATTCAGAAACAATCTTACTTCTTTTTTATATTAAACCACATCTGTTACTGAGAATTTTTACTGTCGATGAGAAATATCTTTCCAGGATCTAATAATTTCTCTACGCGTTCCCTCGCGAATTCAACCAATCAGGACTTAATAACTCTCTGGATGATAAATCTATCCAATTCCGAATCATTCTTTTTTTGTTTTTTTTTTTGTTTCTTTCTTTTCAGTTGAAAAAGGCCATAATTACTTACAAGAATGAGGAAATGGATCTGCTGCTAATCTGATTTATCTGAACTATTCCGAAATTATAAATTTGTCTTAAAAAATTGGATTAAGTATTATGAGACCTGAAGTCGTTTCACTTTTCCTTTCAAATAGAATAATTCAGTCATGGAAAAAATGCTTTATTAAAGTGACGAATACTATCTTTCAAAATTTCCTATTGTTACAAGCATTTTAGTTTGATAACTCTGATTCTCGACCACTGTGTTGCGGCACTTTTGTGTGTCGCCAAATTTTTTCAAAAATAAATTATAGTTTATAAAAAACTAAAAAACACGATTTTATGGTTAATCAAACTAAAAAGTAAAAAAAAAAATTCTTAATATAAGAATAAAATGATTTACGAGAAAATTAATGTCATTCGTGTAAAAGCGTGGGGTACTCTATATCAATTGTTATAATTTCTTACTAGTTCTATACCGAAATGATGAGTTAGTGTAAAAATTTGGTACAAAGCATACACCCTACGCTTTTACCACAATGATATTAATTTTCTCCTAAATCATTTTATTCTTATATTCAAATTATTCTTCTACTTTTAAGTTCGATAAACCACAAAAACATATTTTTTAGTTTTTTTAAACTATAATTTATTTTTCATTTTTTAGTTCGATCTACAATAAAAGCATGTATACATATTTTTAAAAGGATAAGTACAATTGAGTACGTATGCGTTGTACTCTTTTAATTTCTTTCAGTTTAAGCAATTTTAAATTTATAAAATACAATTCACATTTTCGATATCAAATAAACAAGTAATAATAAAAAAAATTAATTCAATTCCTACTTAGGTCAACAAAGAAAAATTTGTTTTAGTTACTTTTTATTAAATAATTACAATTAATATAAATATGTATATACATATGACAGAATCACACACTAAATAGAAAGCAATTTTCCATTTTCCTTTCTATATATGGTGCGTGCTGAACTATTATTTTAGTTTGTTACTATTTATTCATTAATTAAATTTAATTCTTTCAATAAAATAATATAGTAAATAGAAATTATATTCTCAAAAATTAGGCCATCACAGGTGGTATTCGAACCCACGACCTTTGGATTAGAAGTCCAACGCGCTATCCATTGCGCTACAGAGACCACAACAAGCGATTGTTCTTTCTATATATGGTATTGGACTATTATTTTTGTTTGTTATTATTTATTCATTAATTTAATTATATTAATGAATTAATATTTGAAAAAACTGTATTAACATCAAGTGTCATCTACTACAAGTTTGAAAAATGAATAGAAAGTGTTTTATTAACGATTGGAAATTTGAACAATATATATATGCAGTCGGACCTCTATATAGCGAAGTCACTAAATCCCGGAAAAAAGTTCGTTATATGGAAAATTCGTTATATAGAGGTTCATCTTTTATAAACCACATAAAAAATTTTTTAATTCTTAAACACTAGATATTAAAAAAGTAATTATTCACACCTTTTTTAAAATTAATATATGTTTATTTTATATATCTTACCCATGAAAAAAAGATAGAAAGAAAAACTGCAAGGAAAACAAGAAAAAAGAATGTAGAAAAATACACTGTATTTTCAATATTAAGAAAATGATTTTATATTAAAATTAATGAATTTTAAAGACATTTTCTAATTTAAAGCAAACAAGTAATATTAAACATACATTATTTTATAACAAGAATACGGGACAACTCCAATGAGTGTGAAAAGGGATATCGAAGATTTTTCTAGTGAACTGGACAATGGGGGTTAAAGTTTGCACTTCTTGGATGAAACGTCTAGATTTCTATTGCTCTCGGTGAGTTAGGATCTAATAAAAACTTGTTCAAGATGTATGACCCCCACATAAAATATGTTAAAGAGAGAATAACTTGAAATGTTCCGAAATACTTTAAAAATAGGGAGAAAAAATTGAACCACAAAAGAAAAAGTTCGTTATATAGAAAATGCACTTCGCTATAGAGAGGTTATTTTACGAAGAAAATCGTGAAATGTTCAAGATTCCGGGAAAAGGTTCGTTATATAGAAAAATTCGCAATATAGAGGTTCAACTGTATATATATAAATGTATAAAGGGATAGAGTGAACTAATAGAAGGAACTGAAAAATAGCCTCAAAACCGCTTTATTTAATGATCGAATATAATTTCTCAAAATCTTCCTTCGGTTACGCATTAGAGCGTGTTATGTTTTGTATGGTTTTAAAAGCATAATTTGGAAGTTTATTCCTCAGAAATATTACTCTTAATTAAATGCCCATTTATGTAAACTTGGTGAATAAATTGTACCGTTTATTTTCCCAGAAGAGCATGGAAGGAAATTGAAATAAAAAGAGATTTACGTGACGGCATTTATTCACTGATTGAACGGCCATCGATACAGAAACACATCCTTTATTATGGTTAAAGGCCAATTTCGGATTATTTTACGATGCCGCTGAGACTATTTCAGTTTATTGGAATAGAAATATATCGATAGCTCCCCAACAGATGCTCCGATAATGTTTTGAATTACTTCGAGGGATGTTTCACATTGCCCCATACGTGCAGTTTTATCTGTTGGGCAGTGTTTCTCAAACGTTGGGGCGGAAGCATATTGAAAAGTCGAAAGCAAAAGATCATTTAAAAAATAATTAATTTACTGAAAGTTAACAAACAAAATATATTTTTACATAATCACAAATAATACAAAATTTTTTTTAAAAGTCAATTACTATTTTGAATGGATGAATAGAAAGTATTTTATTAACAATTGAAAATTTGAGTAAGATATATATATATATATATATATATATATATAGGGAGAGAGTGAACTAATAGTAGGAATTGAAAAAAGAGCATGATTTGTCTGCTGTTTTGTAACAATGCACAACTGGTTTGGCTAGTTTGGTAGAAAAACAGGTTTCCGACGCCAACTTTTGTCTTTGTTTTACCTTACATTGTTACAACAATAGAGACGAATCTAAGTTGGCGTCAAAAACCGATAATGAATTTAATTGAATTTAATTAATTTATTAATATTTGAAAAAACAGTATTAACATCAAGTGTCACCCTCTACAAGTTTAAAAAAATTTATTTGAACTTGATTGGATGAATAGAAAGTTTTTTATTAACGATTGAAAAGTTGAGCGAAATAAATATATAGAGAGAGTGAGCTAATAGTAGGAATTGAAAAAATAAAATATACATATTTACACTGATATAATACACTTATAAATATATCAGTACTGCACAATGTATTTTATAATTAATTTAACAATAGTAAGTTAAGAACAAGTTTAATAATTACCATTGATCCCATGAGCTTGTCATATAGAATAATATATGCAAAAACTAGCACTTCTCTCGATTATTTGTACGCTTTATAATTTGTGACGGGCTCACGCGTCTCTTCTGTAACATAACCTCTGGGTTCTTTGACGGCCAAGATTAATGGCAACTCTTTTCCAACCCAAATCCAAGAAGTGAAATGCAATTGTGAAATGCAAATAAGATAGCTTTTAAAAGAACAGAAGTTTCAGTAAGCAGAATGGTAATTTAAGGGAAAGTTATGTTAGGAAGAAATACGAGTGTGAATTGACAGCCTTCATAAAGTTACCGGGAAAAAGCATCCATTGATACAAGGTGCATACCATTGCACGCACGCCCAGCTGCTTCGTACCGTAATAAAACCTTAGCTTGAATTAAGGTAGGACTGATTATTTGATATTAGGACGTAATATTATTAGAATTGAGAGTAGGCGGATAATATAATTATTTAGATAAGTGATCTAAGTTACGTGATCAGGTTTAACATTTGCTGTGTGTGTTTGGTTTATATTCTCATTTAATATAAGTTTGTCTAATTTATTAGAAATTTAAGTTATATTCTTAATAAAGTCATATTAAGAATTTTAAAATGTCGATTCATTTCGAGAATCCCACACCTCTAATTCACGCTGACAATCAAAGATATGGTCACCATAGAACGACCATATCACAAATTAATACCTTAACTTATGATTAAAAGTTAAACGATTCGCTCCCCAATGACTCTGTTTTCCACGTAGGTGCGTGTATGTGATGTACGTGGGGAGAAAAGGAATAAACAAACAAAATTAAATCTGAAATAAGTTACTACTTAGCAAACACTGTCAAGGTTCTTTTATTGTATTCCAAAACCTTTAGAATAGTTTTATGGATAGCAGTGCACAGAAAAGATCATACTTTGGAAAGAACGTAAATATACGCCCCCGGGCAATTAATGCTTTTGGCTGAACAAGACGTTTATATACACCGGTGGCACAGAGGCCAAAGCCGTATTGTAGCTTATAGCGTCAAAGTATAGTACAAAAGAATTTCATCGATTGTTATTGTATGGAAGGGGGCGATGAAAGTTATGATTGAATATTTGGTTGGAAATATTGAAAGTTTGAAAGGCACTAGGTGTAGGTTAAGATTTCAAATGAAGGTTTCATTAAAAGGAAATAAAAATGCGTGAGATATATATGTATATATATAGATATTTAATAAAAGCCATACGATAACGCATTCTCACCAGTGGCGTAACGTAAACCCCGTATTGTAGGGGTGGGGTAGGCTTCTAGGGGGCCTACAGCCTGACTGACGTCAAGTACGTATCCTTTGTAAAATTCGGCTTGGGGTCCAAAGCCTGAATTTTCAGGGGGGCCCTAATATTCTTCCGTTACGCCACTGATTCTTACTGACAGTAGTAGGGTAATCTGCAGAAAATAAGCACCGTAAAAAAAAAAATTTTAAAAAAAAAATTTTTAAAATTTTAAAATTTAGTTAACACTTTCAAAATTTTAAAAATTTAAGTTTTAAAATTTAAATTTTTTTAAATTGGTTTATTTACAAAAAATTTTTAAAAGTAAAATACCAATTTTTTAAATTTTTCATAAGACGTTTTTTTACCCAAATTCACAGGGCCAAATTTTTAAAGTTTTTGATTCAAGTAGAGATACAAAAAATTGAGATTAATTCGTAAATTTTATTCCTTATATAAAAAAAAAGGGTTGGTTATTTTTGAAAGGAACTATTTTTTTTAAGTTTCCCGATTTTTAAAGGAAAATTTTTTAAAAGCGTGAAAATTTAAAATATTTAGATATTTAAAAACTAGATAAGTTTCTAAAATTGTTTAAGGAAACATTTATAAAATTTGGGGCCCTACAACCTTGATTTTTCCCCAATGTTCCTTTGAAAAAATTGCTTTAATTGAAATTTTGGGGGCCTAATATCTCCTTTAGGGGCCAACTGATTTTTGAAAGTATAAGGAATCGAAAATAATGCCCGAAAACAAAAAGAAATTTTAAAAAAATAGGGAAAATTTTTTTTAAAATTTGAAAATCTAAAATAAAAAAAGTTTAAAAATATAGTTGGCTCTTTAAAAATCTAATATTACAAAAATATTATACTTAAAATTTTTTAAAAAACATTTAATAAATTTTCTAAGTTATTTTCCTTTTTTGGGTTTTTAAAAAATTTTTATAAGTTTAAAACTTATAGCTTCTTCAAATAACAAAAATTTTTAAATTTCCCTTATGGTTAAAAAATTAAATTAGAAAGGAATTTTTCTTTAAAGCCCCCCGTAATCTCACATACACTAAAATACGTTTAATACGAACACACGAAAAACACCAGCTGTGCAGACGAGATTTAAGAGTAGTTGAGAACGTTTCGGTATGATTGGACTTTCCTACTATATCATCGGAAGAAAACGTTGCAATAAATGATAATAATGCATTTTATAGCCCAATTATGGAAGATGAAGACATTTTGGAGTTTGTTCAAAGTTCAAAAAATCCTGTACCCACGTCATCCGAAATGAGGAACATCACGAAAAGAATGTACAGTTTTAGACGCACATTTGAATGGTGAAGTAAATAACAATTTAATGACAATTTGATGCCAAAAAAGACAATACAACGAAAAAAATATCGGATTATTTTCCTAAGACTTGACTGTTTTTTTTTTTCCAAAAAATTTTAAAATGTTGTTTTAAAAATCATTAAGTTCTTGTAAATGTTTTTGTTTCATTGATTTTAATGAAATATATACAACATGTAAATCAAATGTGCTCTAACTTATGGGATAGTACGTATGGGAGATATAGTACGTATGGGATATCGTTATTGGATGACAAGTCCAGCATCATCCACAACCAACACGTACCGTTTCAAAATAGATAGAAACAAGTACAAGCTTGGAACTCCATATTATAAAGTGACATTCGGCCC
This sequence comes from Trichonephila inaurata madagascariensis, assembly GCA_019973955.1. Lineage (NCBI taxonomy): Eukaryota > Metazoa > Arthropoda > Arachnida > Araneae > Nephilidae > Trichonephila > Trichonephila inaurata. The sequence continues at coordinate 70,237 of BMAV01014712.1, forward strand.
CTGTATGACGCAATACATTCACGCTTGCGTTCAAAATTCCGGAGGTTACACCGGCAATTAATGTAAAAGCATTTCACATTCGAAATGCATTTTCTTGAGCTTAAATTAACCCGTGCTCTTGAAAATTTAAGCAATTAAACACGTTTACTAGACAATTGCATTGCCCAAATTTCATTACTCTATGTTAAGTAATTAAAAATCCCCGGGTTTCGGCACCAGATGTTAAGTAATTAAACATTAAACTGTGTAATTAAGTAAATACATTAAAACAACAACACCATTGATTCGTTCCATTCATTTATTTATTCTTTAGTAAACAAAAAAGCTGTTGCCACTCACAAAGTACTCAATAATTTTTATCGGAATAAGAATTAATATTTTTTATCAGAAATAAATAACCACAAGATGACGTCATTGTTTTGGGATCTATTTTTGAAATCAATATGGAATTAATCTTTCCTGGATTCTGAATTAAGTATTAATTTCATTAAATTGTCTTTTCCTTAACGTGTATAAGATTAAATGTTGATAAAGAAATCTCTTCCTTTTAATTTTAGCAATATCTATTTTTTAGAATTCCTTTTGCTGATGAGAAATATATTTCGAAATCACAGCTTTTTATTTTGTTCCTGGTGAATATAATAATCCCAATTTTTGATAATTTGTTCCAAACGTAACTCTGTTCCTTCTGATTTTTAAAACTTTTTTCTTTTGTACGATAAAGCTGACTAGAATAACTTAGCTGCTTCTCTGAGTTTCGAAGTTAAAAGTTTTTCTTAATCTAATTTTATTAGATAATAGAGTTGAGTTGTTTTCTTAATCTCTGAGTTGGTTATTTAGCTAATATATATTTTATTTTATAAGGGAAATAGAGTCTTTTACCAAGGTCATTTTTATTCTTCCTTTTTTACATGGTAGAAAATGTTTATAATCCATTTTCAAGTTGCAAAGGAATTTTTTTTTAAATAATTTTTAAAGTAATTGATTAGACGAAAAAAACACACAAAACACACATACACAAACACATTTTCATAGAAATCAAACAACATTTCACACATTTAAACCTTAACACCACTAATAATTCACACACACACACACACACACACACACAAATGTTTACTAATCTATCTTATCCATTGATTTTGCCTTTATTTAATTGAAAATAACTTTAAATTTTGTATTTTAAGTTTTATTAAACTCTACCTTCTGATTATAATAGTTTAAATAACTGTAAGAAAACAAAGAATTTAGAGAACGTTCCCTGATAGATCTTTTGAAGTTCCTAAGGAAGCTAAATTACATTAATACGCGAATGATAACCGCATAAGTCGAATTAACGTAAATAGGGGGATGATTTCGCACATAAATATATGCAAGTTATTTCAAATTGGGACCAGAAACGAAAGAAAATAATAATTTAGAAAATAAAAATGTTTCATAAAATCTTAGATAGCACAAATACAAAATCGGAAACCGAAGTTATTTTGATGTAGAAGATTTCATAAAATTTGACAAAGTAAGTCTGGCGCGACAAAGATTTTTTCTCCCCTCAACATTTTCTCGTAGCATGCGAATGATATTTTTATTCCTTGTTCTGATGAAAAAATATGCTAATTGATGGAGTATATTTTCTAAAATGTGTAACCCTTTTTTAATTAAACTGAGACCTTCTGTCCAATTCCCAACCGTTATTCTATATTCTGATTGAACCGGATTTTAAGACTCAGGTTCTTCAATGTCTTGTTCTTGCTCATGAATTTCTATGAGCTCATTAATTGTCAGCTCCTGATTGTGGGAATCCTACAGTTCTTCAACATCATCATTTTCCACTTCTAAATTTATTTATCTGGCAAGAACAACAACTTCTTCAATCGCATTAACAATTTCACCCCTGGCTAAAGAGAGTTGTAATGCTTCTCCACCTATCTCTTCAACCCTCACCTACTCTGAACATCAATCTAGGGTTAAATCTGAAATTTTAAAGGAGTGGAGGACCCCACCCAACCTTCACTGGTATGAAAGCAAACATCCAGGATCCTCATTCCTACTTAATGTGGCAGAGCCGCTCAGACTGCAATCTCTAGATTGAAAAGTGGCCACATAAAGAGTCTTTCCTTTTGGGGAGGCAGGAAGACTTTTGCTCTTTGCACCAAGTGCAAGACTCAGCAAGCCTCTTCAGATCTCATGTTGGACTGCTTGGGACTTTCGAGGGAGTTTTTTTCCTCTCCCCTCCTGTATTGGATTTCTTAACCCTTTTACTGTCAAGTTATTTTGATGATTTGGGTACAAATTGTCAAATTTTTTTGAACAAAAGAACTTCTAACCTCTAACCTTTGAAGTCTTCAGTAAAGTGTTGCCATCTATTGAATTGAGCGCACATTAACTTTTACCGAGAATCAGTCGGGTTTGACAAAGAGATGAAGCCGAAATAAACGTCTCCTAATATATATTCGGGTAAAACAATACGATGCACTCAAAAAAATTACCCCGAGTAACACTGGGGCGTGACATTTTCGAACACCAATGCTGTGCCCGAGATTATCTCGAGCATGACAGTTAAAAGGTTTTAAGGGTCAATGGTCTCTTGGGTTTGTCTGACTCCGTCAGACAGACTGAGGATTAGTCACAACACAAAAACAACAACATTTTCACCAATTTTTTTCTCAAACAAAAGACAAATCGACGATATTTGCATATCGCTTAACTCCGGGTTCGCGTAAGTCGAGGTAGCGTAAATCGAGGTATTATTGCACAAAATAAGATACTAATGTTTTTTTTAAAAAAATAGACGCTTTTCTTTATACTTTCCACACACGCTCATTCAAAATCTTTTGCACACGAACTTGATGAATTACTTTTTGGTTTAAGTACTCTTTTTTTTTTAATTTTTAATTTAAGCTTTTCAGATTACTGTACAAATAATGAAATGAAAATCGTGTCTCACAATGAAATAAAAAATCATCTCATTCAACTTAAATCACTGTCTATTTGCAATGGAATATGCTTTATTTTCCAAAGTACGTAGAGGTTTCTTTTCTAGTTCAGAAAAGCACTTCTACCGATCAAATGCCCATTCATGGAGATCCAGACAATAAATTATCCGCACCATTTCTCTTGAACGGAAAGAGAGAACATTTGAATAAAAGGAATCTCTGCGTGACACGGCATTTATTCACAGAGTGAATGGCCATCGATTAAAAAAACTATACTTTGTTAGAGTTAAAAGTCAGTTCGAAAATGCGCTATTTTTTCAAAACAATTGTTTTCTGAAAGATGCGATGTTAGATGTTTTCTGAAAGATGTCTGAAAGATAGATGTTTTCTATGCGATGCATGTTCTCAATGATGTTCAGAAACATATACAGTGAAATACGTCTAACGCGAAAACGCGTAAGACTAAATATCGGTTAACGCTAAATTATAGAACGGTCCCAATAAAATACTATGTATTTGTATGTCTTTTTTCTCTCAATACGAAACGAAACGAAAATCGCTTAACACGAAAAGACCCCTTCTGGAGATGAACAAAATACGGAAAACACACGGTCGGGTTGAACTGTCCTACTGTATCATTGGACGAATTCGTTGCGGTAGATGTTGATGTATGTACAGCGCCGATTGAGTAGGACCAAGACATTTTGCTGTTTGTTCAAAGCTAAAAATATAATTGAAAAGGATTCTGACGATGAAAATGAAATAACAAATGCATCTTGTTCCCACATCATCCGAAATGAGAACGTTCATAGAAAATATACGCAGTTACTTAGACGCACATTCCAATGTTGAAATGAATAACAAAATGGAAAATATCGAACAATTTGTTGAAAATTTGATGCTGAAAAACAATGCAAAGAAAAATATCAGATTGTTTTCCAAAAGCTCGATAGTTGTTTTGTTTTCAAAAACGAAAAAAGATTGAAAATTTTGTATTAAATTTCATTAAGTTCATGTGAATATTTTTGTTTTATTGGTTTAAGAGGTACAGATTTTGAAATGTGAAGCGAAACTATGAATCTATCGATTCTTTTAATTCAATTTATTTTTGCTTCCTGTCTTATATGAACATGGAAGGGTTTTACATTTACTATAAAACGATACAGCAAAAACAATTATCCCTGTCTGCCGAACTGGAAACTTAAGATAAGGCTTACAACTCGGAATCTTTACTTAAAAAGAAATACCCCACGACACAAACCATAAAAACCATTGTTCTCGTAAAACATCAAACAAAGCAATCCTCACCATACCCAATCCGTACCGGAAAGAAATTCAAAGATAAAGATAATAAAATCCGATCTGGGATTCAAAACAACCCACTTCGATCTCTCATTTCGAGAAAGAAATCACAATACAGAAATAAAACGAGTCCCCCGGAATTCCGGAATCCGGATCGTAAAGTAAATCATCGGGTATGGGAGTTCTTATCTTCAGGAACGATTCCCGAGTGCCATCCATGAATTCGGAATTCATCGGCAAGGATCGTTATCAGTCGGACTGATTCGGAGTTTTCCCAGCAGATCATTGGTCGCTATCGATGAGGGATGTGGACATAAAATGTGGATTGCTGGAATACTGGAATTTTGCTGGTTTATGTTCTAAGGGTTCGTTTTCCGGGATTCTGGGCAATGAGCAAGGGTTATTTCGGTTTTATTGGATTGACGCGAAAGAGAATAAATAATTGGTTCAATGTTTGCCAAAAAGTAAGCAACTATGTATCTGATAAAATTGCTAATAATAAACAAGTAATATAAAAAATTTTTAAAGCTAATTCCTAACTAGATCAACAATTTTTTTTTATTTTAGCTATTTAATTAAATAGTTACAATTAATATAAATATGTATTTACATAGGACAGAATCACAACATTAAGTGGTAATTAATTTTTATTCATTATCATTAAAGTATCGTATTGCCATCCAAAACAATCGTGTATATAAAATTTCAGTTCAACTGAATGCTTTAAAGCACGAGGGGAAAAAACCTTTTTAAGTTTTGACACAAGTCGCCAATGTGGCTGTGTGTGTATATATTTGTAATTCTTTAAATAATTTTTAATCAATTAAAATTTTTAGTAAGTATAGTTAAATTATTGTATTGTCATCTAAAATAATCATGTATATAAAATTTCAGCTCAATCGAGCGCTTTAAAATGCATTTTATTAACGATTGAAAATTCCACCAAGATAAATAAATAAATATATAGAAATTGTGAGCTAATAGTAAAATTGAAAAGAAAAAATTAAGTCATTTCCTACTTAGGTCAACAATGAAAATTTTTATTTTAGTTACTTTTTATTAAGTAATTACAATTAATATAAATATGTATATACATATGGCAGAATCACAATATTAAATGGCAAAATAAAAAGCGATTTGCCCTTTTCCTTTCTATATAGGATGTTGGACTATTTTTTTTTGTTTGTTTGTTACTCTATTTATTCATTCATTCATTAAATTTAATTATTCTAATAAAAGAGTACAGTAAAAAAGAAATCACATTCTTAGAAATTAGGCTATCCCAGGTGGGATTCAAACAACCTTTGGATTAGAAGTCCAACGCGCTACAAGGACACAACGAACAATTTTCCTTTCTAAATATGCTGTTGGACTATTATATTTGTTTGTTACCATTTATTCATTTTTTAAATTTATTTAATGAATTAATATTTGAAAAAAAATCTATTAACATCAAGTTTCATCCACTGCAACGTTAAAAAGTGTATTTGGACTTGAATGGATGAATAGAAAGTATTTTAGTAACGATTGAAGATTTGAAGATAAAGGAGGGTAGTCTGAGAAGTTTCCGACCTAACAAAGATACAAGACATTTTTTCTGAATTCTTTTTTATTTTTCAACATAGTCTCCTTATAACTCTACACACTTCTCCCAGCGATGCTCCCATCCCTGTAACCGTCCAAATTGTACTCAGTGTTTTTCTCTGCAAAAGAATTGTTCACGAAGGTTATTGCCTCTTCATTTGATGAAAATCTCTGTTCTTCGAGCACAATTTTCAGATGAGGGAACAAAAAGAAGTCGCTTGGGGCTAGATCTGATGAGTTAGGCGGATGGTCAAGCAGTTCCAACCCTTAATTCTTGGATTTTCGCCCCGGCAACCACTGAGGTTTGAGACGGTGCGGTGTCTTGTTGAAACAGGATTTTCTTTTGCTGCATATGTGACCGTTTTTCCGCAAGTTCTGCCTTTAGCTTGTCATGTAATGATGCATAGTATGCTCCTGTAATGGTTTTTCCCTTTTGAAGATAATCGATTAAAAACACTCCATGACTATTCCAAAAACAGTCGCCATCACTTTCCTAGCCAAAAAAAAAGTTTTTGCTTTTTTTGGAACCAGTTTTCCCTTTGTAGTCCACTGTTTGGACTGTATTTTTTGTTTAGGGCGTATAATAGTGTATCCAAGTTTCATCTACAGTAATTAATCGGCGCCAAAACTCGGATTTATTGCGCCTAAACTGCGCCAACAAAGCGTTGGAATTGCTCATTCGAACACGTTTTTGGTTTAACGTGAGCAAACGCGGCACTTAACGCGCTGACAGCTTTCTCATGCCCAAATGTTGATTTAATATGTGACAAACGCGTTCTTTTTACATGTTCATAACCTTTGCTATCTCTCTCACTTTAATTTGGCGGTCGTCTAGCACCATTTGGTGATTTTTGGCTATGTTTTTAGAGGTAGTTGCGGTATTTGGGCGTCCCAAACGTTCATCGTCTGACAAGCGCTTACGGCCACTTTTAAATTCAGCTGCCCAAAATTTCACTGTGGTAAATGATGGTGCAGTATCCCCGTACACAGAATCCAGTTAATCTTTGATTTGCGTAGGCGTGTTGCCTTTCAAAAACAAATATTTAATGACAGCTCGATACTCTCGATTTTGTCCATTTTCACAAAAACACTCCCACCAACTCACTCAAACGACTGTTACATAACAACTGCGCGTCTAAAATGGTTGAAACTTTGGTGAGTAACTGTCTACAGATGAACAATGAAACTCACGAGCTTTTATTGACACTAGCTGCCATCTTCACGTTGGGGTCGGAAACTTTTCAGACCACCCTCGTATATATATAGGGAAAGATTGAACTTAATAGTAGGAATTGCGAAAAAAACGGGGTTTATATATTTAGTTAAATTTAGAATGAAAACTTTTATTATACACTGAAATACGTTAAACGGAAAAACGCTTAAGAGGAAACATCGGTTAACCGGAAATAGTACAACGGTCGCAACAAACTTCTATGTAATTTCATTCATTTTTTTTCTCTTAACACGAAATGAAAATCTCTTAACACGAAAAGAATTTTCCTTTCCGGAATGAACAAAATACCTAAAACCAGCCACGCAGATTTATCAGTGGAATAATTCGTTACAGTATATGATCATAATATGTGTACAGCCCCAATTATGGCAGACAAAGACATTTTGGAGTTTGTTCAAAGCTAAAAAAATATCATTGATGTAGATTCCAACGAAGAAAATGAAAGGAATAGTGCAGCTCCTGTTTTCATATCATCCGAAATTAGGAACATCATGAAGTTTTGCCAGTTATTTAGAACACACATTCCAATAGTGAAATGAACAATAATAATATAAAAAAATTAATTCAATTCTTACTTAGATCAACAACGAAAAATTTTATTTTATCTCCTGTTTGTTAAATAGTTACAACTAATATAAATATGTATATACATATAACAGAATCACAACATTAATGATAATTAATAAAAATTAATTACCACTTAAAGTATTGTATTGTTGTCCAAATCAATCGCGTATATGAAATTTCAGTTCAACTGATTGCTTTAAAACGTGAGAAAAAAAATCTTTTCAAGTTTTGACCCAAGTCGGTAAAAATGAAACCAAAAAGTGGATGCATTTGTAATTCTTTAAATAATTATAATTAAATTATCGTATTTTTTACCCAAAACAATAGTGTATAGAAAATTTCAGCTCAAATGAGCGCTTTAAAATGTGAGAAAAACCTTTCAAGTTTTGACACAAGCCGCCAAAAGGGTCGCTAAGTCGCCAAAAATGATGCCAACGTGGCTGTATTTGTAATTCTTGTAATTCTTTGATAAATTAGTTTTAATCAATTTTTATTAATTATAATTAAATTACTGAATTGTCATCCAAAATAATCATGTACATAAAATTTTAGCTCAATGGAGCGCTATAAAATGTATTTTCTTAAAGATTGAAAATTCCACCAAGATAAATAAATGTATAGAGAGTGTGAGCTAATTGCAGGAATTGAAAAAAATGGAACAATTTGTTGACAATTGGATGCTTAAGAAACAATGCAAAAAAATATTGGATTAATTTCCTGAAACTCAATAAGTGTTTTGTTTTTCAAACACACTACACACTTCCTTTGAGACGATAAACAGCTCTACTAACTATTTGCCCCTCCAAAAGTTTGGTGTGACAGTTGCAGAAGGTATCAATTCTTTTCCTTACATCATAATGACTGAACACGGGACAGCTGCCATTCGAATTATTTACATAACTCGATGAGATGCCCCTGAGATTTCTGTCTTTTTTAGTCCGTTTTGGTGTACATTTCCATTGTTATGCAGGCACATGCTAATACTATGCCTGTGACTAATAAGTTTTGCAGATCATCGACTTAATCAATGCTAAAATCAACAGCGGAAAAATTGACTGGTAAAAATGGCGCTTAAGAAAATTAAGAGAAATTTGTGCCTCACCGACTTGGTTCCGATTAATATGTACTCATAAATAATATTTTCCTTTTACTACAATTTATATATAATCCCCATCTATTTCCTTATATCCTTTTATTACTTACACATGACAAATAAAAATACATCTTTTAGATCCATCTCCATACTACTTCCAAAACGTTTTGAACTTGTTTCTGAAGGATTCATATATCCGGTAATGTTCAGAAGCTTGCGCACATCATCATGTGTCAGGCAAGAGATTATATTTCCTGATCAATCCACCAGGGGTCAGTCATCAGAGAATGAAGAGGGAAAAGAAAGTCAATTTTGTATGATGAGTCTGCGCTGTAAACAAACAAATAAAACTGTTCTCCTCTATCTCTGTGTTGATTGGATGGAGGTTTATTGTCCCCACTCAGTAAAGGATTACGAGGCTAGATCCACAAATGATATGATGGTAAAAAAAGAAAGTCAATGCGCAATTTAGTAATTCGTTGCCTAACAAACAAGAATAGAAGTTTCAGTATAGTAGAGGAAAAAATACTGGCATGTCTCGACAGGGTTAAGAAACGTACTTCCTTTCCGCCTGTTTGATTTTGTACTATTGTAACATACTGGTTGAATAATGTAAATAATTTTTACTGTCGGAAAAAGGTTAAAATACAAGCGTATCATTGAATACGTACAAATATAATGAGAAATTTACAGTCGCGCGGGAACCCCTATTTAAGGAATCCGACTACCTTCGGAACTGGGATTTTGCAAAAGCTTATAAATGGATAATATTTATGATATTTAGTGTCACTTAGATTGTGATATGGTCGTTCTATGGTGACCATATCTTTGATTGTCAGCGTGAATTAGAGGTGTGGGATTCTCGAAATGAATCGACATTTTAAAATTCTTAATATGACTTTATTAAGAATATAACTTAAATTTCTAATAAATTAGATAAACTTATATTAAGTGAAAATAAACCAAACACACAGTTGTAGTTAAACCTGATCGCGTAACTTAGATCACTTATCTAAATAATTATATTATCCGCCTACTTTCATTTCTGATAATGTTACAAGTCCTAATATCAAATAATCAGCCCTACCTTGATTCAAGCTAAGATTCAATCACTGTGATAGGCCGTCAGTTCACACTCGTATCTCTTCCAAACATAACTTTACCCTAAATTGCCATTCTGCTGTTCTTTTAAAAGCTATTTTATTTGCATTTTACAATTGCATTTCATTTCTTGGATTTGGGTTGGAAAAGATTAGCCACTAATCTTGGCCGTCAAAGAATCCAGAGGTTATCTTACAGAAAAGACGCGTGAGCCCGTCACAAGATTAGAAAACGTATATAAAACTGTTTTAAAAATAGTATTACAATAAAAAATTATTTAAGTACAATATTTTGACAAAAAATGAACATAGAATGACCAATCTTCAAAACATTCTCCTTTTATGAATAATGCTTTTATTATAATATTTTGCCTGTATATAGCTCAGACCTCTGTACAGAGGCTGGACTAGAATTTTTGAAAAATATAGCTCAGAAGTGGATTTATTCATATTTTACTACAACAGAGGGGAGGAAATTTTAAGAAAAAAATGTCGATAATTATTTTAATTGGTGGTAACTCTGAAAATAATGTGCATTTTTCAAAAAATCCTAGTTTAGACTTTCGGAGAAGTCTTTACTTTATACAGGCAAAATATTATTATTATAGAAGCATTTTTTATAAAGGAGAACGTTTTGAAAAAGGGTTATTCTAAGTTAGTTTTTGGCAAAATATTGCATTTAAATAATTTTTTGTGTCATAATGTCCTTAAAACAATTTTTATATGTATTATAATCTAAGTGACACTAAATATCATGGAAATTATCCATTTATGCATTTTTTTAAAAACACGGTTCCGAACATATTCGAATACCTTAACGAATTTTTCTCTGTTCCTGATTAAAAATAAAAATAAAAAAACACTTTATTTAACGAATAATAAACCTCGAATTAACGTATTATTTAAACGGCTAGAAAATTTTTTTATTAGGTATTATTAAAAATTGGATTTTTTTTTCGAATGACATTTTTTCTGTTCCGGACAAAAAGGGTTACCTTTTGTCCGAAAAAAGACTTCTTGTAAGCAACCAATTTCGACGGGTAAGGATGCTATTAGAATTTTTAGACTTTACAAGTGAGATGAGTCATGAGTGTAATCTACCCTGTGAGTTTTGTGAATAGGATGGGGAATTCCTTTGTTATTTAAACCCACTCCACAACGCAGGGAATGTTTTAAGATTTTAACGATTTCGTTACATTTGATGACTGACTGTCTATCTGTGCAAATAAAGTTGAGGAATTTGTTGATTTGTCGGAGCCGCTGAATAGCGATTCTGATAAAGAAACACACAATGAAACTATTATCAAAACTGTTAAATTTTTAATGCTTTACATTGTTCGGAAACTGTGAAAACATACTTCTTGCAGAAGGGAAATAACGCAGTATTTTCTGCTCTACATAAAGTCGAAAAAGAACTCTTTCGAGTCTGGAATCAAAGTCATTATCAAACGTTTGTTAGTCAGTATTTTAAAGTTTCTAATTTACTGATGTGTAATAATTTTCACAGTGTTTTTAGTGGTTGAATAAAAAAATGCGGAATTTCTAACTAGGAATATTTTTTGTGTATTTGCTATTTACAGAATTTCCAAAAGATAAGAGCAAAAAAATTGTATTTTCTTTAGACCCCAATATTTAAGAATAACCCCTAATTAACGAACTAAATGCTCGATCCTGATGAATTCGTTAAATCGGGATCCGACTGTATTTTATATCGAATACTTTCTTGCTGATTAGATGAAAGAGGCGTAGGTTAAAAAAGTGCTTATTGTAAAATCTTTAGCGAAGAATTTGTTCATTTTAGAACTGTTAAATTATACAGTTAATGTTATGCTTTACAAAAACTACCATAATAAAAAAATGCAGCTTTTTTAGTGCACCATTTGATTTTACATAATTATTAATAAAAAACCTTACATCCCTCATCCACTAACTATGATTTAAAAAATAAAATTTAAAGATTAATTATAAATTTAAATTTTGATTTATCATCACGCCAAAGAAACACGAACCTCTTAATTTGTCAATTTGTTCTTACCGGCGATGGATTTCATAATTCTGAACCAGTATAAGGAACGACATCTATAAGCTTGTACCTCCACTCTCCAAAGTTCCACACCACATAACGAAGAAACCTAGTATCATTTAGTGTGTAGAAGCCTTCAATTTAGGAAACATCACATATTTTTTCAAATTGGTAAAAACGTTGCAAGACAGAAGAATTCGAAAAGGAACAATTCACTGTCCATCCCAATTATATAGATCCTGCTACACTTCATAGATCACTAGATGCCGATATTCAAACAGTGCAGCGTTTAGTATAGCATAATGGTGTAATAATGGCCAACCGGGCAACAGGGGGATAAAATTTTTGAGGTAACAATTATATTACCAAATTGAAATATTTCCAAAAGTTCCGAAAATTATTTTCAATTTTATTCCACCGCTTTGGAATGAGTTTTATACTTTTAAATGTTCTTTTGGTATTTAAGTATTATACCGTAGACCCATTTCGGCGAATCAAAAGGCGGCGACAAATGGCGCGATACACAGCCAATAATGGTAAGCGTTTCCACGCGCGTTAGAGTAAAAATGACAACATTTGATGACATTTTTCGAATTGTCGATGTCATTGAGTATAGCGAAATTAGGCGATGGTATAATACTTAAAAAAACTTTTTAAAAAAATGAATTTATATGAAGACTGGATTAAATTCTTTTAATAATAAATATTTTTAAACACTTTATCTTTTAACATTTTGCCTTTTGGATTTATTTCATATTTTTTTAATCTTAAGGCCGTTTTCGGCTAGAATAGGACCCTAAAATCCGAATATTTTTTCAGATATAAAAGTACTCACACACACAAACATTAATATTATATTCAGGCCTCACTAACCTGTAAAAAATCATTTATTTTATACTACTCATTTTTATCCGAGTTGACGTACTTTTTCTTGTACAAAAAGTGTGTTTCGCATTTTCTCTTCTATACCATAATGCTAACTGATCTATCCATTTACTTGTTAAAAGGAAAAACTAGTCATTTATGAAATATTTTGAAATTTTAAAACTCTATATTATTATAAACAAATGCATGAGTTTGAATTTCATAAATTTTTATAAAAACTGAGGCCTTTTTTTTCGTCCGAAAATGTGTTCCGCGTTAAGTTCACGCTCTTGTGCATATGGTGAAAACAGCCTTAACGCTGAGCTAACAGAAAACTATCATTTATAGACACTGGCATTGTAATTCGCTTAGAGTTAAAATTTTATTTATGATGTGATCCTATTTTTTTCTTCGAGGAATATAATTAAAATATATAAGGAGGCTTAACTAACGTCACAGTATAGTAACAAAATAAATGTAAATGAAACGGCTGGATAGTTTTCTTTGCCGCTGACAAAATAAATTACGGAACAGATAGAATGAAGTAAATTGTCCATTTACTGCTTAATTTATATGATAATTTTAACAATTAAGATAAGTTAATTCCATTATTGAAACGATGAATAAATTTTACACTTAACATCAATGATATTTTTGTAAAGAATAATATTTTTTCTATATGCAGAACGATTACAAAGTTAGAGAGAGAAAAAGATAAATTTACGATATGCTAATTATAATAAATGCATTAGAACATAAAAACCTATATTAATACCGCTGCTAATGTTAATATATGGTCATGCAATTTACTTAACGATGTTTATAGTGTGAATACAATAAAATAACCATTTTTAAATTGTTATTTAAGTTTGATAGTTACATAAATTAATGACTATTATAGATACATTACAGACAAATGCTAAATTGGTTATTCACGATCTTAAGCAAAAATAATTTTACAAATAGCTTATTTAGTTTAGTTTTTGTCACACTATAAGGCAATACAAAGGCTATTGGAAACAACCTCGGAATTTTGAACCACTTTAAAGTGACGAGGACGACCCTGAGCTAGTACTCTCCTCTCCAAAATTTTTACATCACGCCTACGAGAGGACTACAAAAAGCTGAGTAACAAGTATAACAATTTAAATAATTTTAATATAACCACCTCAATTCATTGACTAATTTCGATGCTTGACATTAAGTTTTGAAGTAAATACAGTCGAACCTCCATATAACGAACCTGTATAGTGCGAAATTTCCTATATAGCGAACTTTTTCCTGGAACCAAGAACATTTCACGATTTTCTTCGTAAAATAACTTCTCAATGGCGAAGTGCATTTTCTATGTAACGAACTTTTTCTCATGTGAATCAATTTTTTTCTCCCTATTTTTGAAGTATTTTTGGACATTTCGAGTTATTCTCTCTTTCAGCACTTTTTATGGTGGTCATAAATCTTGAACTAGTTTTATTATTTGCCTAACTCGCCAAGAGCACTAGAATTCTGGGCATTTCATCCAAAACTTTGACCTTTGCAACCTTTAATCCCCATTGTGTCCAGTTCACTAAAAACATCTTCGAAATCTCCTTTCATCCTCAGTGGAATCTCGTATCATTGAACTACTTTCCGTTCATTTGTAGTATTGATCAGTCATACTGGTAAATTTGTTTCTTGTAGCTCGAAAATATCAAAACGTAAGTGCTTGAGCATTAAAGAAAAAAAATTAATTCTTCAAGAAGTGGATAAAGGCGTCAAAAACTTTCAGTTTTTCTTTCCTTTTTTTATGGGTTAGATGTATTAAATAAATGTATATTAATTTACAAAAAGGTGTGAATAATTACTTTTTTTTAAATATATGTTATTTATTAATTTAATACTTGTTTTAAATGGCTCAAAGAAAATTGAAAGATGAACCTCTATATAACGTATTTTCCATATAACGAACTTTTTTTCGGGATTTAGCAACTCCATTATATAGAGGTACGACTGTACATACTTTTTTTAATAAACGAAGATGTAATTAATTGCAAAAGCTATATTTATTGACTGTTTTGGTCTTTATATTTATGATTAATCTCTCTATATATAGGGAAAAGTAATTCACTCACTCATCACGATATCCCCGGAATTATAAGACCTACATACTTGTAAGTTGGCAGTCATGTTCCTTTTGTAGAGTAGAGATCTGCTACGAGCGGGTTTTGTAGAAATTTCAAGGCAGATTATGGAGGTGTTAATAGAAAAAATTACCATTTTTGAATTATTAGACCTACTGATTAGAAATTTGGCAGGCAGATTTCTTTTGTTGGGTGGAGATCCATTAAGAACACGTTTTGAGGAAATCGATTACCTAATAGGTTTCGCTAGGTGTTACTAGGGCGTTTTAGATTTTTTAAAAGAAGTGTGTGTGCTTATGATCACACGATAGAAGTGATAACCTCAAATTTTGTTATGTTATTTTAGGGATTAGTTCGGTAAATAAAAAGAAGGACTATTAGTATTGTCACATAAAATCATTTATTCATATGTCTGTACTCACTTAAAGTAATATTTTTTGCGAAATATACAATCATATTTGTGAATTGTGTTCTAAGAAAGGAACAATAGATTTATGGTAGCTGAGAGAAACATGTTATAAATACTTTAGTTCAAAATTATTTAAATATCTTAAAACAAACTCCGTCAAGCGTTTTTCTGTACTTAGTCGTGCCTTCATTTGGATCATTTGATATAATTAAATTGAATTTTGATTTTAAAAAATCTACTTAAGGCCTTAATTTGTATTTTGAAAAATTTACGTTAAATAAAAGGCAATTTGTTCAGAAGAGTTGATCTGGCTTTAGTGCATGTAACTAAATTTTTGTGAATGAATTCGATAATTTTCTCTACACTTGATTTGGTGAAATATAAATAGTAACCATTAGAATTATTTGTCCATTTTCTGCTCTACATTTCGCTGCACAGATTTCTCCGATACATGACTATTAAACCCAAATGATTCAGTAATATCGTTACGAGTAGTATTGTTACTAGAGTTACAAACCCAAGTTGAACTTTTAAAACGCATCATTCAAGTTCACTCTCCAGCAAGAAACGACAAAGAAGTTATTGCTTCAAAAACTCCACTTTTGAATTATTAATCCTACAGACTTGAAATTTGGTAGGCATGCTTTTTTTTGGTTGAGCAGAAATCCGTTAAAAATAGACTGAGTGTGAGGTTAAGGGGGAGGGATATACATACTTTCATTTTGGAAACTCAAGTCCTGTTTTGTCATTTTTAAATCAAGAGGCGAAAGACATAACAAAGATTTCCAGTGCACAATCAAAAGCTTAAATCTATAACTTAAATTCTTCATATATTGTCTTACAACATAATGAAATACCCAACGAATCGGAACGGGTAACAGCTAGTATATCTTTGAATGTGAAAGCGGTTTGAGACAACACCCTGAGAAGACTAGTTTCTGCATATTTTATAGCGTATTCCTTCACAAGTACTTATCGGTTATACGGACTATGAAGTCAAGCAGTATAGCCTATTTGGACATTCAGCCATGCATTCCTAATGGATGCTGGCAAGAAATGTCGCTGGAGGTGAATAGTAGTTTGCTTTTTGGCGTACTGTTGATCTTCATACGAAGAATTGGTTTTCGGAATGTAGGATTCCACTTACAGAAGCCTAGTTTTTTAGTTGACTCGTTCAAAAGACGTCACCAAATATTGTCGTCGTTATTATTATTATTCATTTGAATACGCGCGGGAACGGTTTTCCACTTATGGCTGTATATAGCGGTATTTGGCAACGTCTTCTGACTAGAAGAAATTGATCGGCAGTATAATGCGCAAGTACCACTAAGAGTTTTATTTATTGTGAGACCGAGACGACTTACTTCTAGTAGCGTGGTGTCAAAGACAGATGAATTTTAGTCCGGAAAAATCTGTTGATTGATAATATTGCCAATGTTCATATTTGCGACAAGTCAGGAAAACAGTCGCCAACCCATGTGTCCTAATATCAATAAGTACCTCCTCAAATTACCATAAATGATAAAAAATTCTGCAAATATGTAAAAAATTCACAGAGTTTAGTTTACATTTCAGTTCAAGAGTTACGAAGCAAAAATGATAAACTCGTTTCCTATTTACACTATACAGCATGTTTAACATAATTGCAAACAGAACGTAATTTCTAATTATTGCACCTAATTTACATCAAAGTAAAATCATTTCTTAAAAAACACGAGTACTGGTGTATTAACGTTACCGAAGCCGAATTTGGACTATGTGAATCTTACCATTTTCAACTGAAATCCGGCTAATTGTGTGTGTGTGCTTGATTTTTTTTCAAATTAAAACGTGTAGAATTTTTGTTGTTTTCTTGCTGTTATATATCATGACGCGCTTTACGTAGTACAAATCTGGCTACAATAACGTTAATACGAAAGTACTAACACATGTTGACTGGTATTTGTGCTTGTTTGTCTAAAGTGAAATTTCTAGAATATTTGATTTAAAAAAAAATCAGTACTAATTTGATATTGGTAAGCCTTTTGGGTAGTGACGAATTGGCGTCACCACAGCCAAATTGACGCCACGCGAATCGCGCCATTGCCCACCGAAAATTTGACTGATTGATATTTTTTTGGGGGCTTACGTATTATCGCAACCTTTTGGCGACATTATATGAAACGAAGCACATGGTTGGCAATTCAGTACGTACAACACATAGGAGCTAGGGTTGCCAACTTGGCGAGTGCTTAAATCGTATTTTAATCCCCACCTTTATTTATCGCCAACTTGGCGAATTACAATTTCCGTGTTAGATAGAAGTCCAATACAGAAAAATGAGCTGCTGGCGCAATTCGACACAATTTATTTTGCTTCTTTGCCAAAAGTGCGTGCTAAAATAGGATTTCACCCAAAAATCAGCTCCAAAATATCATCCAATGTTTGCGTGCTAAAATTTTTTATTTAAATGCTGCAAATTCAATGATTGATTTCATGTCTTTCTCTTTTATATTTTTCAGACGAATATATCTTTCAAAAGATTTTTCTTTTAAGAGTTTACCTCTTCTCAAACTTTTTGTTTTATTTTCGGACCCTCTTTCGTGAATTTTTAGACAAGGTTTTCTAGTATCTTTTTTCTTTTTGCCCTTTTTTCGAAGACTTAGTCAGTTTGTCTTTCATGTGGTAGCTTAAAGTGTAGTTGCCATCAATTCTAAGCAGAACACCCGAGTTCACGAGACTTTTAAGAACAAATTTAAACTCTGGATGGTCGGCAAATCCGCTCTTGTTGCTTCTCAAGTAATGTTTGATAAACACCAGAGAAACCAGATTTTCTTTGCGCTTAGAGAATGCTTTTAAGATCCATCTCCGAATGTTTGATCGACAACTTGAATTTTTCATGGTTGTGAAATATTTTGTTTTCCCATAAAAAGAAACTACATAATTTATATTTATTTGTTATCGTCTATATTTTATAAGTTATTAATTTTGGAAGAAAGCTGGAACAAGTTGATAAAAGATTATTACAACTTATTAATATATCAATTTTTGCTTTTAAGAGTATAAATATGTAGAATTAAAAACACCAATGCTTAAACTCCCCTCTTGAAATGAAATACTTGCCAAAAATTTTTTAATTGTAAGTCAAAATAAATGTATTGCCCTGATCTGGTTTTGTCAGTTGCTACTCGGTATTTTCACGTTTTTATTTTCTATCTATATTGTATCAAATGCCTTATAGTAAAAAAATATCGCAATCCACTCTGTTGAAAACATCTTATAAATATGTTAGGTAAACTTGTATTTCAGTCCAAACTTTAGGCAAAGAAGAGAAACAAATTCTGCCTAATTGCGCCAAGTCTCCAATATGAGGATAATGCGCCAAATTGTTGATAAATAAAGGTGTCGGCAAAAATAGGTTTCAACCGACAAGTTGCTTTTTTGTTGTGACTTCACTCACAGATATTTTTAATAGTTATTTAAAATTGATCAAATTTTAAAAAATTATGAGCCCAAAGAAAATTTTTTTGTGAAAAAAATCAATATTGATAAAATATAGCTATTTTAATTTTTTTAAAGTTTAACTTTAGCTATTAAAACCATCATTTAACGATATATATTTGACGTATATATTGTTAATAACGAGTATTGTAAAACGGGATTTTTCAGTACCTTTGGCCTTTGTTTAAATCAGGTCAGGTAAAAATTACATGTACTTATGTATTACATAGTAAGATCAAAAGATGAAGCCAAATGCACTGACAGCCAGCCAAATGGTAGAAATCTATTCCCTTGCATGTATGAATACAATAACAGCATTTGGCGACAGTTTTTTCATTGGCCATGTTTTTTGATTTGACGAAATTGGTCGATGGTTATAACATGTAAGCACCATAATTATTTACAGCCAATAGATAAATTTAAGAAAAGACAACTGAGCAGTTTAATAGGAAATGATACTTTTGAACAAACCATGGCATTTAAATTACAATGTTGCCATAACCTGGAAACGGAGAGTGAGATGCTGATTAAGTTGTCGACTTCATCATCTGATAGTAACTCAACATTATGAGTGAAATGTTTAAAAATTGTAATCAAATCTAGCATTAAGCATTCGAATATATGCAAGTGACAGCCCTCGGAATTACTTTTTATTTTTCCGTTCGTTTTATTATTTCGTTGGCTATTCGATTCAAAACGTCCAGCAGAGGGAGCCTTAGTCGTGAATGAAAATTTGTTCCTTTTGTTATAATTTTGGTTTATAATTTCCTATTTAATCCTACGTTAAAAATATAAATACTAGTTAACTGATTATAGATTAAGTATTTCCCATCAGGAATTTCTCCTCATTTTAAAAGGACAACTAAAGAACCTCTAAATAAAGAAATTTTGTGTGTGGGTGAATTTCAATGGAATATATTCTGAACTAAAATCTTTCGATAACAAAAAAAAAAAAAAATCAAATATTTGGTGTAATGTAATTTCGCCAGGAGGAAGATCTGAAGTTTAATTACTTAAAATAGTTCCAATGTTTTTTTCTTTCCTTGTAGGTAAAAGTACCTCAAGCTCTAATAATTTATGATTGTTTTTTTAAAGAAATATTTCTTCATAAATTCTACATTTGCCTTACAAAAAGAAAATAACTTTGGACATTTCTGTTCGAAAAATCGTTTGGCTGATTAGAATTAAAGATTCATTCCTTAAACGAAATGAAGTCATTATTTGGAGAATAAAATAAAAACATAAAAAAAATTTCCAATGATAGGAGAAGGTTATTAGAAAAGACAATGTTCAGAATTTCTTTAAAATTCTTCTGGAAATCTCTTCTTGAATTACAAGAATTTTTTCCCATTTAGAACATGAAATTTAAAAGTTGTTACTCATAAATACAAGTATTTTTTTCTTTTTTTTAAAAAAAATCTTGGAACAAAAATGTTCATCAGTTCATTATGAATAAAGAAGTCAGTATAATGATCTAAAAAAATCCTTTTTACTCTGAGGAAAAAAGGGACTTTTTAACTTTTACTTTATAATTAAAGTCAGGAGAAATATAAAGTATTTTTATAGAAAAAGTTTTTGATGATGGAATCAGTTAAGAAGTTTTGTTACTTATAAAAGCACATTTTCTTTTCTTTTTTCAATTTCTCTCTCTACAATTAGTTCACTCTCTCCCTATATGTATATATATATATATATATATATATAACAGGGGAACCACAAAATTGTTCGTAAACTTGCAATTTCCACTAAAATTTAGTGTTTTCGACTTGTAAAAATTAATATATCGGAATTGTAGTTTTTTTAATGATATATGCAACTTATTCTTAATGGAATGACATTATTAATTTTTTAAAAATAGTATAACTGTTATCTTTAAAAACTAATAATCAAAAAGCTACTTAAAAATTACGCCATAAAAGTCTTCGTACACTAAACAAAAATTCCAACATAGCTCTTAATGTGGTATTTAGTAGATATCTTTTAGTGTCCACAGAAACTTTTAAACGTCTTGGTATAGATTTAATGGTTTTTTTGTAAATTCTGCATCGATTTTCCTCCATGCATCTGTGATTATTGTTTTTACATCCCATTATGTATTTATATGTCATGTTTTCTTTTTTAAATCAAATTTTCACCAAATATGTTCTACTGGGATAAATAAAGGGATTGAGAGGTGTTTTCAGATTTTGGGGACAGTTATAGAGGACCCGTGGCGTATATAGAGAGCAGTGCGCTTGGCATCCTTGATATAAAAAAAGGAAGTCGTCTCCAATACCCAAATTTTGGGCGGTTAATTTGAAATTTCCTTTTAAAATATTTAAATAGAGCTCATGATTCTCAATATTATCAAAAATACCAAATAACCTAATCCTGAAGCTGATTTACACTTCCACCTTCATGGTTCATTGATCCAACTAGATTCTTGGATTAAGTTTCAGAAAATTCTAAATTGACAAAAATTGATAGGGATGACAGAAAATTTAACATTTTTAGTTCAGATGGGTGCATAATAGTTTGTAAATGATAAAATGAGGAATTTTGTCCCATGAATTTACGTGGAAGAACTCCTCCATTTCCATGCTGAAGTATGGAGGTGAAGGTGTTCTTGCGAGGGGGTGTAAATCGGTTTCAGGATTAGGTAATTTGGTATTTTTTGATGGTATTGAGAATCATGAGCTCTATTTAAATATTTTAAAACGAAACAGTACAGTATGTACAGTAACATCTCATGAAAGATCCTAGTTGATTAAAGTTTTATTTATGAGGCAAAATTTGTCGAAAAAATTTATTTCAACTATAAGTATAGGATGATTATAATTCAGGTTCCACTTTCATAATGCTGTGAAAAAACCGCTGGTCGGAAGGACTTCAAATTCAAACAGAATATAAGTAAGTAACGGAGTAAGGAATATAGTAAGTAAATGGCATGACACATTAGAAAAGCTAAAAACTATCTCAACAGACAACGCTGTAAGTGGCATAAAGGAAGTGGTTTCGGCTAAAAGGCTCATTTAGAATCGAATTACGACGGCATTGGTATGAGTGGCACATTGAACCAATTGTACTCTTCAATGCACACGATTGCTTGTTTTTAACGAAAAAATAACATCTGAATCATTCAATAGCTTTTAGCATTGTTAGTGAAAAGCCCATCTACAACGGCAAGGTCGTACTACATTGGAAGGGAAGAATTCGATGTTTAGTTGTTCTTGGGCCGTAAACCCCATAAAAAGCAACAATGAAAGTGCGAAGAAATTTTTTCTTATACCATACCGTTTTTCACTTCGTCAAGCATATTCAGTTTAAATTGGAAGTCATTCTGAGATGTGGTTCTTTTTTTATAGCAATATGAAAGTGGTACTTAAATTATAATCACCCTGCATAAATCTCTTAAGAAACTTTAAAGAACCTTTAATGTTTTTTAATCAGTTGTTTAATTCTCATGCAAAACAGACTTAAACACAAACAAAATTATATTGTAAGTTAATCAAATTAGCAAAATTAAAACAGATTTGATAATCAAGAGCAAAACCATTTATAACGAAATTACAATACTAAATTAGATTTTGATGTCCTAACAGAGATATATTATACAGATTCGAATCTATTTTGAGACAGAAAAATTCTAAGAATGTAATGAGAAATTATTGCACTTGAAATATAAGGAAGCCGCCACGGGCTATGCTCCTCATAATAAATGAGATAAATATTTCCAACTAAACCATCTTCGGTACTTTTCGGTCTCGAAGAAATACTATTAATAAAACTAAATTAATTAAAGTTCCGAATTAATTAGTTTTTATTTTGAATAAATACTTAGAGAACAAACGTTTAAAATTTCCTTTGAATCGTTTAATTGAATTGAAGAATGAAGAGTGTAAGAGTGCTTTTGCCTTTATTTACCTCTTGTGGAATGTAGAATTAGTAGAAGCTTATCAATGATTTATTGTACATGATTCTAAGCATAAAAGGACTTGGGGAAATATTGTAACACATGTTAAATAATGTATATTTATTTTTGGAACTCTTAAAATAAATTAACTCAGAATAGAGTTGAAAATCCGTGTCCGCTTAAGCTGTCGAGAATCAAAAATGGTTCAATTTTAATATTTTTTATCTTTTGATATCAATTTTAAACTATAAATTTCATAATAAATACATTTCTTAGATAATTTCGTTAAAAACTGATAAAATGTGTGAACAAGTATTAAATCATTCTAAGAACCCAAGTTCAGTTTATAAAATTTGGACAAATTTTTTAAATAAAAATAAAACAAACGAACAACAAATCATCATCAACAACAAAAATCACATTTTCTGAATTTTTTTTTTCTAAAATTATTTTGACAAGCAAAAACTAGTATTTTGAATTTACCAGCTTTAAAACTTAAACCACTTTAACACTTTTTTTAACACTATTAATTTTTCGAAACATTTTTAATTTACTATTTTGATTTTTCTACCTAAAAAAGGTATGGATTTTTTGGTCTTGTTTAATAATTTATTTTATGTGTTCAGAAAATCGTTTGCACAGTATGGAAAAGATTTAAACGCGTGCGCGAGCATATATTTTTTCTCCTCCGATTTTATTTTTATTTTACAAGTTTGTGATAAAACTTCTACCGTTATTTTTTAAATAGAAAAGAAATCGTATTTTATTTAAAAACAGTTCTTAAAAGTGAAGATAATTAAATGACTTTGTAAATGTACTTTCTATAAGAAAATACTCAAATCAAAACATTGAAAATCTCTTTAAAAATACCGGCTACGTAAAGAATTTATAATATATTGAATTGCAAGGGAAGATAATTACCTGTTTCTGTATTTTTGAATAAGAAACCTGCAAAATCTTACCTTAAAATGCGATTTGAAAGTTATACATCATTAAAAAGGTCGAGTTTCAGAAGTTGAAAAACACATTCTACTCCAAAAACCAACGAGGAGACTGGGAATGGTATCTTAAACTGTAAAAGTTTAATTAAAGAAAAAAATGTTTGCTTCATAAGTTCACATATTTTTTGTCGATGCTCATTAAAGATAGAAAAGCTTACTGCAGAAAACTATATGGAGGTTCCCTCGTTAGAGATGGATGTACTCGATAAAGCTTGGCTTTATTTAAGTAATTGAAATAAAGAGCAATTTTTTTACACTTATTTAGAAGAAAATCGTTAAAAATTGTTATTCTAATTAGAGGTTTTCAAAAAGAATCAAGACTATGACAAGATTTTGCTAAAATGAGGAGATAGACTGGAAAAAATCGATTAATACTGAAACAAACCACGTACATTGTTTTCCCTGCAGCAATGCTCTCCTTGTGAGGAAATTGAGTTTTATGGGCAAAATTAACTTTCCAGCTTGAAAAAATGATCGATTTTGGCAGCCGCAGAAGATATGATGAAGGTTACCAAATTGGCGACTTTATCACCCTTGGAGACAAATTTTGGTGAAAAGTACAATTACGCCAATGATCTCTAGGATAGATTCTTCTAGAAACTGCCGTGATGATATATAAAGGATCTTTGAAACAAATGCCGTGTTAGTTCAAAAGAGAGTTCAGTTGAGATCAGAATCTGTTTGTGTGTTGACTGTGATAAGAGAGAGACTTTATTTGTCTGAGCTCCTGCATGTGGAACTGTTTCTGGAACGTTGTAAAGCTTGTTTATGACAAGTGCGTTTTGCACTATTGTAAATAAGTCTTTTATAATATTTTTTGGCTATGTACATTAATTTGTCTTTGTGTAGTTATTTCTTAGGCCTTGATCATTAATAAATCTGTTAATTTTCAAATAAATGGAGTCATCGGTTGCGTTTCCCCCGCTCAAATTTTCAAAAATACTACTTAAACTCTCAGTATCAGCAATGCAACATTTTAGGAACAATATTTGATCCAGAATACCCAATTTCTACTTGAGAAAAGTTATGTATGGACAAAGCTTCACTTCACACTTCAAAATCAACAGCCACATATATAATGTCAGAATCAGAAATTAGATTAAAATGCAAGCCATTTATACTTGTCACATTTCTTTTTGGGGATTTTGTGTTCTTGATTTATATAAAAAGATTCCTTTACGAAACTAGCTTCCATGTACACTAAAATAATTTTGGTATATGACTCAATAGGAAAGACATAAAGTCAACTTGATCATTTTGAGGAAAAATATACTTTCATTGAAAATTTGAGCCAGAGTTTGAGTGAGTGCTAAGGCTATTCAATAGAAGGAAATAAGGAGCAAACATTTAATATTTATACATAGAAAACTGACAGTGAAATCGTTTCTATAAAGTGCAAACGATTTTAAAATTTTTCTTATCGCGAAGGAATTCTGATAAAAAAATGCTTCATATTATATTTTTGATGTTATTTATACTGACATCTGTAAAAAGAGTTTCCATGTAACTTTTCTGTATGAAAAGACGCTGTTTGAAAAGATATATGTTAAAATAAAAGTATCAATAAAATGTTTTATGAGAAAGAACCTATATTTTGATTTATATTCATTTACTACAAATATTTTTATAAGAAAATAAAATGATAATGAAGGATATTTTGATAAGAAAATTGTGAAATGGTATTTATGATATAAAACTTTTTATGAACACTCCCAAAAAATGGATCTAATCTCAATTCCTTTATTTCTAAGAGACCTCTAATAAAAGACCTATTAAAAGTTTTTCTCAAACGAGGCTGAAATAGTTAACATTTAAAAACATTTTTATTTTAAGAAACTATGCAACAGTTTATAACAACTTTATAAATGTGACATTTTGATTGACTGGATAACGAAGGGGGGGGGTGATTGAGTGAATATTAACGTCACACTGTTCAGCTGCACTAGGGCTTTTGGCAACGGACCACGTAATTTTGAACCATGGTCAAGTGACGTGGACGACACCTGAGCTGTACTCCTCGCCTAACTACAACACCACACCAACGGGAGGACGTTTCAGCTCTCGACAGATTTAACGTGCATTGCTGCCCTACACGGAGGGTCTTTAGTGGTACTGGGCTCGAACTCATGACATACCTGCCATGATCCGATACCTTGACCAAAGGGCTACCGCAGCCCTCTAGATAACGGGGGGAGGGGAAGTCATTGAACATCGAAAAGTTTTTTTTATCTTCAACAATGCAACATACAGTGTACAGCTATGAACATCTCATTTGCCATTCAACTCGTCTGGATGACGTGGAGAGTACCTGATTAAGAGAAGATGGTATTTAACTGCTGTTGGAGAAGGTAAGGAATCTTTCTTGCACGTTTGCGAGTGTTGGGAAAGACTGCTGATCTAAGCGAATTTGATAGAGGACTTATTGTGATGCCCCAAAGACTCAGAAATAATATCTCCAAACGGCATGACTGGTAAGCGTTTTGCTACTTACCACTTTTAGTAACTGCTGAATGTCCACGCATCATCAAAGACGAAGGACATCAGAAGTATTCACACTAAGTAAAATAAAGTTGGCGCAGACAGTGTATCATCTGAGAGCCCAATGCAAAGCAGGTCCAAGTTCAAGTGTTTCGGAACACACAGTTCACACACACACAGCAGACCCTGTTGTACATAAGACTCCACAGCAAACTTTCCCCCCTTGTATGCCTCATTGACACAAACATCCCAGGCCCTTTTGTCAACTGCACTTACAATGGGTCCAGTAACATTGAGATTGGACCATGGATAAGAGGAAGAGAATTACATGTTTGGATGAATCATGAGTTCTCCTTCATCACGCCAATGGTCGTGTTAGGATTCGCCATCTTCCAAGCGAACATTTGCTCTCTCCATTTATAGCAGACTACATACAGACTAGTGGGGGCGATGTTATGCTTTGAGAGATATTCTTGGAGGCTCTGGGACATTTAGTTGTAGTAGAACAGACCAAGAAAGCTGAATATCGATCTGAGCATATTTGCGGATCAGTTTTACTCTTACATAGGGTCTGTCTTCCTGACTGGAAAACGATCTTCCAGCAGGAGTACGTCCTGGATTGGTTCGAAGAGCATAATAATGAATTACAATCAATGTCCTGGCCATTTAAGTCACCAGATTATAATCTAATAGAGAAACTTCGGGCTTTAAGATAAAGGCAGCTCAAAAATAATACTTTTATGTTGGAATATCTCGATTTTGCGAGACCACTGCTTGAATATATGGTACAATCTGTCTCCAGTCATCTACCAAGAACTTATGGCATCCATGCCAAGGCGAGTTGTAGCTGTTTTGCAGGCTAAAAGTAGTGTAACGCGTTATTGAGTAGGTGTTCATAATATTTTCGCTCGACAGTGTATATTTACTGATTATAATACTAACCAAAACAAAGCTTAGTTACATATATAACGATTGATTGTTTATTAAAATCCCACTAGAAGAAATACAACGGATGTATACAACGAACCTGTATTTTTTTAAACATTTTAATATTTGTTACAGAGGCACACATTTACACTTTAAAATCTGTAAGATTTTTGTAAGTTATATGTTAAGGAACAGCGCATGAAATATAATTGTAATTCACTATTTTTGGTTACTGAAACTTGTCTAAGAGACTATTTATCACATTTTGGGATTGAAAAAACATTATTTCAAATACAACAAAAACAGAGTTTTTTTTTGTTATAATATTTTTCTATTGAAAATGTGTCCTTGAACATAACCTGACACACACCCTCAGTCTGGACAAAAGTCTGTCCCCTACCATACAAACGTCTGTCAAATCAGCGTTTAATGCGTGGACAACATTAGTCAGCGATTTAAGCAATTTTTGAAAGAAAGACAGTAAATAGTCAGCGATTTATGTAGTTTTTGGCGGAAACATTTCTCAGCACATTATGTAGTTTTGAAGGAAATATTAGTCAATGCCATACGCAATTTTTTTTATAGATGATTTAGGATTCTGCCATTTAAGTAGTTTTTGGAATTATTGATTGAATTACATTCCGTTTTTCAACCATTGAAAGCATTTTCATTTAAAAATGAAGATTCTTATGCTTATGAGCATTAAAATTGCCATTATATGTATAACTCAACTGATGATAAAATTACCTATACAAAATATTCTGATTGTTGATTGGTATAATCATAATTGAGATTATAATTAAGATTTAGAAGGTTTCTCTCTTCAACTTATTTTGAGAACTATAAAAAATAGAACAATAGGGTATTCTTTTCTGTTTTCCCTCTTAATGAATAACAGATGCAAGATAAAGTATAACCAATGCATGGATTTTAAATTATATTCAGTAGTTAAATTTACCGTATTTTATTATGAAGAGTTTCGAATATTTTTTTTATATCAATGTGAAAACGTTAAGAGCAAAAATGAAAATAATAATCTTTAGTTATGTATCATGTGATATGTCTCATTCATTCCCCAAATAACTTCTAAATTGAATCACATATGAAAAAACTGCCTCGTTTGTGGTAGGAATTTTAATTTCGCGAATGCTTTATTATTGAAATAAAATTGACTATCCCATGCAGAAAGGAATTACACACACACACACACTACTGACCATTAAAATTGCTACACCAAGAAAGCAAATAGCAACATACGTGACATTTACAAGACAAGAGAAGATGCTAGTTGTGCAAATAATAAGCTTTTTTTCAATGCATTAATGCAAAGAAAGTGTCGATAGCGACTTCCACACGTGAATTCATGCGAATAATTGAAGTTGTACAGTAAGTACAGTTGGTACAAAAAGTATTTGCACACATACATTTTTGTTCACAATTTATAAAAAAATGCATTCAGAAATACAAAAATTAGCATTTTAAAAACAAAATAAGCTTATGCATTTAAATTAATTACAAAAAATACACAATAATATTAATAAAAACATTTTTTTGTAACAATATTAAAATATCTTATGTCAAAAAAGTATTTGCACACTCAACTCAACTTTAGCAAATTTGCATTTTGTGATTATTTGACAGTCACCCGCAGTAAATAACATACGTAAGACGACTATAAAAGGAGGTATTGTTGAAACTTTATCAGTTGATTGTCGATTTCAAATTGTAATGGCACCTAAGAAATCTGAATTCCGATTTCGTTGAAGAAAAAAAATTGTTTCTCTGCGTGAAAATGGCCTAAGTTATCGAGAAATAGGTAAAAAGTAAATGTTTGCTTCTCTCGTTCGATATATTATAAAACGTCATAAAGAAAGAGGATATACATCAAATAACTTGCGCTCTGGACGTCCAAAAAAAACTTTCACTGCAATTGCGAAATATCATAAGAGAAGCATCAAAAAATCCATTTGTTAGTGCATTACATTAGCCAATGATGTCCTTCAACATCTGGAGTTCAAATCTGTGCCCAAAGTGTTCGAAATGTCCTGCATGATGCAAAATTTATGGGAGATCTCCAAGGAAAAACCTCTCTTAACTGAACGGAAATAGACTGAAGAGACTTGAATTCGCTAAAGGAATATATCGAAAAGCCATTTGATTTCGGGAAAAAATGTCATATTCTCCGACGGGGTAAGTTCAAATCTTTAAATCAGATGGCAGGAAATTAGTTTGGAGAAAACCTTGTACTGTTTTTTCATCCCAAAAAAATTGTGTTACCTACGTTAAACATGGAGGAGGTTCTGTTATGTTTTGGGGGGTGCATGGCTAGCAAAGGTTGGCAATTTGTTGTTTCATTGATGGGAATATGACAGCTCGAACCTATATTGATGTGTTGCGAGATAACTTGCCACAAAGTGCAATAAAATTGGGTATCAGTAATTCGTACTATTTTAAAGCAAGACAATGATCCCAAGCACACTGCCGGATAACACGTATGTGGTTGTTTTTATCATGTCCCCAAAAAACTTGCCACTCCACCCAATCACCAGACTTAAATCCTTTGGAAAATTTGGGGAATTCTGTGGATTTAAAATAAGAAAAAGGAAGATTTCAAGCAATCTCCCCTTAAACAAGCCCTTATTGAAGAGTGGTCGAATACTGACGCTACTGTTACAGAAAATTTAATTAAATCAATCCCAAACAAGATTACAACGGTAATAGATGCAAAAGGAATGTATACAAAATTTAGTTATTTAAAATTTTCTTATATATTTTATTTCTTTTGTATTCATGCAGGTGTGCAAATACTTTTTTGACACGAGATTTTAATTCTGTTATAAAAAAGCATTGTTATTTATCTTATTGTAATTTTTCTGTTTGTTTTGGATGATTAAACTTATTCTGATTTGGCAATACCAATTTTTTTTATTTCTTAATGCTTCTTTTTATGAATTGCAAACAAAAATGTAGGTGTGCAAATACTTTTTTTGCGCACTGTAAGTTCCTCCATTTGAATGTTTTTGTCTGGCGAAAAATTGTTGAGATGCTTCAAGTATAAGGAGAAATAATTACCAGTAAGTTTTGTCCAACAAATACAATTTTGTTATTAACATTTCTTCATGGTGTAGTAATTTTAATGGCCAAAGGTGTATTTAATATTTTAAGAATTCGATGACAAAATTAACTATTAAATTTTTAAAAAGCCCAAATAATAAAAAAATATCAAATACATACGGTTTATAGATGAATAAATATTAAAACTTTATTAAATTTTCAGCATTTCTAAAATCGACATATTACATTAAATGAGTATATTATCAATATAATAGGAATGTGAATATAATATAAAGTAAATAACATTCATTTAAAACAATAGACGATGAATATGAAAATATATCGAAACCAATTCGCAAAAATCTACTTTTGGGTTAAACAAATTTAGAACGAATCGAAATTTCTAGAATAAAGATTTTCGGAACTCAAATAGAATAATCTAGAAGATATCTTTATTTTTTTTAAGAAACAAAGAAAAAATAACGAAATACAAATATATATTGCAAGTAGAAGAATTCAATATTTAAAGTAACTCGTTTCTTGACATTCCTTGTCTTAAAATATTCTAAGCCTAAAAAGAATTCTATTTTTTTTATTCGAAACAAGATAAAATAGAATATTCGCCGAGATAAGAAAGTTTACTTTTGGGAAATCCGTAGATTTTCTCTGGAAATCACTTGACGTTGATACTGAGTGGGAGGATTTTCAACATTCGCGGTTGATTACACTTTCTCGAGGGAGAGGATGTACAAAGAAAGACTGTTTTGGAATTCGAATCGTAAGTTTTCCGATAGAAACAATGACATTTTATCTCAACAAAAGATCCGGCGTGCATTGAAACGTGTTTAGAAGACGAAGAAGAATTTAACGATCGCTACAGTTCCTTTTAATTCGATTTTTAGAATGTGCATGAAATACATCATATGCACTCGGGTTCGAATTTTTTTGAGATTCCCAAGCGCTGAAAATATTCTAACCGTATTGCAGGATTTGAAATCGTTGCTATATATTTCAGGGGAATAATTCTTCAGATTTATGTTGAATATTTTATTTCAGTAATATTTCTCATTTCTAAGCGAATTCAATACTATTCTTTACAATTGCTGCCAAGAAACAGAGGTAAAATAACTGTCGAATGTTTAATGACGTCATCGAGCCTTTAATACATAGCCTTATTTATCTAGATTTCAAACGGAGCACAGTTAATTATTTTTTTCAATTTCTACTATTATTTCACACTCTTCTTATATATATATATCTTGTTCAAATTTTCAATCGTTAATAAAATACTTTTTATTCATCCATTCAAGTTCAAATACATTTTTTTAAACTTGTAGTGGATGACACTTGATGTTAATACAGTTTTTTAAAAATATTAATCCATTAATTCCATTTAATTAATTAATAAATAGTAACAAACAAAAAGTAATAGTCCAACACTCTATATAAAAAGGAAAATCACTCGCTGTGTCCCTGTAGCGCAGTGGATAGCACATTGGACTTCTAATCCAAAGATCGTGGGTTCCAATCCCACCTGGGATGGCCTTTCTGAGAATGTCATTTCTTTTTACTATTCTATTTTAATGGAATATTTAAATTTAAATAATGAATAAAACAAAAATAATATAGTTGAACACCATATATAGAAAGGAAAATCGCTTTCTATTTTGACACTTAATATTATGATTCTGTCTTATGTATATACATATTTATACTAATTGTAATTACTTTTATCAAAAGTAACTAAAATAAAAAACTTTTTTGTTGACCTAAGTAGGAATTGACTTAAT
Organism: Trichonephila inaurata madagascariensis; assembly: GCA_019973955.1. Taxonomy (NCBI): domain Eukaryota; kingdom Metazoa; phylum Arthropoda; class Arachnida; order Araneae; family Nephilidae; genus Trichonephila; species Trichonephila inaurata. Next base: position 102,088 of record BMAV01014712.1, read on the forward strand.
TTTTTTTAATATTACTTCTTAATAATCAAAAGCATTCCTATCTTGTGATTTGAAATTAGTTGTGATTTTATTAGTATTAAATGAAAAAGTTTTTCTTTTTTTAATGAACTAAGTTTAAATGACGTCATAGTTGCATAACTGTAATCACGTGTCCCCATTCAATGGGTTAAATTTATGATGGTCACGTGATAAAAGCAATCACGTGTTCTTCATTGAATTCGAAACAGATATTAAATTTACTTTTACTTAGTTGTTCTACGAGTATTTGTAAAATTTAGATAAAATTTCATATTATAGAATTGCGTATAAAAATCTGCAATTATTATGAAAACAAAATTCACCAAAAAGATATTAAATAAACAAAATCTTATTTAGCCCTTTATCTATTGCATTATGATTTCCTGTAGTTTTTCATGTAATTTTTTTTTTTTTTGAATCACTACATTGAAAATTAAGGGATGCACATAAGCAAAATACTCAACTTAGGGATATTAATTAAAGATATTCAACTGTAAAATTAATTATTCTTACTGTTTACTTAAAATAAATAGTCAAATCGTTTTCTAAGGTCTTCATTAACATACAAATGAAAAAAAATAAGACACTTAGATTTTGACATTAAGTATTTTTTTGGAACAAAAATGGCAATCTTCGCCATCAGCTGAAAACGCAATTTCTGTTATAGAACTATTCGCCTTTTCCGCTAAAGTGCTCATCATAGAACCCGTCCTGCCATATATCTTGGAAGAGTGGATTTAGAAAAATATTCTTGCTAAGTATCGTCGCAGTATTCGTAAAAATGATTATTATATGTCATTTTAAAGTGAGTGGTACTTATAAGTACCGTTGGTATAGATAAAGGGTTAATACGTGTACTTTTTTAAATCAAGTCTATTTTGCTTGTTTATGTACGTTATTGTTGACAAGTATGTGATTTTAAAAAGAAAGTTTGTACTGTACTGTGCCAAGCATATGTTTAAAATTTAAAGAAACAAAACAAATATATTTGTACAATTCTTAAAACATTAAAAACAATATTTTAAAAATAAAAAAATAAAGCGTTACAGTACTGATACATTGTACAAAGTTAAGAACAAAATCTTAAATAAAAATGTAAGAATCCAATCTAATGGTGAAAAGCAAATCGATTTTTGTGTGAGAGTTCCTCCACTAGGTTAGATAAAGTTAAAATTGATGGTTTAAAAAGAAATGTAAAACTAGGATTACGAAAAACACCTGGCAGCTTGATTGATTGAATATTAACGTCGCACTGTTCAGCTACACGAGGGCTTTTGGCGACGGACCACGTAATTTTGAGCTATGGTCAAGTGACGTGGACGACACCTGAGCCGGCACCCCCTCTCGTAACTATCACACCACACCGAAACACCTGGCAGCTTAAACACCAAGACGCTATGCTTATTAAATGAAATGTATGTATACGTATACAGTAAAACCTGTTTTTGTGTGGAAGATAGGAACCGCATAAAAAGAAACAGCACATAAAAATGTTGGAAAATTTCATAAATACTTGCATATAACAAACAACTTTGTCGACATACTACATATTTTTTTTCTGTGGCGGAGAAAGACCGCATAAAAAAAGTCGCACTTAGAAAAACGTCAATTATTTACGAAATACACGAGAAAGGGCTTCCACAAACAAAATAAAAAATTAAATTTGTGACGGGGCTTTATCGTGCCTTCTCACTAATCCGTGTGGGGAATCTTTGGGGCCAGAATGGCATTTCAATCCAACCTTCTCAAGAAGAAACCGCGATATGCAGATTAGTGAACAATATGCAAGGGAGCTTTAGCATTCGCGAGTTAGTTGAATAGAAGCCGAAAAGTTGAATAAGAGCGGAATAGATGTCAGATAGCAATAGAATAATAGGGGAAGAATAGAATACAAGAAGAGACAAAAAGCCGAGGGCTACTCGCCGTGAAATATTGGTAAGAGATTAATGATAGAGTGGACTTAAGCTTATTAAGGAATCTCCAATAGATAAAGATTCTGTGGTTAATTTCTCAAGAAGATAGCGAGTAGGATTTCAGGAGCTATTTTACTTAGAATTGATAATTACGTAGTATCACTCCTGATCAGTCCCCTCTAGTAAGATTTATGTAACGTAGCTCAATATATATTTAGACATTAATAAATTAGATTTATTATGGAGAATTTGAGTGGTCAATCATTTATTCCTACAAATCTAGGTCGCGTGGATGAAGAGATAATACCCGCGGGGTATCATAAATTAGACATGGAAACATTTTAAAAGCATTTAATTTTTCATTGTAAGAATGGAAAAGTTTTCAAAATGCACTGCTACTCGACGTAATCAAAGCGCTCATGAATTTTTGCACCTGTGATGAATCAGTTCAAAATCGCTTTCGTCACTTGAAGATACAATTTCAATTGATTTCTTTTTTGGCACCATAAAGTAAGAGATAAGTTTTTGTCTCGACTGTCAGTTGGTCAGTTGCTTGTAAACGTCACGACAACCAGATATGCATGATGGAAGCCTTTTTTTTTTGAATTTCTAACTCCTTTCGGAATTAGTATTTATTTTAGCACGTTCGTTGTCACTGACGCGCTGAAGCGTCCGCATGGTGCTAACTCGTATGCCGGTACCGTTCTGGGACGACGATCAACTATTGATAATATATATGCTTTATTCTGAGTGCGGCTCTTGAGGATGTACGAGTATATATCAATTTTACTGGCAGTAAATGTGTTAAGGCTGTGTCTTCGGTAAAAGTACGAGAGCTTGAACTAAACTCAAAGCACATTTTCAGACAGAAAAATACCTGTTAACAATATAGTGTTTTTAAGAATTTCAAAATATTCCATGAATATTATCTTTTTTGTTTTAATAATTGAAGGCGTAGCCCATTTAACATTACTATATAGGAGAAAAAACACGAAACACATTTTATACCAGAAAAAATGAATCAACTCTGTTAAAAATGGGAAGTATGAAAAAAAAAAATACTGCTCTTTAAAGGATAGTGAAGCCAGAATATCATATTAATTTTTTATTTCTTTTATGTCTGAAAAAATGTTCCAAATTGGGGTCCTATTCTTTAACATTAACCGAAAACAGCCTTAAGGAAATTCTTTTCCGATTCGTTAGAAAGCCGAATCCCAGCATATATTTTATTCGCTCTCAAAGAATCCGGTTCTTCCTGCCCTTCTTCGTAATTTATCAAATTATTGATAACGTCACTGTAATGGACAGTTTTGTCTTCAATCAAGCGCCTGCTGCAAGCGCATTGAAAGCAACTGAACGTGCATTGTCCAGAGACTGTTTATAACGAATGAAGTGCATATATGTACATTGGCAGAAAACATTACACAAGCGCCAAAACCTTTGAAAATCAAACACCACTTAAAAAATGATCTCACTAAGATATCACACGAAAATAAAATCGCATAGAAACAGGTTCTACTGTATTTATTATATAGAACCATGTGTTTTCTTCAATATTCAGATATAAATCTTTACATGGGTGTTAACACATGTTGTGCGTTACTATAATTTCAAAAAGGTTAGGTTTAACCTTTATATCATGACGAAAACAAGACCCTCTTTGAATGGCTAAATAAATGCATATATAAATAAATTATAATTTAAAAAACTAAAAAAACACGCGTACTAAAAAGTAAAAAAAAATTCTTAATATAGGAATAAAATGATTAACGAGAAAATTAATGTCATTGTGGTAAAAGCGTGAGGTGCTCTATATTAATTGTTATTATTTCTTACTAGTTCTATTCCCCGAAATGCAGAGTTAGTGTAAAAATGTAGTACAAAGCACCTCCCGATTTTACCACAATGACATTAATTTTCTCGTTATAATCATTTTATTCCTATATTAAGAATAATTTTTTTACTTTTTAGTTCGATTCACACTATAAACGCGTGTTTTTTAGTTTTTTTTAAACTATAATTTATTTGTCATTTTTCAGTTCGATCTGTAATAAAAGCCTGTTTTTTAGTTTTTAAAACTATCATTTATTCTTTGTTGAATTTATCCTTGAATTTGATATTTGGAGCCGGAATTATGTGGCTGCTGGAATTAGTCTTGCTCTTCAATGAATATTAATTAACGGGTCTGAAGGGTATTTATTCTGTCCGTTTACGGGGGCTAGGATGAGTCCCATATCCTTATATTTCAAAGAATAAGGCTCTATAGGTACAGGTTTAACTAATAAAAGTGTGTTAAGAAGAAATATTAAATGTCAATCATATTATCACCTCTTAAAATTGCTATAATGTCAATTCGTATCATCCCTCTAAACGTATTGCTTTATAAAAATCAAAAATAAAAAATATTTGGCAGTAAGAACGTAAAGTATTATTATTATTCACACGCACGAATTTTTTTTACTTCCATTTTCAGAAAAACTACGCACCCACCCAACCCTTTTCCACATAAAGAACACTTTTTTAGTTTTATTTGTATTTACCACAAGCCTATTTGCGTTTTAGGGTTGCGCCTTAATCTTTTAGTCGCTAAATTTGGAATTAGTCGACAAATCTGAAAATGGTTTTTCGCGATTAGTCGCCAAATCTGGAAACTATATAATGAATTAGTCGCCAAATCTGGAAACTATATAATGAATTAGTCGCCAAATATCGAAATTCTTATTTTTGAGGATCCTAATCAGGACAATGAAACAAAATTATTAAATTATTGTATTGTCATCGATCCTTGACAAGTGTGCAAAATTTCGAATTAATCTGACCTTTTAAAGTAGGTAAAAATCGAGTTCAAACATTCCATTAATTCCATAGGCACTCTTGTAAGTCTGTAATGATATACGAAAATGTAAATGAAAGTAGCGACTGATAAAAGAGAAATTGATGCATTCCAATATGTTTCCTTCCTTTACTAGCATATATCAAAATTAAATTAGTTCTAAATTGTACATCTAAGGAAAAGAAAGTATTACTTTCAAGGAGTGGAAATTAGTTTTACTATCTATATTTTTTTTCGGTATTCATATATTCTAAGTAATATCAAAATAATACCGCCAATCAATATCACTTTTAGAGCACCTGATCAAATTTTTAAAAAGCAAAATTAATGTTCAGAGTAGAAAAATACTAAATTATTAAATGATAGGCTTATAAAGTCAACTGAAAAGAGAAAGAAAAAACCGAAAGAAAATAAATTGCAAAATTATCAATAAAATCGTCACATTGGCGACATTTTGTTGTTCAAAATGCTGGAAAGAAAATGGCTCCACCATGCCACTTTTTTATTTTTTTATTTTAAAAGTCATAATCAAAACAAATCGTTGTAATACTCGAGATGTTGTATATAAATCATCACATGTCAGCGATAAAAAACATTTTTAGCAACTTGGTAAAGAGAGTGAATTTAAATTCTGTGAAGTCTCTATGTTTCATTTTTAAACTGAATAATCCCAAGGAATGAAAAATGGATAGAAAACAACACAATGGGGGGGGGGGTAAAAACCTATGGGTGCAAGTTCAGTGAACCATGGGAAGATAAATGCTATCATCGTTTACGCTGAATTTTAAAGAAATTGAGCAGTTTTTGAGCTATTGCCAAAACATTAAGCGATTAATTTGAATGTCCCCAATTTCAAGAAAGATGATGGAAAATATGGAATTAAATAAGATACCTATACATCACAGAATTACAGATTTCGGTTTTTTCCCTAAATACTGGGATTATGAGCAGTAGAATTTGGCGATGAAAGAAACTAATTAAATAACAATCGCCAAAACACATTTAATTAAGTTTGCAACTTATGGAGCCATTCAATTGTAATCACCAAATCTATTACGCAATATCTCAATGCTGTTCCATAACACTTTATTGGAAGCAAATGGAAATTGAAGCATAAAATAAAAAGAAATAAATACAGCTGCTATTAAAAACGAATTGTAGTGAAGAAAAAAAAGTGTTCAGAACCGGAAAATTATTTTTCTGTAAAAATTTTTTACATATATATCCATATGATAATTATAATTTAATTTTCTTTAAGCCATCTACATCAGTACCAATTTTAAATAGTTTGGATAAAAACTCCAAAATAAATCGGCATGATCCAATTTTTGACGACTTTATGCATAAAAATAAAAACCTCTTATCTGAATTCGATATATGATTGTAAAAAATAAATATCGGTTAGAGTTTCTAAAGTAGGCCAGATTTAACATTAAATGGAAATAACATTACCTAATAATAATCAAATTTTTCTGAAACTCTAATAATGTTGAAAATAAGAATTAACTATGCTTGGAGAACCTTGAAAAAATGTGAGAATATGCATGTAAACATTTTGTGATCCAAGACAAATATTACATTACAAACACACAACCTTCACAGAAATATCTTACTAAATGTTAAATTATAGTAGGCAGAATAAATACTGTCAAATAACTGAATTTAGTGGTACAATAGCCCATAAGGGCCAAAGCCTACTGTGCCCATCTCAATTTACGTGATTTTAGGCGCTGGAGTATATGTGCAGATGTTTCGGTCAAGCGGTCAGTCTGACGCGAAATCCCAAGTGTTCAGTTCCCAAGCAAGCTTGGTACTCATTCATTGATCCACTGAAGGGATGAAAGGTTGTCTGCCTTGCTCAGCCTGGGATATGAGCCTCGGCGCTGTGGTGTGGAAGCGCGATACACTACTACTCAGCAACTGTGTTTCAAATACTGGAAAATGCTTTTAATATTTTTTCTTCCAATTCCTTCTATTAACTCACTCTTTCCCTATATATATCTTGTTCAAATTTTCAATTGTTAATAAAATACTTTCTATTCATCCATTCAAGTTCAAATAATTTTTTTTAAAATTATAGTGGAGGACACTTTATGTTAATACAGTTTTTTTTTCAAATATTAATTCATTAATTAAATTTTATTTAATTTTAAATTTATTCTGCGATATTTCTGTCGTAGTTACAACTAGTTGCAACAGATGGCAACGTTTTTCTAACGAAGTAGGAATTGACGTTAAAAAAAATTATATTACTTGTTTGTTATGCACTGGTATTTATTGGAAAATATAAAATATAATACAATATTTTATGCTACAGATGATTTATCATAACAAAATTAATATAAATTGTTATACCTGCGCTTCTCAAACTGTGGGGAGCCCTCCCCCTCTAGGACTGCTACGTAATAACCCTACAAAGAGGGCGCATACATATCGAAAAGTCGAAAATGAAAAAAATTATTTAAGAAATTATTAATTTGCTGAAGGGCATTAAAACACAAAATATGCACATTCTGACGCAAAATAATAATAATAATACTTATTACAATTATAAGCGTATCAGTAGTGCAAAATATATTTGATAGTTAATTTATCAATACCAAATCAAGAACAAGTTTAGTTATTACTCTTGACTCCAATAGGCATGTCTTGTTGAGCAAAGTTTTTCAAAGGAAAAGGTTTAATATTAGATAATTAGTAAATGTATGCCTTTGTGGCATGGGGGTACTCTAAATAGCCATCGAGTCACAAATCTTCTCATGAGGTTGGTGGAAGGGGAAGAGAGTTGGGAGGCATCTGACCATCCCAGGGTGTTCTTCAAAATTGGGATGGAACCGAGCAAAACCATACTGTCACCTATATGAGCCCAAAGGTAAGGCTAAGGACAGGCGTAGAAATCTAGCCCCTTATCACGATGAATTTCGTGGACCTTGATTTGATGTTACTGTCGATCAGGTGGCATAAGTAACACAACAACAACAACATATTAGATAGTGACACTAATATTTTTTCTATATTTAGCTTAGATCTATATTTTGTTTTAAAGTAGCTACGGCAGAAAGTCTGCTTTCACAAAGGTAGGGTGTTGGAATTGTAGGATGAGACTTTAGAAATGGAGGATTAATGAAATAAATATTTAATTTAATTAAAATGTATTTTATATTCAGTTACAATTCAAAACTCAGAAAAGAAAAGTAACACACCACTTATCCTATCGCTTAAAAGTGTCTTACTTAAAATATCTATTACTTTTAAGGTAATAGATATTTTAAGCAACAAATACAAAATTTAAAACTTATCTTATTACCGATCTATACTGATGGCAGCAGAGGTGATGGGGGAATATCAGGTACTGGAGCACACATCCTTACTTATACCGGAGTCATGGACATTAAAATCAAAAATCCAAATTTTTGCTCAGTTTTTATATCGGAGCCTATTGCTGTCAGAAGGGGTTTGCAGTACGCATGTGAAACCGAGGTTCAGTTTCAAGACGTTTGGGTTCTGACAGACAGCCATGCTTCCATACATCTTTCCAACTGGACATCTATAGGGGCCAAACTAGCCTTGATATTCTTAATCTTCCTGATCGGATTTCTTCTAATCATCGCGTACATTTTCAGGGGTGCCATCCCACATGGGGATTTATGGTAAAGAGAAAGTCGATTTCTTAGCCGGGAATGCGGCTGAAGAGGAGGTGAGTCCTATTGGGTATCTTATATTCAGTGAATTATCTTCCCTTAAATTGTGATCCTGCCGATATTAATTTTTTTACTTTGTTTTTCGGTGTTTTTCTTATACTTTTCATGGAAATGCATTACCAAAGAGCAATAACTCGAGTTCTAATAATCGCAGAGTAAAGTTCGAATTTGGGAGCGGCTACCCGTTCGAATGACACCCGGTTTTTTAAAATTGGTCTGTAAGTTTGTTTTCCAGACAGAAAGGGTCGGTTATTTTAAAGGTCTTTCATTTTAAAGACAAAGTTACCGGAATTTCGCGAAACGGAGACCAGATTTAGATTCCTGGTAAAATTTCAGTGAAATGGGTCACTTTGGTAAGTTTTGGGTTTGAAAAAGTACCGAGCTATTGGTGCGGCCTTCTTGAATGGGAGCCGCATATCAGATATGGCGATCCCCTAACAAAAAATTTAAAAAAAGATTTTCAAAACTTGTGCGATTTACATGTATTTGGGAGCGGCAAAATAGAATTCAACCTTTAATTGGCAAAACTAGTACAATTTCTACCAAATACTTCAGATGCCTCTAGAAATGACTGTAAGTTGGTTTTCCTGCAAGCAGGGTCGGTTTTTTAAAGGTCTTTCATTTTAAAGACAAAGTTACCATAATTTCGTAAAACGGAGACCAGATTTAGATTCCTAGTAAAATTTCGAGTGAAATGGGTCACTTTGGTAAGTTTCTAGGGTGAAAAAAAGTGATTGGCGTGGTCACCGAATCAGACTATTGAAAAAAAGGGACGAATTTGAAATAAACGGTTGAGCATAACTTTTGAACTAATTAGAATTTCTACAAGTGCCATACATATTCGTGATCAGTGTTGAATTTTACACAAGAAAAACTAAGTTTGGTAATAATTGGAGGATGAAAGAAAAACGACCTAAACGCACGGAAATCAAAAATGCGTTGCAATTAATCCCATTTGAAAGAGGAATATTTAAAAGATTGAACTCCATTATCTTGGAAGAACTCCTAGTCATCCTTGATACTTCAGGAAGAAAACCAGAAGGTTCATTCAAGCTTATGCCTAGGAAATACCAGACTGTCTTCTCGCGCTTTATGAGCTACCATTTAAAAGCTCTCTGTTTTCGCCAGGATCAGAAGATATTTCCAGAGTGTCACTTGTGTTATTCCGAGCTCGTTCTCCTGCCCATATCTTGACTTGCTTGGATTTCAAAAACGACGAGGCCCTTCTGGACCTTCTTCTATTCTTAGATTTTCTTGATGTTTTTGGATTTATGGAAATTGTCTAACATTGCTAGTGAGTGAGTGAATATTAACGTCCACTGTTCAGCTACACGGGGACGGGAGGCCCCGTAATTTTGAACCATGGTCAAGTGACGTGGAGACACCTGAGCTGGCACCCCCCTCCCAACTACCACACCACACCAGGGGAGGGACGTTTCAGCTCTCCGCTGCCCTTATAAGGGGTCTTTAGTGGTACTGGGTTCGAACTCATGACATGCCTGCCATGATCCGATATCTTAACCACTGGACTACCGCAGCCCTCGTCTAATATTGCTAGACAATCTGGATTAGAAACAATAACAGCAAAACTTAACTTGATAATTTGTATGGTTTATAAATAAGCTTGTATTGTAATTTTAGCCTTCAAAGTCTATTATTATTGCAATCAATACATTAGTATGGTAAGGAGGTCGCGATGAAAATTATGATTGAAAATTGGGTCGCAAATATTGAAAGTTCGAGAAGCATTGTGTTATAGTTTTTAGTTCATTGTACATTTATACATCGCGGTAGTTTGATTGTAGGTTCAAGTGACAAACCGCATCAAATTTCTTACAACTTCATTAACTTATGATTTTATGAATGAATAATATTTGGGTATAACTCAGCATTATTTAAATTTATTACAACTCGGGAAAAAAGTAAAAAAGGGATTGCATATTACATGATTTATGAAAAAAGAAACTACATATCAGAGAAAGCATGATTCCTAAAATACGAGAAGGAAACTAAATTAATAACGAATATAATATAGTTAACGAATAATTATCGGATCAAAGAATACTTCAAAAATAAAATGTTCTCAAGATGCGTTGTTCGTAATCAAATTTCCAGATAATTAAAAGCAAATTTCGAAGAAATAGTATTAATAAAAAAGAAAAATATATACATTTGCATATTCTTCGAGAGCGTCGAAAATGGAATTCGGAAATCTCAAGAATTTCGGCATTTGAATTTCAATAAAACTGAATAAACTTCAGCTTCTAATAGAGAATAAAAGATATGAATAATTCAGATTTCGTGGTACGATGCTGCTTTGGAAATATGAGGAAATATATTTTCTCCCGCGAACATGAGAATGGTCATTTATTTTGGAAAAGGCTCTTTATTTTGTTAAATTTGGAATTCACTTACATGTGGATGAAATCAAAACTGATGTGATTTAATGGAGTATATTTAATTTGTAAAAAATAAAGGATAAAGCGTAAGAATTTTTCACGTAGAAATATCAAAATATTTTACATCAACACGATTTTTAATGCATTTGGTTAAAATAGTGTTTTAGGTAATTCTAAATTAATAATTCTGCGTAAGAACATTTATCTTAAAAACAATAAACTAATTTTAATAATTTTTTTTTTTTTCTCTTCAAATGGGTTAAATTTATGACTGTCAAGTAATAAAGACACATTCAAGTGTTTTCCATTGAATGCAAAACTAAATTCACTTGTTGTACTTTTAACTAATTGTACTTGTTGTTCTATTTGTAAATTTTGCGTAAAATTTCCAAATTGATAATGGGGAAAAGATGTTGAGATGTTATGGAAAAAAATCCATGAAAAAGATTTTAAAATGACACAAGTAATTTAAAAAAAATTTAGTCAATTCTTACTTATGTCAACAAGGACAAATTTTATTTTAGTTACTTTTTATTGGATAGTTATAATTAATATAAATAGATATAATGTAAATATATCACAGATTCACAATATTAAGTAACAAGAAATAGAAAGCGATTTTCATTACAATTTTCCTTTCTATATAGGGTGCTGGACTATTTTCTCTTTTTGTTTGTTACTATTCATTCATTAATTAAATTTAATTATTCTAATAAAATAGTAACGCCAAAATGAAATAACATTCTCAGAAACGAGGCCATCCCAGGGGAGATTCGAAACCACGCCCTTTGGGTTAAAAGTCCAACGCGCTATCCATGGCGCTGCAGGGACACAACGAACGATTTTTCTTTCCATATACGCTGTTGGACTATAATATTTTTTGTTTGTTACTATTTATTAATTTTTTAATTTAATTAATTAATTAGTATTTGAAAAAAACTGTATTAACCTCAGTTGTCATCCACTTCGTTTAAAAAATGTATTTGAAATTAAATGGTGGAATAGAAAGTATTTTATAAACGATGGAAAATTTGAACAAGAAATATATATATATATATATATATATATACATACAGTAGAACCTGTTTTTGGGCGGTCTTTTCTATGCAATTTTATTTTTGTGCGATTTTTTATGTACGATATTTTTTTATGCGGTGTATGAATTTGAATGGCTTTGGCGCCACAGTACTGTTTTCTGTTTACCAGTGGTGTAACTGAGAATGCTAGGATCCCCCCGCTGAAAGTCAGGTTTTGCCATTAATATTTTATAAATTGGGTAAATACGTATTTAGTGTAAGACAGGCCTTGGGCCCTTAGAGTCCTGCCCCTCTCCCCCCTGATGCGGGGTGTACGTTACGCCACTGAAATGTAGACACTTCAAGATGCTCTGTTCTTTTGCTATAAACAGTTTCCCGACAATGAGCATTCAGTTGCTTTCTCTCAATCCACCAGCAGCCCGCGCTTGATTGAAGACGAAACTTTCAATGACAGTGACATTATCAATAATTTGATGGATTATGAAGACGGACAAGGAGCCGGAATCTTTGAAAGCGGATAAAATAATGCAGGAATCCAGCTTTCCAACAAATTGGAAAAGCATTTTCTTAAAATAGATACCAATTAAGAAAGGGATATAAAATTCCAAAAAGGGGCGGGGCTTCAATCATGTATAGCTGGTTATTGTGACATTTACAAGCAACTGACCACCCGTCTTTCGTCACAAAAAATTATCTCTTACTTTATGTTGCCAAAAAATAAATCAATTGAAATTACACCTTCAAGTGACGAAAGCGATTTTGAGCTTATTCATTACAGGACTTTGGATTACGATGAGTAGCGATGAATTATGTATGTGCATTTTAAAGACTTATCCGTATATACAATTAGAAACTATATGTTTTTAAAATGTTTTCATGTGTAATATTTAATTATTTATTTTGTTATGGAAGTACTCTTACATAAATTTCGTAAATAATTGGCATATTTTATAAATGCGACTTTTTTTATGTGCGGTCCCTATCCACCGCATAAAAAAAGTTTTTTGTAGTATTTCCACGAATTAGTTTGTTTTATGTAAGAATTTATGAAATTTTTGAATATTTCTTTTTGCATTTATTTTTATGTGGTCCCTATCTACCGCATAAAAACAGGTTCAACTGTATACATACATGTAGGAAGAGTGAACTCATTTTAGGAATTGAAAAGCAATCTTATTTCATACATGTACTTTTAAATTAAACATATTTTACTTTTTGCCTTATCATTATCGACAAATACGTAATTTTTAAAATAAAGTTTCTTCAAAAAGTAAAAGTTGGTGACATCGAAGCACATGAACTGATTAGCTGGTGACGTATGATCGCCTTTATCGTGTGATTATGATGTCATTGGAATTTATGAGCTGATTGGCTGAAAACATGTAATTGTAATCATCATGCTACCATGACGTCAAATGAATTTAGATCATTAAGTAAAAATATATTATAAGGTAATCCGGGGGAAGACGCCACAGTTAAGGATTTTTCCATTAGAACATTGAAAATTAAAATGACAAGACCATGAAAAAAATATACCTTATTTTTCAATATTTAAGTGGTATACAATTTAATTCTCTTCTTAGTAGGAAAATAAATAGGAAAATTAATGTTATAAAGAAATTCATTTAATTGTGGCATTTCCCCATATATGGGGGAAGATGCCACCAGTCACTGTGTAAGATGCGACAACACCACAGTAAATAAAAAAAATAAGAACAAACATTACCAAATTAAATATGAAATAGCACAATATATAACTACAGAAAAACAAAAAAAATTAAGTTCTTCCATAGTTAGTTTGCTAAAAACAAATTTTACTGCAGAACGGTCTACAGCTGGCTGAAGTAATAGTCTACTTCAGCCCTGCACATCCTCGTTCTATGGAGATTCCCTGTGTCATCCTCACAGCCTAATAATTGTAGTTATATTTTATACAATAATATAAAGGGTTATAAAATGAAAAAATTTTAAAGTTCATTTCCTTTTTTTTCCGAACCATGTGGGTCTTCCCCAAGTAAGGGGAAGAAACACGCTATTTCCTTATGTGCAGTGTTATGGCCGTTTCTACATGCTCGTATGGTAATATTATACGTAACTCACTTATATTGCTAATTCTTTTAAAAATAACAAGTAGTTTATGGACTTTAAATTTTTAGCGAAATTTTAAAAATTTATCCCCCCCTTCCAAATAAATTGGAAAGGAAAACCTTGGCGCACAAAACGAATTTAAAAATTGTTAAAGATCGTTGGGTTTAAATTTGTGTATATAAACCCCATTGGAAAAATTCATTTTAAATTAAACATTTTTAAATATATCAAATTAAAGTCCTTGGGAAAATTTTATGTAACTAATTTGGAAATGTACCCTCATTTTATTCACATTTTTGGTTTTTCCTTTGTTTAAATTGTAAACCCTTTAAATCTTAAAGATTTTAAAAAAGGCCCTTGAGTTAATTTAGTAAATTTAAAAGCCATACTTTTTAAAGTGGGAAAAAATTTTTTCCCCCAAATGGTTTAAAGTAAAAATAAGGCATTAAAAAAGTTTAAAATATTAACCCAAACTGGTTTCCCTCTTCCCCAAAAATTTAAAACCTTAATTAAAAAAAATATTTATTCAAAAAAATTTTTTCTTCATTATTACCTTTATATTTATACTCCGATTCTGCTAATACAATAATTCATTAAAATTATCAAAAATTCTTATTCGAATTTTGATTATGAGACTAACTCTTTGGTTATGCTCTTAAATTCAATTTTTTACATTTTCAAAAATTTCGGGTTATTTCCTGTCCCAAGAAATGTAGAATTATGTCAAAGCTAGCCAATGAACGATGGGAAGCTTATTCTGTTTACTAAAATAAAATTTCTTCCGTTTTGTTTGAAAAAATTGGACGAAAGATATCTGTTAAAAATTTTATTAGACAAATCTTTTGAAGTAATTTTAAAAAATTTATAAATAGAAAGAATTTTAAAAAGAAGGATACTTTTCAATCATCTGTTTTTGCATATTGTATTTGAACTTGTATTACATTACAAAAAAATAATGTAGTTGTTCATAAAGGAATAAAAATAGTAAAGGAAAATCATTTAATCCAAGGCGTTTTAGAATGATATTTTTCTACTAATTTTAACACACTTTTCCTTAATGATTCTATTAAATCCTTCGCTTTCATGCATCAATGTTTCTTTATTAATGTTAAGGCACAATAAGTTATGATAATGCTATATGCTACTTAATTTGTTTTCCAGAAGAAAAGGCTAGTAAGTGAGAAAATTTGTTTTCATTACACATCACTCTGTTAATTTCAGGGCATTGTCCTTGATATTAATATTAATGCACGAAAAATTAGAAATGGAATATTCATTTTGCTTAATATAATATCGCGGGTTTGTACTCATTTCTTATTTATTTATCCAACCCCCTCTTGATTTCTTGACCCCAAGCCTTTCGGGACCTACGCGACGTCGGGGTGTTCATGAGCCCAGTGCTTAGCGGGTAGTCGCCATTCATTCTGGTATGGGCTCGTTAGCAGCCAAGTCAAGTCAGTGGAGGTATACTCCCCAAAAGTCATGTGCGGTGGTTAGGTGAAAGCGGGTAACAGCTTCGGCTCTACCCAGGTATCTCGGGATAGGATCCACAGTGGTCAGTGTTTTCCATGCTTTCCAAGGCTATTGGTTTTTTGGGTCACGGCAGTACTTTTTTCAATGTATGTGGAAATAATGCTCTTTGCTCTTCTGAGACACAAGGGGACTTCCGGTTGAGACGGCTCCCTGCTTGGCTTTTTGGTCTTCTCTCTCATTGCTGGGTATCTCAACATAACTTGGGACCCACTGTAAGGCAGTAGTCCAGCCATATGAGATTAGCCCCTCAGTTTTAGTTTGACCCAATTGGAACACTGGTTGGCCGACATTTTCATTTGTGTGTTACCGCTTAAGGCTGAAATTGCAGCTTAAGAGTCGATGAAGAAGACAACTTTTGCAGGAGCTAGTAATTGCGTTGTAGCTTCACAGACCGCTGAGACCTCACCATCGTAATTGTTGGCGTTTTTTCCCACGGCCAATGAGTTCTCAAACAGCCAGCAGAACCATCCCGAGCCTGCTTCGTTTGTTTCGGGTAGGTATGAATCGTTTGTATAGATATGGAGCCACTCATTTGCGGGATATCTTTATTCGATGGTTTACTCATTTTATATAGAAAGGAACTTTTCAGTACATTCTTTGTATAATATCGTATTATACCGTCGACCTATTTCGCCAAATTAAAAGACGCCAAATCAAAAACCGTTGCCAAATGCTATCATTGTTTCCGAACATGCGTGAAAACAAATTCCCAAGCATCCTTCAAACTTATTGCCTCATTGAGAAATAAATTCAAGAAAATTTAGAAGAATTAAACACTGCATTTAAAAACACACCCTTGGAAATAAATGAAAGAATATAAATTCGCAAAAGTGTGGATCTAAATACTGTCTTGTAGTTTCACGACTTTTGTTTTGTTTTTTATTTTTTTTAACCCCGTTTCCTTCGTGTATTTTTATATTGAAAAAGTTTTTAAATACTCCGCTGTGTTCTTTTCCGTAGATGATATATTTTAATTATTTTTCAAAATAAGAAAAGAATAATATTACAAATTATAAACAATGTTTTCAAACATATGCGATCAAGATTGCGGTTGAGCATGCGCATGGACGGTTTTCCACTATTGGCTGTGTATCATGATATTTGGCGACGTTGTTTGATTTGACGAAATTGGTCAAAAGTGCAATACCTTTACGTAAGTATTTATGCATACAAAATTGCATTTTAATTTAGCCTAATTTATTCTCTTAAAGTAACAATGGCAAAATGAAGCCTAAAGCAAATTTAAAGACGAGACAAGTTTTTGAATAACCGCCGTATTCACCACTAGCTGAACTGGGCTATGAAACCTGGAGTTAAGTAACAACTGGTTAAAACTCATTTCACTAGTCTGTTTTTAACTCCGGTTACTTAGCTGAGAGTTTGCAACCTCATTAGTCGAAATAGACCCCGTGACTGCGCTTACTGCGGAAGCGTGGTTAAATGTAACTGAGCTTTGAGCTCGGTAAAAATTTTCTAACCTGAATCAGAGTTAGAGAAAGAACTTGAGATGGGGAGCTAACGGTTTTTTCGTAAGAAGCTAACGGTTTTTTCGTAAGAAGCTAACGGTCGGAACTGGTTTTGACTGCCGGTCCATTTAACGGTGAATACAACGGTTAAAGTAGATAATACAAATGAAGAAATAATGAGCTATATACATTTATCACTTATGTAAAAATTTATACCTTTATTTCTAGCTTAAAGTATTCGTTCACTCAGGACCGATCCTAGAGTGTCGACCGCCCGCGTGCAAGGACCTAATGTGCCACCCCTCTTCAGAATTTTTCATATTTTGACTAATACTTAACGTTGACGTTATAGTCTCATTTACACTTATAAGAGTAACAAGTAAAATAAAAAAAATTAAGTCAATTCCTACAGAGATAAAAAAAATATATATTTTAGCTAATTTTTACAATTAATATAAATATGTATATACATAGGACAGAATCACAACATTAAGTGGTAATTAATTTTTATTCATTATCATTAAAGTATCGTATTGTCATCCAAAACAATTGTGTATATAAAATTTCAGTTCAACTGAATGCTTTAAAACGTAAGAAAAAAAAGAAAAAACTTTCCAAATTTTGACACAAGTCGCCAACGTAGCTGTAGTTGTAATTCTTTAAATAATTACTTTTAATCCATTAATTTTTATTAATTATAATTAAATTATTGCATTGTCATCCAAAATAATAATGTCTATAAAATTTCAGCTCAATGGAGCGTTTTAAAATGTATTTTATTAACGATTGGAAATTTCCCCAAGATAAATAAATAAATATATAGAGAGTTTGAGCTAATAGTAGGAATTGAAAAAGTAAAATATTAATGAAAAAGTGCAGATAGAGATAAAAATAACTTCTTTTCCTCTATTTTGTTTTTCTAAATTGTAAGTCTATTATTAAATTAAAAACTTTTAACTACCCCAAATGTATATTGAATTAAAACACTCCTATGTCTTAAGTAATATAAACCATATTAGATATGTTCTCTCGAAAAGTAACTTTCGCAAAAATCGTTTTTGAGACGTCTTTGTTAAGCACCGATCCACAGTGTAGCTGATAAGCAAGAAAACCTTTTCTATTGCGGTATTGTCGGCTCTGCCATGTATTTTCTATCAAATGAAAGATGCGTGTAAAGGGTAGACATTAATGGATAATGGACCAACACACTGGTTACTAACATTCTATTTTTCTTAAACTATGCTATCAGAAAATCAAGACCTATTTTGATTTTTCTTTTAATTTTTTAAAATTCAGCACATTTATTCGACTTATAATAAGTTATATTTTGAGAAATTAGTAAAAATTTTTGCTTGATTGATAGTACTATATTCGGTCTGCGGCTGCCCCTTGCTTTGGCCGCCCGCGTGCGGTGCGCGCTCTGCAACACCTGCTAGGATCAGCCCTGCGTTCACTTTTTAGAGCATCGGCAGCCTAGAAATTAAGAATATCATCGAGTTTCGTTATCGACAGCTTTCAAGCCATATTCCGATTGTATTAATCACCGTCATGTTGCTACTTGTTAAAACGAAATGGATCTGTTAGTCATTTAGAATTCGCGAATGTAATGTTAATCCTACGGAAATTTTACATTCCTCCCGAAGCATAAACCGGGATAGCGATTTAAATCTAAGTGCATCCAAAAGAGTAAAAAATAATGAAGGTTTCTTTGGGATGACGCTTTACCTCCCATTTCCGAGAATACTTTTGGGTTGTTTTAATGATTCACATTCGTGGGTATTTCAGATCTCTAAGCAATATTTTTTAAAGAAAATATATATTCGAATATCGAAGGAAAAATTTTAAAGTAATTCCAGAGAGAAAAATATCATTATTTTTGTCCTTTTGGAAATACTTCATGGCATTCGAAGGGTTGCTTAAAGAGGAAACTAGAATTTCCATAGAATTAACATTATATTCACGATATCAAAAAGTAGTTTTAAGGACATCATTTGCTTGATGCCATAGCAAAAGATGCATTGCTTTCTTTAGTTAATGGAATTTAAATCAGTCATACGTGTGTAGCGACGTTTTCGAACAGAATGGAATGTCGATTCTCCGACGTCAAAATCTATCCACCAATGGGAAAGAAAAAAGGAGACGGAAACTTTGGTATCTGAAACTGGCAAGTATCCTTAAGTTTTCGTGATAGAAGACACTGCTGATCGTGTGCATGATTCATTTTGTAGGAGTCCTGATAAGTACATTAGACAAGCCAGTAACGACATTCCATTCTGTTCGAACACGTCGCTGTACATGCGTGACTGATTTAAATTCCGTTGACCGAAGTACGCACTGCACCTACTGCTGTGGCGTTGACATCTTTACTAATGAAATCCATGTAACATGTTTATTGTCTACGACTGCCAAATAATGCGCGCACGTGCGGCCGATTAGACTAGACCAAAAAATCTTGGACAGTTATCCAATCCACGGATGAACAGCTTATTACATTCTGATGGGTAGTTCCGTAACAATAAGCCACAACTTTTGGATACTATAAGCACGGACACCCTGAATGTATATAATATACATGTAATAATTCCCTCTATAGCATCCTTTTAATTAACTCTTTTTAATAATAATTTAAACAAACTTTAATTCTTTGGTTCAAAACTAACCCTTTAATCTTAATCGTAATCAACTAGTATCCGAAAACCCTCTCCCGCCCATTTTAACCAATCAGAGCCACTATTACATAATAATCACGTGATTGTCACTGCCGGTATATAAAGCGAAAATCTTGTGTGATCGCGCTCTTTGTCTTTTGTCATGTAGGATGTCACTGCTGCTTGTCTCTTTGTCTGTTTTGCTTTCGCCATGTAATCGTCTCAGTTTTTGTCTCCAGCTCGTCGTAAAATTTTAA
>BMAV01014713.1:0-16607 GCA_019973955.1 Trichonephila inaurata madagascariensis
TTCTTTTAGGCTTTATATTCAAATAGTTCAATCCTTTTGCATGTAATACTGGTTTGACCCCAGACTATTAACATTTCCCAGTTTTAATAAAATTTTGTTTAAAAAACCCCAAAGACCTCGATAAAGAAAGATGAATACATGAGCCCCTAAAGTTTTGTTATGTACAGCTTTCAAGAATCATTTAATTTAAAAAGTTTTTAAAGTACATTAGAAATTGACTTTTTTCATTAAGGATTAAAAAATTTTCATTTTACACTTTGGGGAAATTTTTAAAACCGATACGGAATAACAAAACAATGTCCCAAAGAGAACAATATGGTACGGGGGGTAACTTCGGGTTAATACATTGAAGAACTTTTTTTTCTGTATTAGTGACGGAAGGGGGATGCCCCATGGAACCTTAAAAGGGGGGTTTGAATTGGCCACTTTCGGGTTTGAAGTGCACGCATTAGACAACTGGGACGGAAAGGAATTCCTTTGCCGGTTGCGACTAGCAGGAGAATGGGACGTTGCAAACTAACTGAATCTGGTTTCTGCCATTAATAAGACAAGGGCTAAGTAATTATAAAATTGATGTTTATGGATTTTAAATGACATGGAACATAAAATAAACCCAACCATGGGTCCCGAAGAGAATATGGCAACCCCTTCAGAATGGGTTTAAGAATCTGGCCTGGCTGATCGATTATAAGACGTAAACACACTAAGTCGATGTGTGGCGAGCTAAACATTAAAATAATGTAGAACGAGAAATGCTTCTTTTTTTAATAATATCACGTCCGTCCCCGCCAAAAAAACCCTTTTCTCGCTCTATTTTTTTCAGGACGTCCCGTATAGACTTGGTGTTTTTTACATCTATCCATCTTCGGCGAGATTCTAAAAAACCATTCTGATTCCTTTTTGGGACCATTTAGGTTTCCCAAACATAAATGGAATTTAAATCATGGAAAAGTAATACATACATGATGTAATATGTGTTTATTTCTGTGTAAGAAACTTCTTGGAGAAACAGATCTTTGCTTTATGATTTGTGGTATACAAACCTTTTTATCAGAGCCAAGAAACATTTTCTTAGTCAACAAATTATATTTTAAGTGGTATATAAGTACACGGAGAAAAGTTATTAATTGAACGAGTCAATATTTGCATTTAACAGTTTATCAAAAAGTAAGCAAAGGATCAATATCGATTAAGCTTCAAGAACAATTAAGTATAGTACATCAAAATGGCACAATTTTATTTATGGCAGGTTACATAAACGTTGATTCAGAACAATACAATGGAGATAAACTAAATGTTTTAAATAAGAATTAAAGTTATGTAATAAGAACGATAATTGTGATATTTGACTCTCAACTCCGTAATGCAAAGACTTAGAGATCAAATTTTATACATAGCACAATTATTCACCACAATCGTCAGGATATTTGTATTCTGAAGTAATAAGTTAATATTATGCTTAGCTTGGCTAATCAAAACGAGCCTAAAAATAGCCATTGTTTCAGAACTGTAATGTGACTTTCGTTTCTAATCAAACTGTACAAATGTAGAATACCCAGCCCCTAGAGATGTACTGATATTAATTCAATCAAATCATTAAAAAAACACACACACACCAAATGATCACAATTTCATTGAAGACAACTACTAAATATTATGATGACACTTCATACGAAGTTTTCAAATTATTTTTCTAGTATAAATATGAAAGTTTATTGTATATTAACATGATCGATTTCCATTACGTTTAAGGAGAAGCAATGGAGTTTTTATTCTTTGTGTCGTTATAAAAATCACATGTTTTTTCTTTGTTGTCAAACACTAAAAACGATATAACAAAAATGATTTATCTGTAGAAAAATTTATAAATTTCTAACATATCGTAGCTTATAAATATATATTAAGGAAGTATGAATTCAAACAGATTATTTAATTATCAAGAGTGTAAATATGAAGGATATTACCACAAGAGTCTTCATATTTGTTTTTAATACCATACTTACAAATGTTTCCAAATAAATGATAACAAATTATAATTAAAAAACTCGTACAAGTGATATCTTTACTAATACGCCTTAAAAACACGCAACTTTTTGTTTCACCAAAAAAAAAAATAATAATAAATAAATAAATAAAAAAGTTCCATGGACAACTTAATAAAAAATATTCCATATTTAATGAGAATATTGGTTGTTAAATGAACAAAAGCAACAGCTAAGCATAAAACTTCAGTTTTACTAAATGAAAAAGATCATTACTTTATGCTTGTAAGTAGAAATCTTGATTTTCCACAGTAGTGATTGATACATAGCAATGAGCAAGGTATTTAAGTGTACAAATATGAATACTCTGCTTAAACAATTTTGTCTTTGCTTTTTAGTATGACAGGGATTTAGATGAAATATATATAAATCAAATGAAACATTTAAAATGAAATATGAATGACAAGAAATTAATTAAGTAAGAAGAAAAAGATTTAGAAGTAACAGAAATGAACTTGGTTTTGAACCAAAAGCATAAAATGGACATTAAAAATATCCATCATACACCAAAAGTTAAATTTCTTAATACAATGCAATTTATTTTTACAAACCTGCTACTCAGTTTCATTCATATTCTGTAACAATAAGTAGAATATATAACCTCCAGTTAAATTTTATAAATTTCTTTGGTTGATGGTTTAGCAACTGAGTAACCCATAAGAAAATTCAAAAGTAATTCCATAGCATTTAAGAATAGCAAGCATAACCGTGGAATATTTTAAAGATTCTCTATTAAAATAGAATAAACAATATTATTTTCTATTCTTTTATGCCATAGGGGACACTTATACAAAACATTATGAAGCTGGAGTTAGTTCCAGATCGTAAGACAACAACTATAAATCTATAAAAGGAAATAGGAATATATATATATATATATATATTACATATAGTTCGTAATATACTTACATATCTTTAGTCAGTTCTTTTTGATAAGCGATTGGCGACTGCAAAGCTGAAACAAAGATGTTTAAAAAATGAGATAAATGATATTTAAGTAAGCTAAATAAAATTTGAATAAAAACAAACTTAAATTTAAAAAGAATTAAAATTTAAAAGAAATATTAAACAAAAATTTTTCCTCTGGAAAAAACAAGGGTTTTGTATCTAAATATGGCCCTTTAAAAATTAAAACCCCTTCATTCCCTTTTCCACTGTTTTGCCCTGGATAATAAACGCCAATCCAGCTTGTAAAGGATCTTTTGATTTGAGCACAAATTTTTTTTGGATCAACCCATCCTCAAGAGTTCCCCCCCAAAGGGGCCCTCCTTTTTCCCCCCCTAAAAAATATAACAGGTTTTTTAAAATATCCAGTTAATATCAAAAGGGGTTCTTGGGAAAAGAGTTATACCCCGTTTTAAGGACTTTTATAGTGACAATCTGTCTGCAATTCTCCAAAACAATGAGTGGTCATCGAAAATAATGTTTAAAAAAGTAATTAGGGAAAGGTGTTCTTTTTAACGCAACTATTGTTTAAGAACATGGCACATAATAAAGGGAAAATTCTAGTTTCCCGATAAACTGGTTCAAGACCTTGAAAAAACAGGAAGTCACAAAAATTTTTGATTGCGTTGAAAACGCAAAAATGTAGTTAAAATGGCAGACATTCCTGTTGCTATTAGAGATGTTTACGAACTTAGAATGACAAATAACAGTTTAAACACTTTCAACACTTTTCCGGTGTAGGAGCTCGTGAGATAGTCTACAGTAATTTAGAAGCAGAAACATAGTTTTGATTTTCATTCACCATTGCTAAAATGTACCATGAATGCAAGCATTTTTTGAAAACTTCAAAATTACAACAATACTATTACCGTATAAGGACGTTTTAGGTGAACAGGAATATCCGTAGCTACACAAATCGGATCAATATTCCCCAGGTATCAGAAAATTTGGCGTATCCTCAATACTTTCCATCGAAACTGGAAAATGCATTTAGAAGTCGGGTTTTAAAAGCTGAATTCTAGACTCGAGTCCCCTGATATATAACCCAAATTTGGAGTTTTTTTTGTTTTGAGCACAGTAACACCGACATTCAGCACTTCAGTTAGGAAAAAAAAATAATGGTATCGTTAAAAAGTTTTTTGGCTCTCACCCCAAAAAAGTTTTGTTTGTCTGTCAATAAGGAAGTGTATTAAAAATGATGGTATTTGGGGGGGTAAACCATGATCCATGGGGTTTTCCAAACATTAACCTTTAACAAGTTCATAAACATCTATGACTGTGTACTCATCCTTTCTGATGAGGTAAAAATCCTGCATTCATATTGATAAGTCAGAAATGTTTCATTTGGACAATGCACCTCCAAACAAGCATTGGATGCTACCTTATGATTATTGTAAGAACATTAATCTGAATATGGAAATTTTCCATGCCTATTAATTCTCTAGATCATAACACAAAAAAATGCATTTCAATGACTATCAATTGGGTAAATCTGGGAAAATAGAACGTTTTCCAGAAAATAAAGTAAACATTGTCTACAATATATTTCCAGAATTTTGTGAAGTCCTTGCAGCTTATTTTTTGTGACCCGTTGTGAACTCATAAAACACAAGATAGTTTAGATTAATAATTTTTGTTTCCATTTTTTTTTCAGGAGTCCCTAGCAAGGATGAAATGACAATTGCTTGGTTTGTATATGTAGAAAAATAATTTATATTGGTGAATGAGTATGGTGATGTATGTATATGTTGAAGGCCCAAACTCAAATGACATCAAAACACTTTTGTTTCAAAAATCTTTTAAAATTGAATTTCTGTACTTATTTCTAAATGTTTTCATCTACAGAAAGTACGAAAATGACATATGCTTCAAATATTAAAGCTGTTTATTCATATGTAAATAGATGAATACATAGTTAAGAAGCATTCTACTTTTAAATATCATCAGAAATGCCGAGGACATGCATTTTTCAAGAACAATAGTTTAAATAGTTATGAATTATCATAATACAAATCATATAATATATTACAGTTATTGTTTGGTTCAATTAATGTTAGAAATTGCCCAATCGGCTAATGGCGATAAACCTCATATGTATTATGGTCAGATAGATATAACAAGGGCAACTCAGAACTTTTCCCAAATTTCTAATTCTTTTTTGACTTTTTAACTCCCTCTGTTGGAGGATTTGCTTGTAGACTTAGTTCAATTTAATACGATCTACATTACAATTATTCTCATTATGTTTTAAGTCTGTGGTGAGTATTAATATAATACACACAACTTAGTAACACATAATTACATCCTATTTACAATATTATATGACACCGTGCCTATAATTTTTGCATTTTAATAGTGTGTACACATTCATTGAAAAAATACATTCTCCAAAAGTGATTTCTTAAGAAATTTCCAATTTAACTCTCTGGGAAAAATTTAAATTCCTTAACTTATATAGTAGTGCACTGACATACATTACATAAATAAATAGAAATTTTTTCCAAAAACTCGTACTTCAGACCCACCCCTTCTCCTCCTCCTAATCATATGGGTCAAAAATTGAGTTAAGTAAATATCAATTTTTCAATATTGATATATTTATAGTTCAAAAATTATAGAACTCTTCAGACTTGATACAAATGTCAGATAAGCCATTTCAAAGTTAAATTTAAAGCATTTTGTATTGTTTAAATTATAAAACACTTCACATATACATGCCTGGATGTGATTCTTGTATATATATACGGGGAGCAGAAAACTGCGATTTTGGACCAATGGAGTCTAAAAATTATGATTTGTTCGAATAAAAACACTTGTCGCTCTTTCATTTTACCAGTAGAAGGGTCTGAAACCATCAAGATGCCTTGCTGCAAAAGTTTTCCTTGAGCTGTTATTTTTCCCTAAATAAAAGATAAAAGAAAAATAAGGGGAAAAGGACACGTTTCTTCACATTATTTCATTACAAATTCAAACACAGCAGAAAATATGTCATTTTTCAATCCAAACTTAAATTCAACTCACGTTAAAACCTTGCAGACGACCAACATTCATCATATCATTTGCAGCCTTAGGAACCACATGCATTATTTGAACGGCTTTGCGCAAATTTTGAGCTTCCTCTTCAAGACCAGCCTTTTCAGTATATTTCAAAATATCCTGGTAAAAAAATTTGTGTCATTAAAAATAGATACTTTAGAGGTACACAAATATACCACTTTAATAATAGCACTTACCTTCAAAAGCAACTGATACTTCATAATTCTTTGTACAGGTTTAATAAGTAGATCAGGCAAAGTCAATTTGTGACCCAACTTCTGTCGAATGTCCTAAAATCAAGCAATTTTAAATTTCAACATACAAGCTTCTCTGAAAATTTAAAAAAGAATACTATAAATTTCTAGTTCATATTACTGTATATTTCCACGATTAATCCGCTAATTTTTAAAACTTTTTAAAGTTAGAGCAAGGGGAGTTGGCTGATGTAAGATAATAACGCTATTCTCCAAATAGACAGTTTAGGTAAAACGTTTTCTTAACACTTAATGTTAGTTATGTGCAAGCAATTTTAATCTTTTCAGGTGTCTTGAATGGAACTTTTATTCTGTAAGAATAGAAAAGAGAGAGAGAAGGGGGGAGGCACATAAATCCTTCAAAGTTAGTGTCTAAATCTGAGTTGTCAAATAGTTCGTAAGACTCGCATTCGATGTCCGAATGCGAGTAACCCGAAATAAAACTACACCGTTGGCGTCTGGCGTTTTACTTTACACAGCAATTTGATCAGAAAATATTCGAACCATTTGACAACATTTCACCTTCATGATGACATGTTTGAATATTACAGGATCCTACCTCAACTCATCGGATTTAGGAATTTAGAGTTTTTGGTAAATTTTTTATAAAAAAATGCGCTCTTGGCTTATATACAGATCGACTTGTAATCAAAAATATACAGCAAATTGAAACTAGAAAAAATATAGATGAAAATATTCTTTAATCCAAAAAGTGATGATCATGTAAGAATTTTAATACAAATGCATATACATGCATAGAATATACAAAAGAAACTAAATTTACCTCAAAGAAAGTATCAAGGTATTCTGATACAATATATTCAGATTTTGGTTTGTTTTGGCAATAGACAACATACATATTTAGGCGACGTTCATATCGTCTAAACAAAATTCCCAGTCGCTGCGGTTCTTCTATACATTTCTCAATCTCAGCACAAAAGGAACTAAAATAATAGAATAAGCTTATTGCAAAAGTGATACATAGAGAGAATGAATTGAAAAATTAAATTTTACATAGATAACAAATACATACTCTCTGTGCCATTCATATATGGCTTCAACATTTCCAAAAACTATTTTATCCTTTCCATTCTTTAGATCTTCAGGAACAGGGACCTCATCATTACGCATGGAATTTAAGTATCCCTACACATTAAATAAAAGAAAATTTAAAAATGTAATGATTGTATTAAAGCTAAAAGTTTTACAAATTCTTAAAGATAATATTCTACGATGTTTACAAAAATGATAATACTACATTGCCCACTCTGGAGAAGTTTGAGAATTATAAAATTTGATGAGTTTATTGAAGGCGGTTTTAATTTCATTTACAAACATATGAACAGACCAGACATGTGTTACACATAAATCCTTAGCATATAGAAATAAGAATTATTAGTCTATGTAACAAATAGCTCTGGATTTACGAATAAGGACCATAGGCAAAATCGTGCCAGAGTTGTTAAAACTTAATTTCTATTTAAATTATAGCCATCATAACATGAATAAGAACTAAATAAACAAAATGGCTTACAGTAGTTAGCATATAAACATACATGTTAGATAGGAATAGTTATATCAAAAATGTCTCTTACAAAGTTCAAACAATAAATGAAATGACATTTAAAAAAAATTCACCACCATTGCGCACATACAAATTGAACAACAAATTCGAAATTGAACGGAAAAATCTAATTGTTGCAAGTAAATTCGTTAAAATAAAAACAAAGAAAATTTTAAAAGTTTGATGTTCTTTCTCTTAATGGCAGGGCAAGGGGTCATTTGCAAAAAATATGCTAATTAAAGTAAACTAAAGGCAGAGTTCAGATATATTTCAGTAACTAATAACAGAAAAAATAAAATTAATACAGAAAAAAAAACTATGCGAAAAAATACAAGGCTTTAGTAATTTATATATTTCTCATAAGAAGCTATTGACTTTATAATTATTACAAGACAAATAATCCTATATTTAAATTAAACACTTAAATTATTCTTTCTACGCTTCAAGCCAAAAATAATTAGAGAAAATATATCAATTGGGCAATAATATTAAAATAAATTGAGACTCCTTCAAATTATGGAAACACAGGGTGGGGACTTACATAGAGAACAAGTGGAGAGAAGATGATTTTTCATTCATATTTAAAAATATACCATTAATATTTAAACAATAGAAAGTACTTAAAAATTCTCAGGTTAATTTTTTTCATTTCGTTGGATTAATTGTGAAGAATTACTTTTATTGGTATGCAAGTTGAATAGTTATCAAATACGAGAGGAACAGAAACAAACAAATTTGATATACAATAAACCTTGGACAAATTATTCTGAAATGTAAAAAAATGCTTTATTTCTATATTATGGAACTGATTACAAGAGATTTGAAGTCGATATAAATCGGAATCAACTATAGTAAGCAACTCTTGCAATCTATTGATATTCTCCCATAAAAAACACAAAAACGATAAAATGCTATTAAGTTCCAGTACAAGCTTTTTAATAACGAGATATATACCAGTTAAAAAAAATATCTAAAACTCCCATCGGTAGGATAAAATCAGCGTGTAAGATAATATCAGCACTTAAATTCAAAAATTGTATATAAATCAACACAAAGTCATTCTTAACTTTAGCACTTTTCATCATAACTGGATAAAACTGGTTTGCTATATTTACCTAAAAGGGAGCTAAATTATATTACTGGATTAATTAGAATAGTTAAACTTTAAAAAAGAACTAGCTACATGGCCCGGCGTTGCTCGGGCTTTCTCTACTAATAAATTTTCCCTTTCCTTCACGAAATCAGCACTTCTAATACACTTTTTCAAAATGACCCCCTCCTCCGCTTAGTCCGGCGTTGCTCGGGATTTTACCGAGTGTATAACTTAAAATTCCTTGTTTCGAAATTTTTTCGCTTTTCTTTGTCATACAGGTTTATTTCTCCCCGGCGTTGCATGAATATTTTTAAATGCATAACATATTGTCATGGAAATTCCTCTTCCCCTCTCGCTATCAGAGCTCTCGAGTAAGTGAAGAATGGGACTTTATTATTCACTCACTCATTTTGTAACTTTTTAGGCCCCGGAAACGAAAATGTACCTTTCTAAAAATAGTCATATGTTAAAAAAAGTAGAAATTTTTATAATTACAAAATTTCACAACTGTATTAAATGTTGAATTAAAATTGTGAGCATTTTTCGAAATGTTCGATACACGGAAAAAAAGTTTCATACAATTATTTTTATAAATGATGAAGAAATAAAAACTTCGAATTTGATATAAGTGGTTATTAAATATTTAAAATTTGAGTATATTTTAAAATTCGTAAAAAAAAGTTTTCGGCATTTTATTTTTTTTAAATCATTAACTCTAAAAGATCAAAGTATGAATTTTTTAAAAATCATTTTCATATAAACACATCGATACTGATTCGTTTTAGAAAAAAATCATAAAATATGTAAAGTATCGTTGTTTTGTTAAAAAAAAAAAAATACTGTATTGTGACGAAATAAATTATCTTTCCAATTACAAAATTGCTGGCGAAGTTATTAAACGCGCGAATAAAATTTTGAGTATTTTTTAAAAATCATAAAAATTAAGCGAGGATGTTGTTTCGAACCCGGGTACAACCGTCAGTAATCAAGCGCTTTAACGATCATGCCGCGAAATCTTTCGAGGTAAAGTAGTAAAAAAGATTTAAAAATAAAAGGAAGAGATGTTCAATTTCGCTAAATCTGGTGATTTTCAATATTTATAGGCGCACCTTCTTTTCTAGTGTAACCTTTCATCAAACGTGACGGGCTGAATGGAAAAGAGTTGCTTGGCGCCAAACAGGTCTTCTCCGCCAAATCCTGGGTTATTGTAAAATTGCGTTTTTTGTTAAAGTTTTAATTCTTTTTCGGGCTTCATTTTTAAGTTAATGCTTCAAACTTCATATATCGATTGCAAAAAAACAACGGTAATTTTTAAACAAAAAATGTAACAAAAATAATGCTTAAATATTTCTCGCAGGGAAAAAAATAATTTTTTTTAAAAAACCGTAATTTTTAAGTAATTTTTTGAACCTTTTTCAGATTACAGATAATATTGTTCTACACACGGAAAAAGTTTCGTGAGATTATTTTATAAATAAAGAAGTTATTAAGTATTTAAATCAAATTTTGGGGTATTTTTAAAAAATCGTAAAAAAGTTTGACATTTTTTTTTTTAGATGACTGATTCTAAAAAGAAAAGCATGAACTTCTTTTAGAGTAAATTTCATTTATTAACTTGAAAGAAAATGCAAACGGACCGATTTAGAAATCGTTTTTATAAAGCGTATCGATTTTTTAGTCATTTTAGAAAAATCGTAAAAAATAGGTAATATCATTATTTTGTAAAATAAGTTATACCGTATCGTGGCGAAGTAAATGATCTTTCCGATTCTGTAATTATTTTTTGTCTGAGTCTCATAAAAAAATAGATCGTGTTTTAAAAACGTCTGGGATAATAAAAAAAGGTCGGGAAATTGGAACTTCGCTGCCGAAAAAATGGTAATAATTATGCGTTTTTAAGGTTTTTAATTAATATCTTTTTTTAACTAATTTCACTATCAGAATATAAATGGTCAAAACGAATTCCTCGGATCATTCCCGAGCTTTTTTAGTACCTTCGGCGAGTTTCTGCGTCGTGCGGTTCGTGAGAAGATACACCTATTCGTACGGTCAGTCGCATACGTTTGCTTACCTTCGAATTTTAATAGTGTAGATTCTCATAACAGAATTTAACCTTTTTGCAGAATTACATACAAAATTTTTTTAAGTAGATTATTTGCTGAATTTCATTTAAATATAACAATTAGTTCTAGAGATATTCGGAAAAAACCGTATAAGGCATGTATTAGATTCCTTTGCAAATGTAAACTTTTTTCGAGTCAAAGCCTTCTAAAAAAAGTTTTGATCTTAAATAGAAATGATAAAACAATACAAATATTATTAAAATGAAAAGTATTTTTAAAATTAATATTGTTAGTTTAAAAAAGAAACGGATCACACGAATCTAATGTTTTCGAGCACAGTGAGTTAAATAAAAATAATAATAATAATTACATAAAATTGTTAATGAGAGCAGAACAATTATCAACTAGTAAACGATCTCTTTACGCTTACTTAATTTGAGATAATTTTTTCAATTTTGAATTTTTTCTAAACCATTAATAGGTTTCAAAATTGGAGTAACAGTAAGTACTAACATGTATTACGGAATATTAATTACCTGTATTTTAATGAAATAAACTGTGCAAAAAGAATAATACATATTAAGTAAAGATAATTTTACCCCTCAAGGAACAAAAACAGGAAAAAAACTTTTTACAGTAATAATATATGTATATATGTACTTGCGTAGAATATACAGAATATAGCTACATTTTTACGTTTAAATGTTAATATTTTAAAAATGTCAATAAATATTCACATTTTGAATAACAATAGTCATGAAACTGGAAGAATTTTCTAAGACATTAAATATTATTTTAAAAATAATAGTGAAAGCGGAATAATTTTTAGAACGAAAGGATTTTGTAGAAATCAAAAGAAGACGGTAAAGCCTATTACAAACAAATCACAGAACATTACGTTAATCCTGATATTCACAGGATTTGTTATTCAAGCTGGAACTGATATGTAGGAATCTATCATTTAGAAATAATAGCTTCAGCGTTACTACTCAATTATTGGCGAAAGATTTTTAACTTTCAATCAAAGTCAGACAAAGGATGATATACAGAGTTAAAGAGAATGATCCTTATAGCATAATGATAATCACTGGCAAAAAAACTCTCAAACCTATGATTCCTATCTATAAATAAATGAATGAATGGGTCATATTTGTCGGCTCCCCACACACAACAAACTCTAAAAGACTATCCTCTTTAAAATTGTATCTCTCATATATGCCCTCTCATAGAAGATTTGCACAAATTCTGTAGACAATCCTGCAATTTTTATAGGAAGCTTACAACTGCATCATCATTAGTTTGTTATTTATAATATTGAAATTATCCATTGTTTCCAATTTACAAAATCCTACATCATGCACAAATGAGATATATTTAATTTTATATCAGAATTATATATATTTTAGTAAATGTTTGTATCTTATTCAAATTATGCGTATGTAAAATATCTAAAATCTCTCCATGTTTGTTAATTTACATATTTCCTTTTATCATAACTTCAATTGTTAGGCAGAAAGTATACAATTGCTTAGCACCGAATACAGTAACTAAGTTTTTATTTCCTAAATCCTAGAGATGTGAAATTCAGTAGTTTCATCTTTTTATCATGTCAAAGATCATCACTCAAACTCATGATATCCTTGATGTGTGAGAAGTTTGACATAATCAAATACCAGCATGAAGCTACCTGATTAGTGCAGTACACACAGTTACAGTCAATAAAAGGACTCTGAGTGTACTTACGAGAGATATTGGCAATCATAAAGTATGTATATTTTTGAGCAATCATATCTTTTGGGAAGGAGCATCTAATATTTAATACACAAGTCTTAGATTCTAAAATACGACACAATTTTAGAAAAATTTTAAGACTTGTGTTCATTTCTAAGTCAATTTGTAATGTTCGAAGTTTGAGAATTACTGACGTACGACGTAAGGAAATGACTTGATTACAGTATGAAACTCAAAATAAGAGGAAAAATAAAAACACATACTTACCTTTATTCAAGTAATTAAAAAAGGGGTTATTTGTCTTAAATATAAAAATACTATATTTTAAAAAAATTTAAAGATCAAAAATAGGAAAAAATTAGAAAAAATTAAAATTTTAAACTGAGGGTTAATTTAAAAATACTCGTTACAAGAAATGCAAACAGTTTCAAAAATAGATTTTTACTTTTGTATATGAAAATTTTTTCAATAAAAATTAAATTTTCGGGTTTAAAATTTATGACAAAAAAAAGTTAAAATATAAAATATAAAATAAGATTTAACGTTCTTCGTTTACAAGCTTGAAAACAAAGTAATTGTAACTTTTATAAAAAAAATTCTGACTTTTCCTTTTTTAAAATTTTTATGCAAAAAAAAAGTTAAAAAAATATTCATATGTCTAAAACTTATGTAAAAAACAAAATATTACCCCCAATACATATAAAATCACAAATAAAAAATTTTCCCAAAAGTATTTTTCCATATGAATTAAATTCTGCAACAGGATCATTCAAATAACCTTCCGTTCACAAAATTTTTTAAAACAGAAAGAATAAGATGAAAAAAAGGAAGGAAAATATAAACATTAAATGATGAACTACCTGAATTTGAACTCTGTTGAAAAAAAAGTATTTTTTCATAAAATTCCCAATTGCTTAAGAAACCTTTTTTTTCTCTCCCTTATTTAAAAAGTTTTGAAACCCAACATCTTTTTATTTAAACAGAAGTATTAAATAAAATTACCAAGAAATAAAATTTAGAATTTTCAGTTAAATTTTTCTCAGACAAATAAATAAAATAAAAAAAGCAAAGTCTTTTGAAGTAACGGAAAAAAGAACTTTTCCAAAAGTCCTAGAATGGAGTGAAAGGTTCTATCATTATAGTAAATACAATTAGATACTATTTAGAAAAAAACTATCAAAAAAAGGAAATAAAAAAAAAATTAGGTTAAAAATGTAGACACATTTTAATGATTAGTCAAGCTATGATTCAATTAAGTTAATCAATTATAACAGAGAAGATTCAAAGTAAAAGAATTTTAGGACATCAATTCGTTACCGAAAAATTTAATTGTGCTTCTTATTGTTGGAATAAATAATACTAATTTTCCTTGTAGCGCAATGCATGAAAAATTAATTGCAGCTTCAAGATAATTTAACACACGCACGTTTTAACTTTTACACATGTTTTTAACAATTCCCTCGGAGCAGGCAAGCCTACACCAAGGTCAAAAAGAACTGTCACAGAAGAGTTTCACATATACACCATCCTGCACCTCACTTCTAATGCAAGATTTTCAAAAGTAGAACTTTACAAAACAAAGCTCAAAGATGAAAAAAAAGTTATCTAAGTTAATGGTTACAGTAAACTAAAAATTTTTAAGCAAATCTTATTCAAGATATTTACTTCCAGAATTAAACAGTAGTAGCAAGTAATCATGATAACATATTTCAAGGCTATTAAAATATTTAAAAAGTTGGGAATATGTATTGATTAGCTTAGATCATCTTCTCTCCCACTTAGCATAAAATAATATTCACAATTTTATAACACTTGTTATGAGATATATTTATAACATCTGTGAGACTTTTTATATTACCGTAAAATCCGGCGTATAACGCGCACTTTTAACACAAAAAATAAGATCGAAATTACCAGTGCGCGTTATACGCCGGGTATAAAAATGAGAGTTTGAAAAATGAAAAAAATGAGCATAGAAAAAAAATTAGACTTCTACATATATAGAAATACTGTTTATTTAAAAGAATTGACATTTCTTATGAACTTATAGGGTTGTATTTCTAGAAGTATACAATTTTTTCAAAAGCCTGCAATAATACCTCGAATAAATGACTTCAAACCATACGAGCATTGTATACGTGCATTCCAAGATTCTTCGTAAAAAAGGGGTGTGCATTATACGGCGAATGTATCTAAAAATTAAAAATTGCAGCTCTAAAGTAAGGGTGAGCGTTATACGGTAGTGCACGTTATACGCCGGATTTTACGGTATATTTCAACTATTAATAATTAGATGGTGAACTAAACTCTGGATAAGAATACTAACCTGCGTTTGGTCAAAGCTTTTTCACGTTCTTCTTCCTGTGAAGGTAACAATTCATTCGGCCCTTCCAAAAATGGACTGCCTTCCTGACTTAAGGAATCTTCTGGTTCTTCTGAAGTCTCTAAAGGCTATTGCAATACATGAAATAAATCAAACATTCTTTATAAAATTTAAAAAAAAATTGGTACTTACGTACTTCGAAAACCCATCCAACTTTCAGGTAACTCGCCAAATTGGCAATCCGATTTCGCACGTTGTAGGCGCTGAATCGGTGACCATGTGCTTTATTTCACATTTCTCAGCTTGTCACCATTCTACGCCTAACCGTTCGTTGATATGGCACGCTTGAATGCCAAAATGTGAATCTGGGATTGACCGAATTCTTAAATAATACAATTAATAAAAAGAACAAAACTATTTACAATATAATTATTTAAAATAATTACTATTATATATGTATAATAATATTATAACATTAATTAAATAAAGAAAGAAAACTAAATAATAAAAATTAGTTACTTTTTCTTTTATGGATTATATTTTATAATTACTTATTTTTCCCACAGTATTTTTCGACTACGCGCTATATATTCTCGCCAGCGTATTCCGTTTTTAGAATTTAGAATTCTTGTGGTTTTATTCA
This sequence comes from Trichonephila inaurata madagascariensis, assembly GCA_019973955.1. Lineage (NCBI taxonomy): Eukaryota > Metazoa > Arthropoda > Arachnida > Araneae > Nephilidae > Trichonephila > Trichonephila inaurata. The sequence goes on from BMAV01014713.1 coordinate 15,695, forward strand.
ATGTGTCGCCTAGATGGTTGTGATAGTACGTAAGTACCAACTTTTTTTTGAATACAGAAAGTGTATTAGTTGTTCTAAAGCAGAAACACACAGATTATGAAACTTAAAAAAAAAAATCCTGAAGAAAAACCACGAGCATTTAAGTTAGTTTTTTAATTAAAAAATGCTTGTTATCAATTGAAAACAATAGAAATGAGGACATATTTGATTTGATTCATTTAATTAATATTTCAATGGAGGTATAACAACAAAAATTATTGGAAAACAAACCTCATAATTTTACACTTTAAAACTGAAAGATTGATACTGACCAAAATGGTCGATAAATGTGGATACTAATTTTTTCTTTTAAAATGATTATTAAGAAGGGGTACAGCTACCACACCGTATCAATGATACCGGCCGCCCAGGTTTGAGGGCCCCAAGACGTGTAAGCAAAATCGAGTTAAGGCCCCAGAATGGGCCTCCCAAAGGGAAATTTGATACAGGATCCACTCAGAGTAGCTACTCCACTGGTATATGTATGCATGTTTTAACACTTTCAAATACGTTTTATTAATACGATCATTTTATTTATTTTCCAAAAAGGGGGCCTCAAAGGATTTTTGATGCGGGGCCCACACAGGGCTAGCTACACCAGTGTTATTAAGTAACATTCTGTCACATGACAATGAATGTTATATAGAACTGAACGTTATTTTTTAAATTTAAATTCTAAATACATTATATTGCAGCTAAAAACGTATAATAATTATACAATATTAGTTCTTAAAAGAAGAAAATCAGTGTATAAAACGCAAAATTAAACTGTTACATATATACATAACACTTTCAAGTGATTTAAGCTTTCTTAAGGTACTACAATTTCAAATAACAGTTATGATAAAAATTATAAACCTTGGGAAAAATTTTG
>BMAV01014714.1:0-59148 GCA_019973955.1 Trichonephila inaurata madagascariensis
AAAACCCTGGGGATTTTAACATGGTTATTTGACGAGGACCACACTTAAATTGACACCCTATCCCTGAAACCCCCTTACTCGGGGTAAAGGCCTTTGGTTGACAGCCTTAACATACCCCCCATTTTTTCCTTTTCATCATTGGCAGCAGGACTTGAACCTATGACTTGACAACACCAGTCAAAAAGTAAAACTAGAAAGCTGCGAATGCATTGGATTTGTTTTGCTTAGCTTGCTGTATAGGATTGAAAGAAATGTACAAAAGGTAGTTTACTTAATAAAAACATTTTCGAAACTTGAAAAAAGTTTTTTACTTTAAAATATAAAGTAACAATTTATTAGCTGATAATACTAAACAAGCCAAAACCGGGCCCCTATCCAACCCAAAACAACCGCACTAAAAAACCAAAAAAAGGGGTTTAAAACTTTTGCCCACCAAAAAAATTAGGGGGGGGGTTTCAAAAAAAAAATTGAAAACGATGTTGACGTTAGCTTAGAGGATACCGTACAAACTCCTAAAATATCACATAGTGAGGAACTAAAGGCCGTTGAAACCTACTTTTAGTATTTTGTACAGCAGCGTGCCACGTTAAGGTATCCGACTGGTTTAAAACACCATTTTCATAAAAAAAACAACCTAAAGTTATGTTATAGTCTATTTTTGTAACCTGTTTAATAAGCTTTCTAAAACTATCTATTTTTTTAATTTGAGTCAGTTAGAAAAATTATAGCTGTTTTGGTTTGAGATAGTAAGCCAAATTTTGAAACCGGAAGTGTGATTTTTTTAGGTTGATTTTCACCGGCAAAATGAGATTTTTATTCATTTAAAATATTTTAACAATTTTTTTATGTTTAGTAAACTTTATTTCTTTTTTTAAAATGTCTTAATAGATATATTTTGCATTTAAATAGGCAACAGTTAATTTATTATAATGTTGGTTTCGATTTAAACGAGTTGCTATCTTTTTATCATTTGTGTTCAAAACTAGATATCTTTATAACTTTTTTTATTTGTACTTTTATATAGAGTTATAGTTATTTTTTTTAATTGTTTCAGTCCAAAACAAGATCAATGAGGCCAAAAAAAAAAGAGATTTGAGATATATTTGTTGGAGAAACGTCGATAGAAATATTAACGGACCTTTTCAAATCCAGTCATTAATTCTATTAAAAATACTTATAAGGGAATTTTTTGTAAAAAAATCTCCTAAGAAAATGTTTCAGGGGAAAGATCAGAACTGCAATGAAAGTCTTAACAATGTCGGGGGTATAACCGAAAGACAATTTTAGTTGAGCAACAAACCCCCGTTTAAGGTTATACGCAATAATAATTTTAATTTGAGTCTACTGATCTATTCCCCCTCTTTAAAAGTTAGGAATGAATTTGTTTCTGAAATGAAAGGTTTTTTTGGTACCTCGTCAAAACGAGAATTATTGAATTACGAGGATTCTAAACCAGATAAGAAACTGCTCAAAAAAAGAAATGCCCCAAGATTAAAAAGTTTGAAGTATGAAGTTCAGGAAGGCCAACATACAATTCTGAGAGTTTTAAACCTTTCCCAAAACTTAAAAGTTTTATTGAAAAATATAATCCTTACTTTGCATTTTGTGAAAAATTTTATTTTTGAACATAATTTTTAACGGTAAGAATGATTTTTTTAAAAGAAATGAAATATTTATGAATTTTTTGAGTTTGTTCTTTGTATTATAATGAATGAGCTGCTAAAAGTAAGGGTAATTTTTCATTAAGGGTTATATATATATATATATATATATATATATTTTTCAATTTTATATAAAAAAAGTTTTTAAAAAAAATTTGGGGTTTTTTCATCTCGAAACCTGTATTTCTAATTTTACTGTAAATTTGAGATTTTTTAGTATAAAGCATAGATAAACGTTAAAGAATTGTATTTCTGCAAACATTTTATTTATTTTTGTGATATATATTTTTTTACAGTTGTTTGTAAAAGAACAACTTTTTGTAATATTTTGGTAGAACTTTCTCAATATTTTGAAAATTAAGCTTTCAAAAATTTGTTCTTGCTCTATTTTCATAGTTTTGCAACATACTTAATTAAAAAAATAACAATCAAATAATTTTTTAAGTTATATTTTAGAAAATTGTCTCCGAACCCAGTCGGATACCTTAATGGTTTTACTGATCCTTTGTTATCTTTATGCTGAAGCAAGAAAACGCAGACTGCAGTAGAGAACATATAAGGACGTTACAGATTTCTTTAATAAAAAATAATATTTTTGCAAAGTCAGCTACTTAATTTTCATTATAGACAAGTTTATGTCTTCATGAAATATTTTTCTGGGATATGTCTGATCAGATAAATTACTGTATACTATATATTCATTAATTTTCATTTTCATGTAGTAAATGTGCTCTATGCCTTCATAAAGTAAGTACCTTTCCTTTGTTTAAGGGTAATTGGAAGTTTATTCAATTTCTACTATTTATTAACACTCTCTATTTATTTGCTTGTTTGTTTGTTTATTTATTTATTTATCTTGGTAGAATTTTCAATCGTTAATTAAATACATTTTACAGCACTGAATTGAGCTGAAATTTAATGTACATGATTATTTTGAAGGACAATGCAGTGATTTAATTGTAATTAACAAAAATTGATTAAAAAAATTTTTTAAAATTAAAAAATATTTTGGCAATTTAGTGACCATTTTGGCGACTTGTGTCAAAACTTGAAAATGTTTTTTCCTCACGTGTTAAAACATTCAGTTGAACTGAAATATTATATACACGATTGTTTTGGATGACAATACGATACTTTAATGATAATGAATAAAAATTAATTACCACTTAATGTTGTGATTCTGACCTATGCATATGCATATTTATATTAATTGTAACTATTTAATAAAAAGTAAGTAAAATAAAAATTTTCTTTGTTGATCTAAGTAGGAATTGACTTAATTTTTTTTTTACATTGCTTGTTTTTTGTTTTATTTTCAAGCAAACAATACATACATGTGTAGAAAAATCTTTTCTGAAGAAACACTTGTCCCTTTATCGATAACCCGGCAATTTCACAAACTCGGCCACTTTTCGGTCCATATTAGGTCGAGTTTTCGGTACTCTACTGTATAACTTTATGTTAACAGTAATTTTTCAGTAATGACATTTCATACACATTAATTTTTCCAAAAATATTAAACATAAAACATTTACGCATTTGAGTAAAAAATTCCCCCATTTGCGAGTCACAAGATCGAAAAAGATTAATATAAGTCTTCAGAAATCTCCAATTCATATATTTACGCTCATTTTGTTAATTTATTATAAAAGTTCAAAAGAGCAAATGAGATTATAAGTAGTGTTAAGACGTTTGGGATGAAAATTTTCTCTTCCCACATAAACGCCCTTTTTCATTTTATCAAATCCAAAGACTTAAAGATTTATACTAATTCATCAAGTTAATGGACCTAAAAGCGGATTACATTCCTTCTTTACAAAATTATTCGCTTTTGCATGATAAATCAATTATTAAAATGAAATCTTGTTAGTTCAGAATTCAATTAACTAATGAGGTTTAATCGTCAAAGAATTGATTTTACGGATATGTATTTACTTTTGTATTAATAGGCAGGAAGACTAAAGTTCATATCTTTTCGCTTATAATCCAATGGAAAACAGAAATTCTTTCAATGAGATAAATTAACTTGATTTGAATTTCGAATATAACCTTTATTCGAAGACATTAATTTTATTCACATTAGCTGTTTAAATCAATACTGTCTTCTTTGACTTATAAGGCATTTAATATTTCCTTTATTGGAACCTTTTCAAAAGAATTCTGTATAGCTTAATAACCAAACAAACTGTAATAGTGTTGTGCTCACTGGTCGGATTTGTTCTTAAAGAGGATTATATGATGAGGTGCTAAGGCTTTAATGTATGCTAATTTCCTAAGGAATTGTTTTATATCTACACATTGAAAAGTAAATTTCAGCCTTTTCAAAGATAGATAGATGTATTTAGCAAATATAATCGCTTAAAAATCATGACAAAGTCGATTATTATTGTATAAATAATAATTAGTAGATTTAAGGGAAAATTGTAGAACATTTATATAATAGATTTTCAGTGTGTATTCTACGTAGAATAGCGTTAATCCTATTATTTTCAACCAAAAATCAATGATATACATTTAGATTTAAAGAGCACCATTTTAAAATTTTTACTCTTATATTTTTTTGCCCCCAGAAAATTACAAAAACAGCTAAGTGTTACGAACGTATGTGTAAAACGTTGTTCAAATACTATCATATTTACTTTGATTATAAAATTTTAAGAAAATCAAAGTCTTCAAAAATTTTTATTAACATATAGTTAATTGCTCTTTGTAATATGTTCATAAAAGGATATTTTTTAAGAGAAATTTAATTATTCAAAATCTTTATTATTGTTTCTTGCTGAATACATGCAGTTTATTATTGTACATTTTTTTTATTTCAAATTCATTATTGAGGCTCAAATTTTATTCATATTTATTAGCTAACATTAGTCATTATTAGGAACATTTGGATTTTAACTGACAATCGTGCTTCTATACAGCTACTTTCTCATAGCGCAACTGTTGGGGATATGCCAAGCCTAAATGTTCTGGATCTTGTGGTTCGAGTTTCTTCTAGACACTCTATATACTTTCATTGGGTCCCTTCCCATATTGAATTGAATAGTAAAGATATAGCCGATATAGTTTGGCCAAATCTGCCACTGCTGATACCTTGCGGGGTGGCACTTGCATAACCTTTTACCGAACTCTCTTTTATTTAAAGGATAGAAGTAAATGCCCTTTTGAAAATACCCCTGCCCACCCTTGGCATTTTGGGAAAAACCTCGTTGGTGTCACCAACTTAATATTCTTAGGGATCGGCTGACGGCTCTATCGCGCTTTTTTAGTGGCCTCATCAAATCTCTTACTTTTCAACAAGATCGTAAAAGTCTTTCCAGAGTGTCATAGGTGTGAGGCTAATCAGGCTCTCTCAGTCATATTCTTAACTGCTTGAGTTTTATTGTTGACGAGGTTTTAGGAAATCCTATTTTATTTTTGGATTTTTTGAAGATTTGGTTTTATGGAGTTGGTGTCGAGCTGCACCATTTTGATAAGAAATAATAACAACAGTCATTATTTAACATAGTTATACACAATTAATACAAATATATGATGTTGCAGTTAGTACACTGATTCTTATATAGCTAGCTTTCTATCTTTTCTGCCATAAATAATAATTATCAAAAACCTAAATTTATATAAAAACGCTTTGAAGTAAAAAAAAAAGAGTACCTATAGTTTCCTTATAATAGTAAGAAAAATAAGAGATGTGTTGAAGAATATCAACATTAAAAAGTACTCGTACCTAGATGCAACACCTTTGCATTTATTTCCTTTAAAGTAATCTATTGGACTCTGCCACACATTTTTTTCAGTTATTCTGTAAGTTTCGCAAGTCGTGTTGGATCACCAATTTTGTTAACGCTTGTGTCCCATCACTTACTGTGTGATTTTTTCCTCACTTCGGTACACTTCAGGAACACTTTTAACCTCACAAAATGCCAGAAGTAATACTGAGTCACATCGAGAGAGTTCAGAAGTAACTGTCACAAGGGTGTATGGAAATGACAACACTCATGTGAGTTGTGTTTCTCTAGAAAAATGTTTATAAAACGTACCAAAACCTTATCAGGACGGATCTGTCTATTATTCGTTCAATCCTTTGACACCTACAAATTATCTAATGAAATTTTGGATACTAATCTCACTATTTGCCTATAATAGTATCACGAAGGCAACATAAAACTTTTTGAAAGTGTTCCTGGATGAGGGTGGCATTAAGTCACGAATACTAGTGATGATTCTCCCTACTTGAGTCAAAGACCCGATCAGCAAGTCTATAATTTCGCTGTGAATTCACCTTTTAAATTTATGGGTATTTCCATTTTATTTCTAATGGAATGACCGCATTGAATTAGTAATGTTTATACTTGGGAATAACCAATCTTTACATTAAATGTAGTTCAATAATTTTACTTTGGTTTTTATTTCATATGGTAAAACATGAAAACTCGATTGGTGATAACTTTTGATCACCCGTAATATCTCAATCGGAACATCTATTGCTAGAAGCATAAACTTAATTCTTCTTAAATGGATTCTACAAGATACTAATAGGTTGTTCGTGACATATGAGACCACGCTTGAAGCATAACAGTTTCCATTAAATGAAATGGGATGCTTGTGGATCTAGATATAGGATGGCTCGTTAAGTGTCAGTACAGAAATGTTCTACAACAGTGGTTCTGAATCTGTGGTACGTGGAGTCTCTCATGTAACCCTTTGAGATTTTTTTTCAACTCAGAAAGGCTTCGTGGAAAAATTGAAAGTTTTGATATTCTAGACTAGATTTATTAATTGTCCCAATAAAAAACTCTACTAGAACATGTATTTCATCAATAATATTTTAAGTCGGGGAAGGATGTTCAAAGTCTTGGAGATCCGCGATGTCACGTTGAAATATAAAGGTGGCCGAGACAATTGAAAGTTTAATAATAGATGTTCTATAGAATTGTAATACGGGCTCAACTCTAAAAAAAAAGAGAAAACTTTGTCATGTTTTCCAGAAAAGTCCTACACAATACCAGCCCTATGGTGGGAAATGTTACCTGATGAATTTGATCAGAGGCATTGCTTATATATGATGTTGGTAATTACTTTTAGATATCCATGCACATAAAATCGAGAGCTCAGAAAAATATTTTCGGAAACATCACATTGCATCTACCAACTTGAAGTGATTTAGTAATGAATTTTAGGTCTGTGCTGTCGTGTTCTTTTTTTCAAACTCTTAACTCATCGATCTACGATCTGTTATAAAGCGGGACTCATTAAAGTACATTATCTCTTTTTCAATTTTTCAACGTACATTTTTTGCGTGCATGAGTGAGTTTGAAATGGTTTTACTTAATTTGCTTCAAAAAGCAATGCTCTCTGTCGCCTTCTGCTTTCACGGCTACTACAGTGCATAGAACATACATTCAAAATTACTTTCAGAATAATGTTTATTTAAAATCTGCCGTAATTTGTTCCCGTTATTACTCTGCTTTCCTTTACACTTCGTGAGATTTTTTTCTTTCCACCTAATCTTCACCAATCGATGTCAGAAGTAATTCAGCCATTTAGACCCAGTTTGTGCTTAATATTCCAATTCTCGAACACTTCCATTATAGGTCATCGTAAACGTTTCACAAATATTGTGGTTTAATGGTATTTGCTCCATGCACCGGAAATGCTACTATCATTTCCCCATTTAACGTCTGGCATAGATTCAGAAGAAATTTACAAATACTATTATCTCTTATTTTTATGATAATCTAACCCTTTAACGACAGTACATTGACACAACAGCTCATTTGATCAAACTGTAAGACATTCATATTTAAAACCCAAATCAGTGCCTTTGTGGAATGTGCTCTATAATATTGAAAACATTAAAATAAGGGTTCTCATAAATAGTACCTCAAGTAATCATTTGTTTGGGATTGTTCAAAAGTTTAATCAATGAATCTTTGTATATGCGTACACACTAATTTCTCATTTATGAAGTAATTATAAAAATAATATGTAAAAAGGATTATTCTCTTTAATATATATATTTATATTATGAAATATATCTAAAATAGTTATACATTAAATATAGAAAGAAATATATTTTAATTAGGATTATTTTTACGATGCAGTAAATGCTATCAAAAATTAATTTAACCCTCGATCACTTGCGCGAGGTGTTCCGTACACCCCAGCAACAAGAAAAGCCTCCAAGGATTCGGAAAAGAATGCGCAGAGCCACGATTTTTTCTGCAGCTGCACATTTTAGGTCATTGAACCTTCAGGCCAGGTGCAATTAGTCTCGTTATGACGAAGGGAATGCAACGACCTTCAAAAGTTTATCTGGGGTGCTGAGAACCCCCACATATTTTCGTACTCGAAGCATCTATGGAAGAGTATGTTTTTCTCTTTCCGTTTACATTTTTTTTTTTCAAATATATTAATAATCCATATTTTATTTAAAATTTCAATAATTGTAGCATAAAAATAATAAAATTCTATAAAATAATTGTAAAACCTAATTTTTTAAAAAAAATATTTCAAAACGTTTTAGAAATTATGACGAAACCTCCATGGGAAAAGGAGAAACAGCGACTTCGTCGTCTATTAGATATTGTATCAACAGATTGTCAAGATGAAATAAGTGAATTCGATGACTGTGTAATTTCGGAACCAAACTTGGAGAGTTGAAACTTGAAATTATAAATTTTTATATTACAGGCAGTGTTGATATCATAGATGAAATGTGCAGTATATGAGATGTATCGTGAATATGTAACCGTTGGCCATTGCGAATATTTTATCTACTTAATACTGCAATAATCAATGCTTCCGTTTTTCTATCATTCGGTTCTTCTTGAGGAAAAAAAATGAGACATTCAAGATTATTAGAGGAGATTAGAATGGATCTTGTGCAGCCACAGTGGGATAAGAGATCGGAACTCCCAAACCATGACAAAACACTCAAAAGAAGCTTTACGGACACAGAAGATATTAAAAAGAGCATTAATCCACCAAAAAAGAGGTACTGCACTGTTTGTTCAGAGAAAAAGATGTAAAAATTACTTGTTTTTTTGTCTTCAATGTAAGAAAAATATGTGCTTAAAGCATATGAATACATTCAGCTCTGAATGTTTGAAAAATGATTTAAATATTATTTTTCTACTTTTACTATATTTGTCATTAATTATAAAGTATATTTATTACTGGTACATACGTTTTACTTGTGGTTTATAGAAAGATATAAAATTGTGTGTACTTTAAAATTAACATTTTGTAGGTTTAGTTTAAATTAATATTAGTGTCATTTCTATGCGATAAATTTAGTAATTTTATTTGTATAATACAAAAAAAATCTTGTACTTTATAAATATATATCATAACTGACTTAATTTTTTTTTCATATTTAAATGCCCGTATTTAAGATTTTGAGTGTTCTCTACACCCCGCAAATAACAACGGTAGTAAAAAGAGGCGAGATTGACCACGGGTCAAAATTTTATCGAAAATATCATAGGATAAAATTTATGTGTAAATAAAATTTTAATTATTTTTTTAAAAATCTAATAGAGAAAAACTTGAGGATATTTTTTGGAGCAAGTTTCCTTAAACTTTAGAAAGTACTTGATGGACAAAAAATTGCATCTATCTAAACTTTCTGAATTATTTTTTAAAAGTTAACTTATCGCATGGGAAGATAATCCTACAATTAGGTTACGATTAACCATGAAATCGCCCGTGAAAGATAATTTCCTCCGCATTCTCGAATCTAATTGAAAATCAATGCAGAAAGGTGTTGGAATAGAAGCGAAAAAATATAAATTTTGTTTTTGGCAGAAAAAAGTGCTGAGAAGAATTTTTTTGAAGTTTTCTTACAAGTTTTTTAGTCAAGTTGTTGGAGCCTACACTTTGCGGAACATAAAAAATACTATAAGCTCTTTCTAAATACGTTCCACTTAAATGTTACCAAAATAGTTCAGAATTATTTTAATAAAACAATAAAATGCTGATGGTAAAAAGCTGAACTTTGATAGAATTAATCATAAAAATGTAAGTATTATAAGCAAATATTGAATGCATTGTATCAACATTTAAATCCCTTTTCTCACCATTTTTGTAGAAAAAAAATGAAAAATTAGGCAATTTGTGTATTAAGTAGAATCGAATAAAATAGTTACAAACATTTAATTGTTTTATGCAATGGGAATCCATGATGCAAAAACAAAACAGTAAAAATTTGTTTTTCTTGTTCAAATTTATTTCGATTATTGTTGATCTTGGACAGGTCGGTTGATATGTGTTGTGCGGCTCATTTATTGCTTATGGCTTTGTCACGTGATTATTTATGGCCCCATTTAATCGACTCTATTTGAGTAGCAATCCGCTTTTGAATATAATATCAAAAAGGGTGATACGGAAAATAGTTATAGGTGGAAATGTTTGACTTGTCCAATGAATCACAACTTCAATTACATCACGTAGATGGCGGGGCACGAATATGAAGAAAACACAATTTACATATGGATCCCATCTGGATTGCCACTACTTCTTCAAACTAGTGAAAAAAATATTATCGGGGATAATTCGGGGGATGTTCTCTTGGCTTTGCGTGGGTCATTTGATCCTTGTAGAATAATGCATGAATGCCAAGGATATTTAAGTGTCAACGCAGATCAAGTACAGCCAATTATATTAATAAAGTGCCCTGCCAAAGACGGATACTTTTAGTGGGACCTGTTATACGGAAGGCATTGTTCCAAGATGGTTCTAAAAGCATGTCAGAAAATTTTACTTGCTTAACAGGCCTACCCAATCACCAGATCTCATCCCAATTAAGAATCTATAGAATGAGATGAAACGGGGAATCTGTCAGTTGGATCCAGTACCATTCAGTGAAATATTAAGGGCAAAGGATGGTCTAATATTGTATTGAAAGGGTAACCATACTATTTTGGCCACACAGTGTATAAATAATGTGTGATTCACTTGGTACACTTAGAACTTTTAAGGATACTTGTCAAATTAATAGGAGAAACCTATTTTGCTCCTCAACATCTGTCTATCCCGAAATGAAGAAAATAGTTTCAGTGTAATGTAAGTAAGAAAAGAAAGTACATGAAGATAGTCAATGTCAATGAGGATAAAGCTACTAAACAAATAGGGAATCATTTGTTTCTCATTTAACCTTTATCATGATGGTAAATTGAAGGTTTCCAATATCAACATGAAGCAACAATTTACGTCTGTGATTTTTTTTTCAATTATACTATTGTTATACTACTTGAAAAATAAATCAAATATTCTTACTTTAGTCTTATTTTGCCTTCAGTAGCATTCTGTATTTAAAAATTTTTAATTTATTTATAAACATTTGTGTTACTTCATTTTAAGACTTATTGACTATAGCTGCAAAACTTTTTTTAAAAATATCTAGTACGATATAATTACAGCGACTAAAGAACATTTAATTCCATGTCGAGAGAAGCAATGGGTACAAATAGGGAGAGCTATTGTACAATTATTTAAAAAAAGGCATTAGCTTCGATGTTATCATCAACGAATAGTTAAAGGTATCCAATATTATCTCGATCGTTCTGCAGAAAGGCGCCACACTCCAAAGGCTATTATATCGATTATTTTTAATGCAACTTTATTTCTAAGTTTTTTAAAAGTATTTTCAATCTTTATTAGCACTACATCATTTACAATCCTCGTATTCATAAATGTGTATCACTACCAAGCAAGTTTTATGTTAGAAAAAGAAGCTTGGGCGTAAATTGATACAAAGGAGTTCCTTTTAATATTAAAAAGGAATGCAATGCATTTTTATTCTACACACGAACTGATAGCGTAAATAACCCGTCTTCCTCTTCAGTAAATCAATTCACAAACTCGTTGGTTTCGGATCAGTCAGCTTAAACCCGTTCCCACCACACGGCCATTAGCACTAATTAAGACTTCCCCAAAAGTAATTAAATAGAGTATTCCTCTATGAGGAAGTTATTGAAGCGATTAATGAAAATCAGTAATCTGAGTGGAGTATCTGTAATAATAAGAACAAAGTTCCACAGGAACTTTGAGGTAAAATGTGTTCTTTTAACGGTTGAGAAACGGAAGTAATTCTTCAATTTAATTATCTTTCTTGTAAATGCGTTTTTGATTTTCTGAGTTCTTCCCAGTCAATACTTACAAATTTTTCTAAATTACGCATATTATCTTATCTTTTAAAACTTAATAAAAAAAAACGTTTAGTGTAATAAAAGGGTACCCTTTTTAAGGTATCCGACTACGTTCGGAACCGGGATTTTGCAAAAGCGCATAAATGGATAATTTTCATAATATATAGTGTCACTTAGATTAGAATACATGTATAAAATTGTTTTAAGGACATTTTGACAAAATAAATTACTTAAATACAATATTTTGACAAAAAATATAACTTAGAATAACATCTTTTCAAAATGTTCTCCTTCTGTGACAAATGATTCTATTATAATAATATTTTGCCTGTATATAGCTCAGACCTCTCTACAGAGGCTCAACTTGAATTTTTCAAATATTTAACTTAAACGTGGATTTATCCATATTTTACGACAACAGAGAGAAGCAATTTTAAGAAAAAAACGCCAATAATTATTTCAATTGGTGGTAACTCTAAAAATAATGTGAATTTTTCAAAAATTCAAGATGAGCCTTTGTAGAGAGGTCTGAGCTATATACAGGCAAAATATTATTATAATAGAAGAATTTTTCACAAAAGGAGAACATTTTGAACAAAGATTATTCTAAGTTAATGTTTTGCCAAAATATTGTATCTAAATAATTTTTTTTTTTGTCAAAATGTCCTTAAAACAATTTTATGCATGCATTCTCATCAGAGTGACACTAAATATCATGAAAATTATCCATTTAGGGGCTTTTTGAAAATCACGGTTCCGAAAGTAGTCGGATACCTTAGCAAATTATTTTGTGAAATCCGTCGGATTTTTGAACTATTACTTATAGAGCACTATATGTCAGGTGATCCAAAAGTTAAGACGAACTTTAAAAATGAATAATTCAAAAATGAATCAAGATACAAATATACGATTTGCATCAAACGGATGGAAAAGAAACCAGGTTTTTTTTGCATAAAAAAAAAGTGTGTGTGCTTAAGATTACACGATAGAAGTGATAACTTCAAATTTTGTTAATTTATTTCAGGGATTACTTAGGTGAAAAACCAAGGAAATATTTGTATTGTCCTATAAAAATATTTATTCATATGTTTGTACTCATAAAGTAATATTTTTGTGGGAAATATGCAATCATATTTGGGAATTAATTGTATTCTAAGAAGGAAACAATAGGTTTATGGTAGCTGAAACAGGTTATAAATCCTTTAGATTCAAAATTTTATTTAAATATCTATAAAAAAAACTCCGTCAAGCGTTGTTTCGTACTTCATTTGGATCCTTTGACATAATTGAATTGGATGTTGACTTTAAAAAAAACAACTAAAGCTTTTAATTTGTCTTTTGAAAAATCTACTTTAAAATTCCCACTTGAAATCAAAGGTAATTTGCTCAGAAGACTTGATTCGGCTTTGTGAACTTTAGTTGTAATTTAACAATATTCAATTCTATCCATGGATTAATTTAAGCAAAGGGATTATACGACAGGTAGTTGATTGGGAAGAGAGGAATGTCGGTCAAAACCTTTAAAAAGTGATTTATAATCAGAAGATTTATATCACATAATCTCTAGCTTATACTAGGTCTTTTGTCATTGTATGGCAGTTTTCTACAAATATATCTGGTGTTGCTGCAAGGGGAAAGTCTTCTTAATTATATTTAGTTTTCTTGTATTTAAATTATGTAATGTAACTTTTTCTTAATACCTGAATATTTGATTCTATTATTTTAAACTTTTAATTGTTTTAATTTTCATTTTAGCATCGAAGTACATTTAAGTAATTATGTAATTAATAGATCTATTTGTTCTTTGCTATTCTAATTCGCTTACAAAAATAGATTTTTATTCTTAAGATCACTGCAATATTACTAATAATAATTGTACTATTTACTTAGTTCTATAAAAATGTGTTCTTTTTCTGCATTTTATGTTTAAATTTAGTGTAGGATTTCTCTTTCTCTCTATGCCTATTTTTTTTTGAAAATATTACGTTTCATTTTCCTGCTTCAACTAAGATTAGAAAAATTCCCGCTTTCATTCCCGTAGAAAGAGGTGGCGGGGGGGAGCCCCACTTAGATCGAAGCTAGGAACTTTACTTTTACTGCGTATTGGTGGTGGGGGCAAACTACAGCGTTTCAGAGTGGCGGGGAAACGTCCCTATGAAAAATTTCATCTCGTATGATTTTCATGAATAGAAACACTATATGAAATGCTAAAATATAAGTTTAAACACATAAATAAAAATATTGTTCAAAGGGTACCTAGTCCTCTTACCCGGCATTTTTTTATTATTATTTTCTACTCTGTGATGTGAGAAAAATGACCTGAAAAAAAAAACTAGATACAACAATTGTACATACCATTATTTGAGATGTTCAAACTTCTTATCGTTAGCTGCATTACACATTTGGATCCTTGTTTGAATGTCACGTTGTACAAGGGTACACGTTATACAGGGGAATACGGGCACACGTTTTACACGGGTGCAAAGAGCGCACACAAAGAGCACACATGGGTGCAAAGAGTGCTCAAGCATGTGTACTGTGTTCTTTAACCCTCTCTTTGCGACTCCCGCGATTTCCAAAGGCAACGTAGATGCAGCAAAATTTGTACAATCCACGATTTCCGCGAGTAGGCATTTTTTCCTACTATTTAACTACGCAACCCGTGCTATTCCTGTTTGTTTTCATTAGTTTTTTATATTCATTTTTTATGATCTTATTTTATATTTAAAAACAAAAACTCTTCTACAAAACTTTTTCGTATATTTTAACTCTAAAATGTCGATTTAATATGTACATTTGAAATGCCTTGTAAAAGTGTAAGCAATTTTTGAACTTGCTTTGATAAAATAAATACGCTGAGAGAGAGTTAAGTTTGAGCACTGTTTGTGGATAGATCGCATACACCTGCTGTTTTATGTATCCCCACAGAAAAAAATCAAGTGGAGTGAGATCAGGTGAAAGTGGAGGCCAATCTTTGACACCACCGTTCCTGAACCTTTCAACGAGGTACTTCCCAACTCTGAAACGAGCAGACGCATGGCCTACTCACATTTAATTGTTAATGATGGCGTCAAAGATGGATTTAACATTCGCCTGATCTGATTCCACTGGACCTTTTCCTGTAGGACCTGAAATAGCAAGCGTGTTTGTGTGTGCACAGTAATTTCATTATATCTTTTTTGTGGTCTTTCGCAATGTAATTAGTATATGTATTTGTAATATTTATAAGATTTAAATGAACGTTTTAAATTGTTTGTGTCATTTGAAGTGAAACATTTATCGCAGAAACAGATTTGTATGTCAAAATATTTATCACAAACACTCGCACTTGTTGCTAATTACCGCATCACTCTTTAAATATTGGATTAGAACTAGTTGTAAATAAAATGGTTGGAATAAAATGCATTTTTTCTCATTTTATATGTTTTCATTTCAATAGAAGAGTTCCTGAAACAGAGAGAATTAACACATGATGAAACAAATGTGCTAATACAAGAAATTGGTTAGCACCACTTTCAAATGCAACGTTGAGGAGTTCATTGTTTAAATGGAATTTTAATTATCTATTTTTTTGAAAATTTGGAGATTCTGCTTCTCTCTGCCTGAAGAATATTTCGAGAAATATAAATCTCTTGGAATTTGTCTAATCTTTATTTTCAACTAACGGAATGTTTATTCATTTTAAAGATACTGTTGATATTTGATCTTTTTAAAAATTAACAGTGGCGCATTTAAAATGTGTTACACATAAATGATATTCATTTTATCAATGATTGATTGTCTTGCCAGTGAGGGATTAGTATATTTTAATATCACCCAACTCCTATTGAACTAGATATGATCACAATAATTATGAAAAACATTCTTTGGAAAAAAAGCATTCAATAGCGCAGTGTTTCGAAATTTTTATCCAACATAAAATGATAAAAATAAAATTTTTATTGAGTAGAATGTAGTAATGTAAGAAATATTACATTGTGTGTAAAAAATATTTACAAGTTCTTTTTTAAATTAACAGTACTTTACTTTTAGAACTTGTGGTGGTTGCTATCAAAGGACCAACTTCATGGTCTTCAACGGCACTTCTCAACGGTATCGTAGTTTCGAGTGGGAAAGTACCCAAGAAATGACAATACTGAAGCTTAAATTGGAGGGCAAGTAAACATTTGATATCCCTTTAGTCTACCTAACAGTGAAATGTTCTGCGCAGTTCCAAAGCCAATCTGTGGTTTCAAATTCTACCGCACCAGGGGTGACAAAGACCAATGACCGCATGGTATTCCTGGTTTTATCAAACAGAAATGATACTGCTCCAAGTGTTTCTGTTTTAAAACGAGACCTATTCTACTTTTAAAAGATAATGAAAAAAGAAATCCACAGACTCCAAAGGCCTTTCTAGACTAACTATATGACTGATTTCCCGCCTAACTCCCAGAATTGCTTGTTAGTTCTAGAACGTAGGTGATCTCTCAAGGCATTAGGAGCATCGCAGGCGTCTTACGCAACCTTAGCTTCAGTATTCGTACTGTAACATCCTCCCAACACCACGACACACCGGAGGGTCGGAGAAAACTAAAAAAATGCAAGAAAGAGTTTCAAATTTGACTAATTTTAACGGAATAATATTGTAATATAACGATCCAATTAATTCATAAATTTTACAAATTAACCCTTTGAGGGTTAGGGAAAGGAGCGGTTTTCGCTTACTTAAATCGCGCAGCATTACGATTAAACAGTAGTCAAAAGGGGCAGCTGTTTTCCCCTGCCGTTCTTTCGAAAATATCACCCTTCTCTGGTGATGCCGTAGATAGCTCTCCTCAAGCGTTTTGAAATTTTTTAAAAGTATTTGTAGTTCATAAATAAGTTTTTACATAATTTAAAATAATTAATAAATGATAATTATTTAATAGTAAATTATACATGATTATAATCAATTATATAAATAATAATATAGTTAATTATAAATATAAGAAAAATATTAAATTGGAAGGACTAAATAAATACCCCTTCTGAGCTTGATATACTGTGAACAAAGTCTTCAATAGACTCAAAACTTCATAAGCTTTCTGTATCACAATCATAATCATCATCGTAATTATCTAACTTTCGCTTTTGAGCCATTTTACTTTACAAACACCCTAAAGAACACGCCAAAATAGCATAAAAAGAACAAAGTAAAAAAAGAATCCCCTTCATTATGAAAAGAAATTCATTCAACCCGTACTGCCATCTGTAGACAGTAAAACCAACTAAATTTCGTGAGTAGGTTTCGTTTAAAACATAATCAATGCAGAATAATAATGGCGAACGAGCTCAGCTCATCTGCACACATTGGGGGAAAATTTTACTACTCGAGTAGTGCTCGTTTCTACCCATTTCGGTCAAAATCTTGCTTCCGAGTGGAATTTGTTTGCACGCATTATGAAGCACGATTCGGTTGCTAGCTGAACTCTCTCATAAACATCAAAGGGTTAACACTCCAATAGGCACGCTTCAAGAAGTTCCTTCCGTAAGCACGTGCCATCTCTCAGATACATCACCTCATACTTACGCGGTTGAGGATGATTTAATAATTTTATTGGTTAGATTTGCATCGATTGGTGCATCGTTTTTTTTTTGTTATAAAGTGTATATTTTGAAGTATTCGTACTGGTAGAAATATAACTTCTTCAAACACACAAAATCCATAGAAAACAGATTCATTGGGAAAAAAACTAAGCATGTCAAAAATATCAATATTTTTTTTTACTTAGAACTTTCGACACATTCAAATATTTTTATATAATTATTGGTAAACTGATGTAATCGGCCATGTCATACATATATCTGAAGAAACAAAAATGTTTTAATTCACTCTGTTACACGAAAATGCTGCAAAACCATCCAATATGGCTTGGAAAATTAATTCTGTGCTGAAAAAATCTATCTTTCACACCAATACAACTTATTTTAGAAGATAAATACAGTTTAGTAAGATGTTAACAAAGAGGATGTTTCAATATATTTTCTTTGATGTAGAAAAATGTGTACCTTTGAGAAACATTCCTTCATAAATATTAGTCTTGGATATATAGGATATAAGATGAAAACTTTTTATATTGGTGTATCGGATCTTGAAAGAAAATCCGCTTACATGTAGAGCAAATCAAAATTCTTGGATATATTGCTTGAAAAGAAATCAAATCATTTTCCAGTAAATATCTTAACTGAGAAAAATATATTTTATAAATGTTTATAAAAAATGTACTCATATATATATATATATATATATATATATATATATATATATATATATATATATATATATAAAAGGCACGAATATAAGCTATACGAAAGAAGTTATTAGATTCTGATATGTTATCAAAATATTCCGATATGATATAAATATGCATTTATTCTTATATTCACAAAAAATACGTATTTGGAATCCGATGAGGAATATATATATTAAAAGTTTCCTCTTTTATAAATATTGTATAATTTTGTAAACTATAATTCTTTATAAAACAGACAAAACATTGTGTGTATTTTCTTACATTAATTACTAACAATAGAAGAGAGGAAGGAGGAAATTTTTAAAGCACAGATATTTACCATTTTCATTATAAAAAATACAGAAATAAATTTTATTTTTCTCAGGTTTAAATTGAATATATCTTGAAATTCACTACATTTCTGTAAAAGTTAGTAAATTTTAAAATGTAGATTATGTTGACAATGATGCATTTTCAATAGCCATTGTTTTGTTTTAAAGTAACATTATGGCCGCAATTGAGAATCAAATGGTCATGGTCTCCAATAAGTGACCAACATTAGCGAAACGAAGATTTGAGTCATAACTCTGAAAATTCACCGTGTGGAGGAATTCATCCAAGTTTCAAAGTTTTCTCCCTGACATTGTATAGAAGTTTGGAGAGTGGGTGCCAACTCATATATCATTCTCGTCACTTAAAGGAGGTTTAAATTTTGAGAAACATAACTAATATCTCAAGAGTACCTTCGAATTGTGGTGTAAACGAAAAAAAAACGATCACTAAGTTTAGTGAAATTTTAATTAAGAACAAGCTCTTTACACTGATTATTTGTCATTGAAAAGTAGTACACAAAACCAATTTTTATCGCTAATTATTTAAATTTTTTAATGTAGTTTATAGCTTAAACACTAGATTCATGTGCACATGTTTTTGTTTGATAACTAACTACTCGTAAGATAAACACATGTATTTAAAATTTAGATTGATAATATATACATTATTTTTCGAAACTCTTATATAAATATTAAATTATTAAGGACAAATCAACTACTGATAGTAAATGATTATTTTAAATGAAAAATTTCATAATGAATATTTTTGATCAACTTTTCAGACATTAAACTAAAATAAAAACAATGATTGAATTACATGTTTGTTTCTTGAATAAAACAAATGGCAAGAGTTGTCAAAATATAGAGATATTTTATCAATAATTTGCTTTTTTTAATTTGTTTAAAATCGTAACCTGAGATTTACTTCAATTAATAACTCTCCAAGTCTAATTTTTTGAATTCTAAAAAAAACAGGTCTTGATATTTTATACTATACAGGTGTCCTAAAAATAGAACCCGAAGTCTGCACAGCTAGATTCCTCGTTCAGAATACATAAAAAAGTCCCACACATTTTGCCTGTACTATCCATTGTTTGCGAAATAATACGTCGTTGAAAGGAAAAACCACCCTAAAGAACTCATCAACTGTAGTATTTGCAGATATTTAAGAAAGCAGAGGCTCAAAGTGTCCACCGAAGAACAAAAAACATGCATACGAGCAAATGAGTCAGTTTGTGCTGTAACTACGTCTCGAAACACAACTTCCTTGAGATTGCCCCATAAAGAAAATTCCAACGGTGTAAGATTTGGAGATCATGGTGGCCATAGAAACGAAGCCTCGCTTTCGATACAGTAATGGGTGTATGTCATATTCAGCCACTCACGTTCAAGAGCACATAAATTTGCCGGAGCCCCATCATGAACCATCATGCATCGTCATTCATTTATCAGTTTTTATCACTTTTTTCAAGTAAACTATGTACAGTAATCCTCTATGATTGCTTTCAATTAATCTTCTTCGTAATATTTTAGAGCTTCTGATTAGATTATTAGATTGTAATCTCAGATCTCAATGTTGTTGTAAATTGGGAGGATCTTAAGTTTTTATTAGCTAAATTTTTTTCTCTGATAAGTTGCACCGATATTTTAAAATGCATATTGAATAAAGTGATTGAAATAAAAATATTTCTCTAATGACTAAGGAAACATAAATAAAATAATAAATAAATAAACGTGTTTTCTGAATAGTGAAAAAGTCTTCTTTAATACAATAAAAATAAAATGAAAAAAAAAAAAACAATATACAGAGATTTAGTAAAAGCTATTGGAATTTATTGTTTCTGCTTTATATATTTTATTTCCCAAACACGAAACGACAACATAGGAATTACGTTAATAGAAATCCATCAAAATGTTCCCTAAAGAGCTTAATCTTTAATAAAAAGAAGAAGAAAAAAAGTTTTTTACGAAAATTCCTTTAACTTTGTTTAAAACTTCTGTTAAAAGATTTCTTTAATAGTTTCCTTGCCCTCACTACTAAAAAGGCTTAGAGGTTTAACATTTTATTTCAAGACTATATAAATTTCATTTTTTTTATTTTAAAACATTTGATACATTTTCAAGATTTTTAAGTTTCGATAAAAAAATTTTTTTAAAAGAAATGTTTTAATACTGACAAAATTGTCGACAGGAGAAATAAGGGATTAGATTAGAGCGAGAGATTATACACATACTAGAGATTGATTAAACTGAAGCATCACGCAAGCCATGTTACACATTTATATCTTAACCTTACCTCTAACAGTAATACTCCAATCAGTATATATGATTCATGCGAATTACTAACAACAAAAATCACATTGCTTTCAGTTATTAAAATATCCAAGTTAAGCCGAATCCCCCACAAATGCAACTGAAAAATATATGAACTATACGGCGGTGCTTCTCAAACTTTCAATTTCTGTGGACCAATATTCAATCAAAATTTTCATCGTGCCCCCTCCAGACAATAACAATGTATTAAATTCAATAACTTTATACTTTGACTTCAAAGCTACAATACGACTTAAACCTCTTAAGGGCCTCCAGCGTATATAAACGTCTCGCTCAGCCAAGACGCTAATTGCCCTTGGACGTATATATACATCTTTCCGAAGAATGATCTTCTCTGAGCACTGCTATCCATAAAATTATGCCGAAGGATTTGGAATGCAATAAAAGGTCCTTGACAGTGTTTGCGAAGGATATACTTATTTCAGAGAATTTGCTTGTTTATTCCTTTCCCCAATTTTCCGCAATGCATCACATATGCGCGCCTACGTAGAAAATGGAGATATTGGGGAACAAATCACATAATTTTTAACCAGCAGTTAAGAAGTTAATTATAAACAGTACAAATTATCAAGATAAGTGTTAATTTTTGTTTATAATTTTATCAATGACAAGCCCATGGGTTCGTTGGTAATTATAAAACTTGTTCTTAACTTAGTATTGTAAAATTAGTTATAAAATACATTGTACATTACTGATACATTTATAAGTACATTATATGAGTTTAATGTATTTTATTTTTTATTATGTTAGTATGTATTTTACTTGTTAACTCTTTCAGTAAATTAATAATTTTTTTATAAATAATCTTTTGTTATTGACTCTTTAATATGCTCACGCCCCTCTCGTAGGGTTATCTCGCCACCCTAGGGGCGCGCCTCACAGTTTGAGAAACGCTGCTATAAGGCGATATCACATAAAAGTGAAAAAAAGGCAAATACCTTCTAACAAAATTCAATTTTCTCAAGACACTTCTAGGAACTTCTTCATGAAAAAAGTACAGGTTGATTTAATTTATCCCCAATTCAGTGAAATGTTAGTAATAACGTTATATTTACTATGTTGCAATGCGTCAAGAAACTGAGAATTGTTTGTAAGTATTGCCCTTTAAGTTTCCCTACAAATAATAATCATATTTAAATAAACCAGGCTATTGTGGAGTCCTTAGATTTTTCCATACACTCCCAACAGTAACAAAATAGAATTTACTACTTCCATAATGGAGAGTATTACGTTTTTAATTGTATTATGCATAACATATTTCGTCTGGCATGAGTTGCTCTGTGAAAGGAGAGGAGATGTCAAAAATGTAAAACAGTGAGTCTGCGTCTCTGAAGAAAAAAAAAGTTTAATAAGTTTCGTGTCTTGCATAGTGCACAATACTCCTGCCTACAACTAGCTCTATTTTGAATATCTTTCATAGGTTTTTTGAGTACCAGATATCAAGCAAGTCAATATATAGCCTCTTAGACGGAATGAATTAGAGCAGCGTTTCTCAAACTGTGGGACCCGTCCCCCTTGGAGACGTGGCAACTCTACGAGGGGGCACGAGCATATTGAAAATTCGAAAACAAAAGAATTTAAAAAAAATGTTAAATGACTGTAAGAAAACTAACAAAATATATTCAGACGTAATAAAAAATAAAATGCGCATTTACACTGATATATTACACGTATAAATGTACCAGTGCTGCGCAATGTGTATTTGATAATAAATTTAACAAAATTGAGATAAAAACAAGTTAATTACCAGTGACCCAGTGGGATTGACATATATAAAATTATATACAAAAACTAACACTCTTATCTTGATAATTTTTTGTATGGTTTATAATAAATTCCTGAACTGCTGATTAAAAGTTTTGGAATTTGCTTCCCAATGAAAACGAATAAATTATTGTGGGTTAAGTGATTTGACTAAATAAATAATTGTAATTTGGAAGTCTCGGTTCTGCTTTCATTTTTCCTACACCCTTAGGTAGGCAAGATGAGATGAGAGGGCGACTTCAGTTGCAAGTTACTTACAGTATGTCGCGTCGTGAAAAGAAACTAGTCGTATATAGAAAATCCATAAGAATCTTTTAACTTCCTAATATTGTATTCGGGCTATATACGAACGCAGAACTTTTCCAAAGAATTCTGCTTTTTTTCTATTACAGTCCTCCAGCATTTAACACATTTCTCTACTCTTATCAAGTATGTCTTTAGTTGTTTTGTTTTCGATTTTCATTATATCCATTATTACCTTCTACTTTATATCATGTTTGTGGTGGCTGCTTTTTAATACCATCTACTCGTCAGTAAAGGATTTTGTTTGTCCGTGAGGTGGTTAATAAAAGAGCATGGATTGCATTTGTTTTTGTTGAAAACTGTGATGAATCTGATAGAGGTCTTATTTTTTTCATCTACCACAGTTATTAACTTCCAACATTGTTATATCTGTATGGATTATGTGGACTCCAACTTTCTTGCTAATGAAACGTGGCGGTTTTAAATGGGAAGCAATTCATATTCGAACTGAATATATTCTTAAGAATACGGTTAATTTCATTTGAAATTTTCTTTAACTCTTCAAACCCCAAAAATAACTAGAAATATAATTTGAAGTTAAAAAAAAAGTAGGTAATCAACTTGTTATGATCACATATTTTTTGGTATTTATTTAGCTTAAAATAATTTAACGTAAATTAATGTTTTATAACCAATTCATGACAAAAAAAATTCTAATTTTATCACCTGAAAAAAAATTGTATAGTCCATTTCTTAGTAAAACTTTCAGATAACTTCGCTTGAATCGTAACTTTTTAAAAATATTTTTTGCTGCATACCAATAGGTTTTGCAAAAACTCCAAAAAATAAATAAATAAATTGTAGTTTATTTAAATATTTTTTATGCTGTACACTCTCATTATATCAGTATATTGCTTGAATATAAATAATTACACATCATAATGCTCAATGAAATAAATGAAAAAACTCAATCACTCAGGGAGTAAATGAAGAAAAATCATGTTGTAAAATGCTACAAATAAAAATAAAAGGTAACGAGTAATATAAAACAATTTCTTAAGCCAATTCCTACTTATGTCAACAAAGAAAAATTTTATGTTAATTGCTTTTTATTAAATAGTTGCTATTAATATAAATATGCATATACATATGACATAATTACAATATTAAGTGATAAAACGGAGAGAAAACGATTTTCCTAGTCATTTCCTATTATCCTTTCTGTATATGATATTGGACTATTTTTTGTGTGTTTGTTACTATTTTTTCATGAATTAAATTTTGTTATTCTAATAAAATAGTACAGTAAAAAAATAAATCACATTCTCAGAAACTAGGCCATCCCTGGTGGATTCCAACCCCCAACCTTTGGATTAGAAGTCCAACGTGCTATCCATTACGCTACAGGGACAAAACCAAAGACTTTTATTTCTATACATGCTGTTGGACATTTAATATTGTTTGTACTATTTATTCATTTTTTAATTCAATTAAGGAATTTAGATATGATAAAACTGTATTAAAATTAAGTGTCATACACTACAAATTTAAAAAATATATATTTGAGCTTGAATGGATGAATAGAAATTATTTTATTAACGAATGAAAATTTGAAAGCTATATATATATATATATATATATACGGGATATGTACGGAAATATATATATATATATATGTAAGGGAAAGGTTGGATCCATAAAGCATTGCTAATCCTAAATTGCTGGTCTAATTCAGCGACAGCTTTAGAAATTATAATAGGTCTCCAGTTTTGTCCAAAGAATTTTTTGTATCTACATTTGTTGTCTTGTGAATTCCAATTTCTTCCTTCTTTAGCTCTGTAGGTTCTAGAACTTCTTCACTTTAATTTTATTATATATATATATATATATATGTATGTATGTATGTATAGGGAGAGATTGAACTAATAGTATAGGAATTGAAAAAACACAACTCCCTCTCAGAGTTCTAACATAGATGTTAAAGAAAACATAGGCAATGCGTTATTTGCTTTCACTTGAATAACTTATAGAATAATAGCTTTATGTGTGGATTACAGAGTTCTAACCTTACTTCTTTTAAAACCTTCAGATTGTAATTAAATTATTCACTTTAAGTATTTTGATTAATTTGAATTCTTGCATTATTTCTTTCTTTTTGTTATCTTTCAACATACAAGTAGGCTGTTTAGTGACTGCAAAAAAAAAATATAGTACATAGTGAATAGGATATGGAAACAAAATAATTGAAATAACTTATAAATTCTAAATACATTTATTTATAAACCAATTTTTTTAAACATCGTAATATTATGAATTTTGAAATGAAGCAATCGGAGTTTAAATAAAGCATCAAGGAAAAGTTAAACATAAATTGATTTCAGAGCGTCTAAATAGACAAAGTAGCCAATGTGTCTCTGAATCTGGATTCATAAAACAACGTTTTACTTGACTTAATTTATGAAGAAATAATTAATGTATTAAGAAATAATACTTCACAATGCTAAAATAATATTCATTATCTAAGTAAGCCTGTACAAAAGTATATTTTTTCTTTGTGTTTTCTAACAAAAGGGAAATATCACAGTATTTAGATTATCTCCGTAATTAGGATTTTTTTTCATGAAATGTCCAAACAGATAACGCTAAGTCATATTTCACTGTTTTAATGAGGTAAGAAATGAAGTCTTTTCAAATGCCGCTAAACTAAAGAAATTCATACAGTATAATTATGTTTTAGAAAAGTATGAGAGCTGTTAAAGTTACGGAAAGTGAGCAACAAGTAAGAAAAATGAAGAAAAATATAATTTGAAAAAGAATGAAAAAACTAAGAAATCCTCTTCCTCTCTGAGTCACCTAATGGGCTTATAAAGCATATAAGCAGAATTTTGCTTTCTGCAAATAGACTTGTCTTTCTCTTTTGTTAAAAATAATGATAAAAAATTTACCAAATGTCTGAGAATTAAATCGAAAGTCCATTTTTAAAAACAAACTTTAAACCTTCGCAGCCCTTATTAGAATAATAATATTCAATCTTAGAGGTTTAATTAATTCCTACTATTAGCTCACACTCTCTATATATTTATTCTTATTTATTCTTATATTGGTGGAATTTTCAATCTTTAATAAAATACATTTTAAGGCGCTCAATTGAGCAGACATTTTATATACGTGATTACTTTGGATGGCAGTACAATAATTTAATTATAATTAATAAAAATTAATTGTTTAAAGCTAATTATTTAAAGAACTACAAATACAGCCACGTTGAAATTATTTCCGGAGACTTAACAACGATGTTGGCGACTTGTTTCAAAACATGAAAATGTTTTTTTTTTTCACGTTTTAAAGCATTCAGTTGAACCGAAATTTTATATACACGATTGTTTTGAATGACAATACGATAATTTAATGATAAATACTAAACATTACTTACCACTTAATATTATGATTTTGTCATATGTATATACATATTTATATTAATTGTAACTATTTAATAAAAAGTAGCTAAAATAAAATTTTTCTTTGTTAACCCGCGGTCACTCGCGCCTGTTTTTCTACCGTCGTTACTCGCGGGGTGTAGAGAACACCACAAACTTTTAACACGTGTATTTAATTATGAAAATAAAATTAAGTCATTATGAAACATATTTATAAAGTGCAAGATGTTTTTTTGTATTATACAAATAAAATTATTAAATTTATTTCAAACAAATGAGACTAACATTAATTTAAATAAACATACAAAATTTTCATTTTAAAACACATAATTTCATATTTTTTCATAAACCAGTAAAACGTCTATACCAGTAATAAATATACATTATAAATAATGAGATAATGATAGTAGAAAAATAATATTTTAATCATTTTCCAAGCATTCAGAGCAGACTGTATACATATATGCTCAACTTCTCGCTGGAGTTCTCAGCCCTCCAGATAAACTTTTGAAGGTCATTACATTCCAATTGTTTGAGAAAAAGGGAATGCATTAAACCTGAAGGTTCAATGACCAAAAATGGGAAGCTACAGAAAAAATCATGGTTCTGCACATTCTTTTAAGAATCCTGGGAGGATTTTCTTATTGCTGGGGTGTACAGAGAACACCCCACGCGAGTGATCGCGGGTTAATCTGAGTAGGAATTGACTTATTTTTTTTAATATTACTTGTTTTTATAAGACACATACAAATGATAAATTAAACATGTTCTTGTCACATGAAATTTTGATATTGCCACTCTGAATAACCAAAAAGAAGCCTTTTAAAAAAGAAATGATAATTAATCGCGCATGCAAACCCATAATATTTTTAAAAATATTTTTTTAAGTACAGAGTTGTACCATTATGCATGATTTTTCAAAATATTAAGTGCATCTATAAATAAATTGTCTATAATCAAAAAAATAAAAATAAATGTTTCAGTCCTTAAATCAAATAATATATAATTAATTAAATTCAAAAATATTTTTTGATTACACATTAAATGCTTGTTAGTGTACAAATAAGCTTTTATAAAATTCAATTTCATATTTTGAAATTGAAAAAAAAATGGATTTTATGTTCTGCTACAATTTTTCACGTACAGGAAGATTTTTTTTCTCTCTTTCAGTTATTATAATTTTTAATCAATTAGGCAAGCCAGTTATAAAAAATAATTTTTGTTGAAAACACATATTGCAGTTAAAAAGGTATGTGTGGAAGACATTTAGTGTGAAAAAAATATTTTTCAAACAGTTGTTGTTTGGATCATATAGATTATTGAATACAGCTATTGACAGTAACATTCATTTTTTAAATAGTTATTTTTGTAAAAATAATCGTTTTTCCTAGAACTTTAGTATTGAAAAATAGTCATTTAAAGAAGCTGTTTTATAAATGACAGCTATAAGCCACTTATAAACATACAATGTTATCGATTTCCAATTCTAATAAATCTAAAATTGAAAGACAAAGTAAGTAAATAATATTCTTCAATTTTTTCTATAAACTGATTCCCTTGAACACTCGATGTTCTGAGGTTAATTAAAAATAATATTACTTATTTTGATTGAATATATAAAATATTTGTTTTGTAATTTATTTTTGAAAATATTTATCAAGAAATGTATTGCATTTTGATATACCAGCAGACACCATATTTGAATTTTCATTTCTAATTTAATCTGAAAATTGGCTTTTTTTATTTAGAACTTCTTTAATTTGTTGTATATATGTTTCAAAATTAAGTAAGTGATACATGCCAGGTTCTCTCCAAAGTACTGCAATGCTGATCTTCTCAAAAAGTCTCTTGCTCTATATGCTTGTTTGGTGAGCTCAATTCCATTCAGTGGAAAAAAAATAGACATAATTTTATTTTACTTACTTTTCTTACTTAATTTTGTTACATAAGTTCTTCATTGTAAATATCCAATGTATTAGTTTTTTATAAGTTTAAAATCATTTCAACTGTTATTATTTTAATAGTTTCACGAAGCGCTTGACTTTCATTCAAACTAAAAAGTTTTTAATAATATATCTATGAACTCCAAGCATTCAATCCATGTTGCTGCCATAATGTATTCTTATATACTAAGAAGGTAATAGTCTTTCTGATAAAAATTATTTTCTTATGACGCGTTCTCTTTCCAGTATTCTTTATTAGTGAATAATAAGAAAAGTAAGACATTAGATTGCATTATACACGCAATATGATTCGTGGTATATAGCAATTATCTATCTGAATTATTATTATATATATATATATATATATATATATATATATATATATATATATATATATATATATATATATATATATATATATATATATATATATATATATATTCCCTTTCTGATTTAGCTCTCTGTTTTTTTCCTTCGGTTTGTTTTACCTATATCTACTTTTCTTCAATCGCTTCCTTTTATTTTTAATTTGCTCTTAAAGAAACAAACAAAATCTTGTTATAAAAAAATAAATAATATTTAATTACATGTTAGAACTTTAATATTGTTATAATATATAGCTTTTTTCGACCACTAATTTCAATATATTTACTTAAAAGAAACAACTTAATTCCATTTTGGTATGGAAAAGTTCTCACATTCTCTTAAAGTAAGTAACTTCTTTCTGCGCAAATCAGGAAAAAAAAATATCTAAAAAATAATTTGATGGAACCAATTTTTTTTTCAAAAAATAAGCTGTTTAAATTTGTACAAAATTAAAATTGCTTGGAAATCATGTTGTATCTCTCGTCTTCGGTCTGTGCCATTCGTCATGGAAGTAGTTGTCAGTGTCTTGTTGACAAATGTTGCCTATACATTTCGAAACATTTGACTAAACTAAAAAAATATACTTTTAATAAAGAACTAAAATTCCTCGTGATTTTTTTTCTATATGGAAATTTATTTTAATATATATTTACTTTTGTCATGAAAAAATACACATGTTTTAAATGAAAGTGTAATGAGTAAAATAATTATGCTTAATGGTTAGGGGTTTTTAGGCAAAAAAAAATACTATTTAGAATAATTTATTATTCACGTTATATAGTTACATTGATCGATGTTTTTTTAAAATTAATTCAATTGACCATTACAATTACAAGAGTAAAAGAAAGTTAATTTATTAATTTTTCAATCGTGAAGTTTTAGGTAATTGTCATATAAGATGAGTTTTCCTATATACTCTTCGAAAGTAATGAAGTTAATATTGTGAAACGGAGCGAACCTTGTTTTTAAGTTTCTTACTGGTCTAGAAACTTTGACACCATACTCAATTCTTCAGCTCAATATCAGATGAAATCAATGAATGCTATATAGGGGATGTAAGATTAATATTCAGAAGAATATGTTTATAACCTATAGGGTTGCAGCAGCTTCATTTGGGTTAGCATTGCCAGAACTTCCAGAAGTTAATGCATTAGATCATTCTTCAGTAATTAACTGCTACGTAATTATCTCTGTTGGAAAAACTTGAATAATTCTATACAACTTGCATTTGAACATAGTATTAATTGCACGAGCGTATATTTGCATACCTTAAACTCAACTCAAACTATCAAATTAGCGTCATGGTTAGTATCCTCCCGGTATGATAGAAATCTTATCATTTTAAAATATATCATTAAAATGCATTATATAAATATATAAGAATGATTATTTCTCTTTTTTATTAAGTATGAATCCATCCACAATTATCACTCTAAGATACTAAATTATTTTTATACAAAATCCCCGTAAAAAAAGGTTTCCCCTAGTGTTCTTTTAAAAATACTTTTAGCTAAATATTTTATTAGTTTTCCAGATAATAATGAAATTTGAATGATTATGAAAGATTAGATCTTATGCCCATTAGAACAGAAAAATAATTATCGGTTAAAAAAAGAAAGCTATTTATTATTTAAAAAAATTATATATAAAAATGAATATTATGACAAAAATGAAACTACTTTAAAAAATGCAAATAACTTACAAAAGACTTAGCGAAACCAGTGGGTATTTAAGATAAAATTACAGATACATCAGAAAGCTGCTAATTATGTTTCTTTGAAAAGAATCAGTGAAGTTCCTGTTGGTTTAATAATGAATTTCTTCCTTCAGAATAAAAATATTTCCACTAGAAATATATATTTAGTATAAGTATGAAACAATTGTTTGATTATGCAAAGGATTCGAATCCACATTCCTTCTTACGCATTGCCAAGAAATTCTCCCAAAAAAAAACACTAATTCATTACTTTTTAATCTAATGAGATTACAATCAAAGTATATTTAACTTAAATTTATTAAATAAGGTTGCAAGGCAAAAATGATTTGCAAGTATGCTTTAAGTAAAAGATACTAAAACAAATTGAAGTAATTGAAAAGAAAGAAAGCTTTATTACAGGAGAGTCTCCTAATGAGTTTCCAAAAGCTTAGATGTGATATTTTAAAAGAAATAATGCACAAATAATAAGAATACATTATAAAGAGTGCACTTTTGAGGAGGATAACTTAAATGCTAAAGTGAGTATATGCATAACTTAATATTTATTTCTCAACGTTTGATATTCAGATATTTAGAATATATAAATATATATATATATATATGAATTGAAAGACAGTACAAAAAAATAAAGCAGAAACTATGTTTAAAAAAAATTCTTATATTTTTGTATATTTATATGTCTTATATGTCTTATATGTATTGTATGTCTTATATTCTCACAGGAATTTCATTGTTTTTCTAGAAATTGACATGAAACAATTCTAACATGTAGACATAGAAGAAAAATATTACAATTACAAAGAAAAAAATTTTTTTTTGAAAGCCAGATTCGCAACATTTGCGTAGCTGCACAATATTTACTTTGTATTTAAAAGAAAAATCAGAGCAGTTTTTTTAAAACTAAAGTTCTAAATTACATTCCATTTTAAAAAGGCAATAAATTGCACTTTTTACTTGTTTATAGTATATCAATACAAACTTTCATTTAATAAAGAATTTATCTCTATTTTTGGGGGAGAAATCTCCGAATGAAGTGTTTCTTTTAAAATGGTATTTCAACGCGTAATCATTTTTCATCATTTTCTCTTTAGAAAACTATCCTTCAGAACGGAATTTTCGGCTACACTGTCTTCTGCCTATCTCTCTTTATTTATCAATGACTGACACTGCTGATATTTTCGACATTTGTTATACTATAATAGATGAGTTGATTGCTGTTATTAATGTTCAAAGAGAGCAAAGCTACTCGAAGACTGTGCCACATAATCAATAATTCTGAGCTTCTGAGGTAGGAGTCCTTTCCCAAGTGATGATGCTATTTCAGTTGGCAACCCTCCTGCTTTTTTCCATACCAAGACTACTTGAGGACTTTTGAGTTTCAGCAGATTTAATAGGCATCAGCTACTCTAGACGGGGTATAAATAATTAAAGAAAGAAAAATTATAGAATGTGGAAACTCTAAAATATTTTCCTGTATATTATAGCCCTAACTTGAAGAAAAAAGTACGAAATTTAAAAAAAATGCCTTTATGTAGCAGATCAATTACACACATTATACTACATTCTTACAACTTCATTGCTCTCAGTTACACCTGTTTCAAAAAGAAGTAAAATAATATAACATTTTAAAATAATCAAAATCTGTTGTGTTACTGTCTTAAGAAATGTAAAATAAATAAAAAGTAATACACTGTTATTCATTTTAAAAAAAAAATGGTTTACAATATACACAGATAAATAGACTTTTGAAGTACTATTTAAGCATATTTCATCTGCATCAAAAATTTAAAAACATAAAAAAAAAGTAATAATTTATTTTTTGCAAACCTACAAAACAGGTAAAAGAAGAATGTTGAATAAAAACAAAATCAAACATGTCGTTTAAAATCATTTCCTTAATATCTAAGAAATACGTGTTTTAAATTATTTGAAATACGTTTAAATCTTTTCAAAATAAACTACTCTTTCCCATTAATTATAATTACTAATTTTTTTAAATAATTACATATAAGAAAATAATAGTCAAATTGTTTTGAAGTTTTGCGTTTTAATTTGACCATACTTTTTGATGCGTTCCGCCTCTTCTTTTTGATAGTCTTAACGGCAGTGCTTTCATATTAACTTCAAAAGTTTTATAGGAATACATTCGTACTCTTGAAATAGTAGTTCTGCAACAAAAACTAACAAATGTATTAAATTATTATATAGCTAATGTACAAAGTCGTAAACATAAAATAATTAGTCTAACTCACAATTTTGCGAAATAAGTATTTAAAAAATTACTAAGTAAATTTTATACTTTACAGAAATTATATTCAATACAATTTTATATATTGAAAATATATGTTAGTTTTCTGTTTAATATGTAATGGTATTGAGATATCAAAATAAAGCTGCAAATGCTCCTCTTTCATTACATAACATGAAATAAAAACATCGAAATAAGTTAGTAAAATCAGATTTTGCATATTACTGATAAGGGATTGAATTTTTATATTCAGTTGAATATTCAGGAATAAATGAATTTCGGATGGCTTCATTGGTGGTCATCCAAAAAGGCAATATTATGAAACCTAGCTGATAACAAAGCAAATATATTTGGAGAAATAATTTGAAATACACTTACGGTATAACTGAAATAACAGTCGCGTTCGAATATGTGAAATGTAAATGACTAAAGCTGTTCTTTTTGCTGTCTTCGTGATTGACAATAGATGTGTGAAACATCCTGACGCTTAAAAGAAGGGCATTAGAAGTGTTCTTGGACTTTGTTGTTATAGACTGTTACTGAAGATCAAAACAATAGAAGGTATAATAGATCAGTAATTTGTCAGTCATCAACCACGTGCGTTTGAGAGGTGACAAGTCAAGAAACGGGGAGGGGGGAATTCTCGCAGACTGGTGAAAAGCCAAGAATTTTTCAAAGATGTGTGCAGCATGTGGTCTGACATTGACAGATTGAAACAGCAATTGCACCCCAAACTTAACACCAGGGGAAGGACAAACAAAAGTTATGCGCTCTATTCATGAGAGAGGTCCACTAGATTTGGATAATACCATTGCGAAGTTGAGACAGAATAGTGATGATATATTCTGAACCACAATTTCATGCCATTCATTTGTCCTTGTCAAGTATCCAACCACCATTATAGCCACAATCGATTCTGCTGTATATTCAAAAGTTATAATTATACTTTGCTTTTGGATGATACAGACTGTATAGATTGACAAAGTATTGATAAATTGACCCTGGATCTTATGCTAAGTTTCACAACTTAGCAATGCAATGCAGTTGGTCATTATCATGCAGATACTAAGAGTGATTGCTGGAGTAAAACTCTTCTAGTAGTGGTCTGTCTCTCTTCTACCTACACAATTGGATTCTATATTCACATCTGTATGGTTTGATTTCATCTTGCACGATTATCGATTTCTAGGATGGAGATACAACGCAATATCTTTAAGTCATAGTTTTTTTAATTGGCATTTATAAAAAAGAGTTTGACTGTTCTCATATCTTGTGATGATGTATGCCTAAGTTAATTAGAACAGAAGAAAAATATATAACACTAAAAACAGCCTTCTCTTCTCCATTTGTATGATGATTGCTTACACCGAAAGCCCAATTAGAATAAAAATATGCTTTGAAGAAAATTCTTTTTGCGAGGGGTGATCAGAAGAAAATGTTACAATTCGAATAAAGAACCAAACTTATTTAACCCGCCTTGGTAGAAATCCTGTCCATGTCCATTGAGACAGGCCTCAAGAGATGATTTTACCGCACTGTCTCGGAATATCCCTGCACATCAGAAACGATGTGGTGCATGCTACCATAGCTCAGTCAGCTCTTAAGAGATTTCCCGCAGAGTTACCAGTAGATCATTTTGAATCATTTCTCCAAATCCTGACATGGTGATTTCTCTCGTTGAAGAACTTGGCCGGCCGCTCCCCGTCATTTTGTGGCTTTCAACATCTTACCTGCATGATTGAAAAGAGTGACACAGTTTAACTACATGTTGTTTGCTCATAGCAGATGCGGACTCATTATTTGCCCCAAAAATTAAATCATGGCTCGCACTTCTAAACGATATCAGTTTTCTAAGAGTCTTGCCATTTCAATCACCCTGTACCATCTGGGCACTAAAACTACCTAACCGCAAAACAGCTCTATGACAATAGTGAACATTTGTCTCCAAGTCAGGGGAAATACAATTTCTCCACAATATGTAGTGTTTAAATGCTGAGACTTGTATTTTTTTTTCTTCTGATCATTAATGGTAAGATCAAAAATCAGTAAGAGTTACAGAGTTCTATCAATTGCAAATATAAACAACGTATTATCCTTGTCAATAGGATTGATTGATTGATTGAATATTAACGGAGCAATGTTCAGCTACACGAGGGCTTTTGGCGACGGACCACGTAATTTTGAACCATGGTCAAGTGACGTGGATGACACCTAGGCTGGCACCCCCTTTTCCTAACTACCACACCACACCAACGGGAGGACGTTTTAGCTCTTGACAGATTTAACGTGTATCACTGCTCTACACGGCGGGTCTTTAGAGGTACTCGTGACAAGGCAAGCCACGATCCGATACCTATACCACTGGGCTTCCGCGGCTACCTTCTTGTCAATAGGAATGTGCTAGTATGTACTCTAAAATTAATTAAAATATATATAAATTATATATATATATATATAATATCACTCACACACGTGTTGTTGTAGTTTGAATAATTTGTTCGCAGACCAATTATTTTTACAGATAGAAAGAAGAGTTCAAATGAAACTTTCATACTGTGGAGCTTACAAAAGTAATATTTTGGTTAGAATCCAGCATTTTTTTTGACATTCAGGAGTCACAAAGAAATATTTATCCTTACGAAAGAACATTCATTATTTTTTGTAACTAAAAAAACATCAAAATATTCACTAAAACAGTTTTTCAGACATTTTTTTTTTCATTTAAAATTCTTTTACAGAATGTCTCTTCACAAATGTTTATTTCGATAACATTTTTAAAAGCTTTAAAGCATTTTACGGATGGGGATGCATTTCTGAATTTAATTTTGATAATGATTTTTTGTAACTATCAAAGCCAAAATATCAAAAGAAAGTTTTAAAATCGAAGCATATTTAAAGTTTTTTTAAAAATTTTGTGATTTAAAATTTTATTTTTAGGAAATTTTTTGTTATTTAAGTTAAGTCGAGATAGATTTATGCGTAAAACTTACTAGCTTACTTTTTTAACATAAAAAACAATTTATTTAGTACACATTGAATTTTTTTACAATTCACGATATTTTAATTCATTCGATAACCAAACGTTTTACTTATTTGAATAAAAATTTTATAAAAATGTATTCTACAACATTAACACTATAATACCTTATTTATTGAAAATTATTAGGGAAACGAAATAAGAAAGAGCAAAACCTTTGAAAAAAATAGTTGCAATTTAAAAAAAAAAAAAACTTGCAAACTGTGTTATATTTTGCTTAATTTGCTGCTTCATTTTTGATAATTTTTCCCAAACAGGTATACTTGTATTGTTAGTAATTCTAAGAATATTTCTATTCTTTTGTTTTCAAAATGTTGTAAATTATTATACGACAAGATTAAAAAGGAAAATCTACCCATTGGAATTGACTTACAAATGTCACATTCTCTCATAAACTGTGTTATGTCTTCCGAATCCCTTAAAATCAACATTGATCGTTATGCAAACTATTATATTAGTAAATTTGATACTCAAGATTGTGCAAATCGAGTTTTGATGCAATTATTCCGATTTCGTTTAAATTTCTTATTTTATTATTGATAGACTCTTAAACGAGCCCTATTAAATTTCGAAACAGTTCTGCTGGCCAATCAAAATGCAACTTTATAAAAGATAAGATATATCAAATCCAAAATTCCTAGAAAATAATCCTCAGTGCACATATGATGTGATTATGGGGAGTCTAGAGCCTTACTCTAATTGATACCCTAGCTTGCGCATGTGCGGAGCTCCATTAGTAGTTAGTTTATTGTAAATTAGTATAAAAAAAACAGTTAACGCGGTTCATTGTAGCCACACCTAGGTTTTGTTTTATGAAAGTGTGTAATTAGTCCAAATTAAATGTTTTTGTGTTGTTGCAACCAGCTCAAAATTCCTGTCTCGGGTACTTTCTGCAAATTATGTGGCACTCTTTAAAAATATAGCCTTTTGAGAGGTGAGGAAGATGATGAAAGTAGCATTGATTGTTGCTACTACAGCTTGAAATTACCTCTGCTGCATACATCAGATTAGAATAATAAGAAAGCCATTGGCTTTCTCGCTGTGTTATAGAAATCCATTCTCTTTCAACACATTGGCAAATTTGATCTAGTTTAATATCATCTGATGAATATCAGCCGTATTTTAATGAACGGTCATATTTGTTTAATAGAAGATAGTCTAAGAGATAGTTCATGATAAGTCAGAATTACATTCTGCAGACCGATGAAAATCCCTGAATTTCCTATGCCATGTGTGGTGTTTTGACCAGTTGGAGTTAGGCATCAGGCAAGCTCTGAAGCGAAAGTTGGATAGCAGACTCCAAAACCTGATAAATATAGAGGAGCTTGTCATTTTCCCATAATGCCCACCAGTGCGAACCTAGGGAGATGATTCAACCACCCCACTAAAACATAATACTATAAGCAAGATCAGTATATTAGCAGCTTCTATTTGAGATGTTTTCAAATTTTAATCTCACTACCGTGGTATCTCTCGCAGAATTCTGTAAAGACAATGTTGTGTCTTTTGGTCACCCATGTCCACTGATCAATGGACCATTAACAGACGTGAATATCATCAAAGGGGACGTGTAGACATTGATTGCTGTGCAACAGACGTTTATTTTATGATATTGTTCCTGATGTGGCAGAAAAATACGTCACTAACATGCATACAATATACGTGAAACAATGCAACCATTCTAGTGCAATCAGTACCGTAAATAAGTGGATCTTTCCTGCATCTTCCAATTAGAGATCCTTGGTTGCTTGAGATTGGTGCTATGGTTACATCCAGCAACATCACTGATTTCTTGAATGGCTAATGTGTGCATCCTTTTTATATTAAATTCTACATTATTCTAAATTAATAATTGTTAAATTTTATATTATTCTAAAAAGTTGAAATTAGAACGTTTTTCTAATGATCCTTGCCTTCATCTTCGATGCCTAATGAAGTTGCACACAAATAGGAACCGCAGGAAAAGGCAATTTTACTTTACATTCTTTATAAAACCATCCAAAACTGTATTTTGTCCTATTTTAAATAGCGCTTATTTGTGGCCCATGCTGGCATACTGTCTTAATTCTAATAATTTGCGATTCCTCGGTGAAAATTTCCTGGTTTCATTTTAGGTATGTGGTTTTACATTTGGGTGTCCTAGAATGTAGCATACATTATCACGTGTCATTAGTATTCGAAATTTTTCAATTCTTACTATTAGCTCACAATCTCTATATATTTATTTATTTATATATTTATTTATTTATCTTGATAACATTTTCAGTTGTTAATAAAAATTAAGCTGAAATTTTATATACAGGATTATTTTGGATGACAATACAATAATATAATAATAATTAATAAAAATAATTTATTAAAACTAATTATTTAAAGTATTAAAAATACACACACCCACGTTGGCATCATTTTTGGCGACTTGTGTCAAAACTTGAAAAGGTTTTTTTCTCACGTGTTAAAATATTCAGTTGAACTGAAATTTATATTGGATGACTATCCAATAATATAATAATAATTAATAAAAATTAATTGATTAAAACTAATTATTTAAAGAATTACAAATACAATCACGTTTGCATCATTTTTGGCGACTTAACGACCCTTTTGGCGACTTGAGTCAAAACTTAAAAATGTTTTTTTCTCATGCTTTAAAGTATTCAGTTGAACTGAAATTTATATACACGACTGTTTTGGATAACACTACGATACTTTAATGATAATTAATTACCACTTAATGTTGTGATTCTGTCATATGTATATACATATTTATATTACTTGTAACTATTTAATAAAAGTAGCAAAAATAAAATTTTCTTTGTTAATCTAAGTAGGAATTGACTTAATTTTTTTTTTATATTAATTGTTAAAAATTGTTTTGAATGACAAACCAAAGTTTTTAATTTTTTCTTGAATAATTCATGTGAGCCACGTGAAAAGTTAAATGAATGTAGATTATTGAAGCTTATTAAAATCAAATTATTCCTGTAATAAAAATATATTTCAATTACATCACGATTAATAACTCAATGTAATTTTAGAATGAAAACGATGCGTTATATTAAATACTATACCGAATATTTTATGAATGGTAAACCGTACAATAAATAAATCGAAATTTTAAAATGTAATATATATTATTCAACTGAACAAAATTAAATTATTTTACAATAAATGTAAAAAATTTTTAAAATACAATATTATTCTACTCCTTATTTAAAATTCCAAATCTTCGAATACTATCATTATTAATTATCTTTGATGTAAATTATTTAAGCAAAATGAGATCATAAGATTTAACGCATTCAAGATTGATTGAATTGATGCTAAATTTTTTACTGAGTTTTCGAAGACAAATTGTTCTTTGTTCTGTGTACTATATAGCTAAATTTAATTTATATTTGTTTATGGAATAGATACATATTTAATAATACGGTATAAAGTATAAGATAAAGGCAGTAAAAATATTTTTACTTTGCATCCTATTCTAAGTAAAAAAAAAATATCTTTTTACAGTAATGTGAAAGGCTATTAACTTTCTAAACTTTACTAATTTACTCTTTAGTTGAAGAATCATTCTGATTAAATATACAGAAAGACTTATTAAACACTCATTCTGATTAAATATACAAAAGACTTATTAAACACTGAAGCTGTATTTTTTTAGTAAACTATTGAGTTTAGTAAAAAGAGAAGTAATACTTATATAACGAAGTTCCCATTTAATTTTATTTTAAAAGCTGTTTACCTTATTTTAATAGGATGTTATTTCATACAATATAACGCTATATTATTTTTACCTTTAAAGAGGAAGCTCCTTTTGAAAGCCAATTCATTAAAATAAATTAAAATAGTTTTTTCTGAAATTAACCGTCTCGCTTTGTGAAGAAAATCTACATTCATTATATACACTATATTGAAAAGAGCAAATACAAGATGTTACATCTTATTAAGGATTCAAATAATTTTTAATCAATTTTTTTTTAAAAATCTTTAATTCGTGTGGAAAGATATAAAAACAAGGTGATTTAAAGTTTTCTGAGAAATGATAAAATTTAAAAATTGTATTGCTAGAACTTCTTATTTGAGCTAAAATACATCGCAGTGCGTATTGATAAATGTCTGTTTTACAACATAATTTATAAAGGGATGTATAAATAATTAGAGGCAAAAATAATTATATAAAGACATATAAATATTTTTTTTTATTTCTGAAGACTGATTATGAACAGCTATTTACAGAGTTCATCAATCTAACTAGTACATCACCGAAAGCAGGTATATCTTTTTAGTGCGTTGCCATACAGACTGATACCGATTGCCGCAGGTAATTTTGACGCCCAATTTCCTCTCTAGAGGGAGGCACCTGAGCTCTGACGATGTGAACTGTACTAGGATTTAATTTTGCGTAGAGCACCCCCTAGGATCTCTTACGTTACTAGGATCTTTTACATAATAATAATACATTGCCGCTCTTGATTTTCTGCATCATGAAAATCAATCTACTTTGGCCGGGATTAAACCCATAACCTTGGGTACATAAGGCCAGTGACAAACCAACCACGCCACTCAGCCATAAATAATTAGAGGAATAAATTATATAGGGACATATAAATAGGGGCAACATAATTATATATTATTTTATGTTTATAAGTACCTTTGAATTGAAGCCCAGTGGCTGGGGGGTGAGTGTATCACGCTTCCGCACCGCAGGTCCAAGATTCAAACCCCGCCTGGCCAAGGTTGATTCAGCATTTCATCCCTTCAGTCTGTTGATATATGAGTACCCAGATTGCTAGGGAACTTAACAGTGAGGGTTTCACGTCAGGCTGACCACCTGGCTGGAGCATCTGCTCATGCACCTCAGGGCCCAAGGTCACTTATATTGAGTTGAGCACAGTATGCCTTGGCCCTCATTGGCTGTAGCGCCTGTGAGTTAAGTCATGTACCTTTGAATTGATTTCTAATAAACGAAAACTTCTACAAATTTTAAGAAACTAAGGCTTTGAAGCATTTAAAAAATATATTAAAATTTATAAGAAGATAAAAATATAAAAAAATACATGTCATCTGAAAAACCAGAATTTAGCTACTTGATAATTTTCTTCTGTAACTATATTTTTGAAAAAGTTGCCAAATGTAATCATTGAGTGAAAAAGAAGTTATAGACTCTTATTCCTTTTTAGACGTATAATTTTTTAACTACTAGTCCCTTCATGAAATATTCATTTATATTTCATTTTTTATTTAATCTTTTTACGTAATGTTTCATGCTAACTATTCTTATAAATTTAAGTTAAAATTATATGTTGAAGTATTTTTTATTTTACATTCACTAGTATGAATTTTTAAACGCATAAACATATTCCTTAATAATTTGTACATAGTATAAAAATAAATTCTCAGGTGAAGTATGAGATATTTTCATAGTGTTTATGCAAAAAAGAATTGAGCAGCCTTGGAAATCTTAGAGAAAGGAATTTCTTTGTGAAATTCATATCCAGTTTTTGTTTTTGTCCTATGCAAAGTATTTAAAATTATATCTTTCGTCTAATGGCCAGCTATCTCAATCACAGTCATAATTTTTATTTCTCTCTTAAAATGTAGCGGATTCAAATGTTCATTTTAGCAATAATTTCTAGCTACATCTATACTAATCTTAGGGCCGTGGGTAGCCTAGTGGTTATAGCATCGGGCTTCAGACCGGAAGGCCTGGGTTTGTTGCCCGTACCGCCAAATACCTCCGGTACACGAATTACGTGTTCGTTAAATCAGTGGGTCAGCCAAGTCTTGTGTGCTTCTGAATCACGAGAGCAGTGAACTGGAGAAAATTCCCTCCACTTCAGTTCCATGCCTAAATTGTGGAGGTGGAGATAGATGGTGGCGCCATCTATGGCTATCTTCTAACTCAAATCATGGGAATTTCACCGAAGCTAAATCGGCGTATCCCTGTATGATTGCTCCAAGGCTGAGGCGAACGACCCTTTGCCATGATGAATTTTGGGGGCCTCGAT
Source organism: Trichonephila inaurata madagascariensis (assembly GCA_019973955.1). Classification (NCBI taxonomy): domain Eukaryota; kingdom Metazoa; phylum Arthropoda; class Arachnida; order Araneae; family Nephilidae; genus Trichonephila; species Trichonephila inaurata. The sequence continues at coordinate 41,499 of BMAV01014714.1, forward strand.
CTGACTATGTCAGACAGGTGGCATGAGCAACAACAGCGACGCACTGATGTTTCATAAAGGGTGAACATTGTTTTTTATTTTGCAAAAATGCGCCTTAAACTTATCGTGATTCAAATTTTCCACAGTGCTGTGACAAGAAGCGCTTAAAAGTTTGATGTATTAATTTGTATTTGTAGATTCAATTTACAATCATGTTAGAACTACGAAATCAATATAAAAAAGAAAAATCATGTGCTGAGTTTGCTATGCTTTTAACATTAATAGGGGCAATTAAAAGTAAGCATGTTTATTTAGTGTTAAAAATTGAATTCGGTCTTTTGGAATTAATGTTAAAATTAAACGTTTTGAATATGTGAATTATTTAATGTAAAATTAAATATCTTGAATTTTGAATGCTAAAGAATGAATGTATCGTGTCAGCGAAGTAGGTAATATAATTTTTAATTGCTCAGACATATAAACAAATTATATACAGTTTCAATAAGAATGTGACTACCCAAAATCCTCAGTTTGAAGAAAATTTTCGAATTTTTATTTATGTTTTAGTAATGGCCATTCGCTTAAAGATTCCAGAAATACTTTATTTTGGACCCTACGATATTTTGAAATGAGATTATAGCTTATTTAGTAGAAACCGGAAATGGAATTTTCAAAACAGTGGGTGTTTAAAGAGACATAAAAATGTAAACAAAATAGTTTGTTTTGCATCTTTCGTGACTTTTATGCAATATAAATATTTAGCTCTTGTGTAAATATAGATCAACGTATCCTTTATTTTATTTATTAATACTTTCTAATCTAAACTTACTCTTTTTTTTTGATACCAGCTTGTTTTGCTAGTGGCAAACAAATATTATCGTTTATAGTTCATTTACATTGTTCATTCTAAAGCGTTCTTCTTAGTATTATTACTTACTTTTTTAATATTTTTACAGTTTACATTCATTCATTTTCATTTAATTTTAACGTTTTATTTGATTGTGATTCAATTTAAAAATACCGAAAGCTTGATCGAAAGTGTCCAGAAGAAAAGTTTTATGGTAATATGTTTACCAAGTTAGGCACAAAACAGTAATAATACTGTCTGGTAGGGGCGAAAAATTGAGCAGTTTTGATGATGCCTGAATTTCCCTAAATTTCATAGGTTCTACACAGAAGGAATATATAATTATTAATAATTTCCAAACTTTTGATGGAATTATTTCAATCCTGTGTTGTCCGGAATGTTATGCAACTGGATTGAAACTGTCAGAAAAGATTCTAGGTAAGGACTTTGCTCTAACTTGTATTGTGGCTTGCAGTTGTGGATACATGATTGGCTTTACTTCTACTCCTAAAAGAAAATAAAGAAGATTCTCCCTCAATACTTTGTGGTATTTGGGGTAAATTGGTGGCTAGAGGTTTCACAGCTGGTAGAAGTTATTTATACACTAAATTTGCCATGCATTTCTAAAATACTTCAAGGCTCATGAACTCAAACTGCTGGAAGCAGTACAGTTATGTTCGGAAGAAAAATATGAAGCTGCATCTAAAAGAAGTGCGAAATTTTAAGAAAAAGTACAGCTTATTGTGGTGTTTCGGTAGATGGCACATGGTATGGAGAGGCCACATATGTCACTTAATGGCTGCGTTTCAGTTATTTCCATTGATACTGGAAAAATTTACATATCTGGAAGTAATGGCCTAGTATTGCAAAAATGTGTGAAATGAATGTGTCGAGCATGAGAATGTTCAAATTACAAAGGTCCCTGGAAACATGGAAGCTTCAATTTAGAGCTTTCAAATTTTTGAAAGGTCACTAATCAAACAGGACCTGCAATACACCGAGAGTACTATGGTGATGAAAATTGATTCAAAGGGCTTTTTACAAGTGAAAGATATATATGATGAAAACAGTGTCACAAAAGCGGTGTGGGACATATACAAAAAGTAGGCTCCGTTTGAGGAAACTAAAAGAACACCAAAAGGACTTGGTGGAAGGAAATTAACTATTGGGAATTGTTGATGATTGCAGAACTATTATGAGGGTGCCATCCAAACAATGTTGGATGCCTCGAAAAATGCAATCTGCTGTAATAGCTGCCTTCTTTCCTGCTGCTCTAGCAATCAAAATCATGCATAGGCAATGTCAACAAAGACAGCTGGTGCAAGTATAAACAAGCATTAATATTGATGGTAAATTTATCCTGTAGACAAAACAGCAGGCCTTTCGAATCATTGGTTAAAGTGGTAAACCTACTTATTTAGCACTCTGTGAAAAGGAGTTGCTAAAAATGCAGCTATGGCATTCAATGTATGAAAGCTTTATTAATGTATTGTGGTCTGTTTGCCGAAAAAATTTTGTTTAAAAACTTTGTTTTTGGGTTCGCCATTGCTGTCATCTTATATAATTCACCAGTTTATTAGAGACTGTTGCTGTATTTAGTATTTAGGTTTAGAAATTGATCAATGACACTTAAAAATTATATAGGGAATTGGCACAGAAGGAATTCAAAATCAGGAAACGCCAGTCATTACCATCAACAAAACTCAGAAAAAAGCAAAAAAGCCAAAAAAAAGTCCAAATTAGCTAAAACTATGAAGCTAAGAAGGGCTTAAGCTATAAATATGGGAGTTTTGAAAATGTTTTAGTAGAAAGTAATTATTTAGAGTTAAAAGTATTAAATTTTTTTGAAACTGTATTCAATATTTTCTTCATGATAAAGCTTACTACAAAAGTACTAAGATACTAAATCTAAATTTTTCAGAACATGTTTTATGTAGTTCTATATCTGGCTGTGAATCAAATCTAATCTCTGTGTGTATATATTTATGTACTTAATTGCTTTTTGAAAAAGCATTAATTTTTAAAATTGAGTTTTGATAAGTGGCATATTTAAAACTTCCAAAGCATTACAAATTTTTTGATTCCTATCTACAGATAAAAAAGATGTTATTTGTGTACTGTATAAATATTCATTTGAATATGTTGTGAAATTTTTGTGTACAAGATTTGTCGTAACTACATTTTCACCAAGGTTTGCTAAAACGACAATTGATAGTCTACAAAACTCTCCAGAAAACAACAAAAGGGTAAAATAATGTAAATCAAGTTTTACATGGCTAAGGAAGCTTGAGCTATAAATATGGAAGGTTTAGAGATTAATGCAATTGGTAGGCAATTTTTCATATTGTATTAAAATCTTTAAATGCACATTTTCTGAGAAACTGTTTTTCAATTTTTTCTTCACGGCACAGTTCACTACAGAATGTCTTTTAAGATATTGACTTGGGAATTTTTCAAGAAAAATGTTTTATTTGTAGTTTTTATATATTTATCCTGGTCTATAATCTAATCTCTGTGTATATATTTATTTATTTTTATTGCACTTTTGTAGAAAATAACATTAGTGTTTTAATAAAAAATTGAGTTTTCAAGCTAAAAATTGACATATTTCAAACACTTTTAAGAGTGACCTGCGATTTTATATAGCTATTATACAAGATAATATGGCATTTTATGTACTGTATAAATATTCTGAAATATATTTAATTAGAATTTTTCAATACAATCCTTACCGCCAACTGCAATTTTTCACTAAAATTTCGCAAAATTCCCAATATTTCCAAATTGAATTTTAACTGTAAAACTGTACATTAGATTCTTACTTTTTATCATCCCATTTCAAATAAAAAATGTTTTATTTAATTGAAATTTTATATATTTCAAAAAAGTGTAAGTAAATTACTATACTGTAAAAGTAATACTGGTGGTTATTTTATACACTGTAGCTTTTGTGTATGTAACAACCATATGAATGTTATGTCAGATGAATCAAGATATTCTTCTTCATTAGTTCCACGGCCTTCTGTAGACTGACTCGCTGATCCTTCTCCAATCGACCCTATAAGCCACTATGACCCTTCTTTGGTTGATTCCCATTAATTGAGATAATTTTCAACATCGTCTAACCTTTGTGTAGGTCGTCATCTCTACATTTAAGCCCTTCGATTTTCGAAAAAGTTCCTTTTTTGGTCTGAAATGCATCGGCATATATGTACAGATGGTCCAGTTCACCTAATACATGATGCTTTTATAGTTCTCACAATGTCCCAGTTCACTATGGTACACTATATTTCCTGAACATTTCGCTTGATTGTACAATTCTCCATACATTGTTCTCTTGAATAGGTCCAAATATTTTCCTCAAGATTTTTCGTTCAAAAATGAGCAACTTTTCTTCCCTTTTTTTTTAAAAGGGGGCAAATTCACTTCCATGCAGAAAAAAGGCCTGTTCAAATTTTTTATTTTATATTCCAATTTGGAAATCAACTTGTTAAGTTTTTAAAAAAGTACACACACATTTGTCTATCACGAAATCATATATAGTTTTACAAAATCCTAAAAAATATTTCAAATTTGCGCATTATCTTTCATGGCGTTTAAAAAAAACTGCTGTAATAATATAGAAGTGTTGACAAGATTAAATATAGTCTTAATATTATTTTTATGAAATATTGATTTATTATTTTGGAAATATAATTTTTCTCTTTCACACTCAAATGACTCTTTCTTTTTAATCTATCTAAAAATTTAAAGTGAATATTAATCCGAATTTGTCGGATTAAATGATAATGAAACGAATTCGGCTTTTTTCCAAAAAACCATTTGTCTTCGAACAATAAATCAATTAAAAATGAAATCTCCTTAATGCAGAATTAAATTAACTACTGAATGGTTATTCTTAAGGAAATAATTCTTGCAAACACACACTTATTATCTTTTTATTGATAGGGGGGAAGATTTATTCTCTTTTAAACCTTATATTTCATTCAGGATTAATGAAATTCCTTATATAAATGGATTAAGTAAAATTAATCTGATTGAAGAAAATGATTTACACTAGTGCATTAATTTTAATACGTATTCGCTCTTTAAACCAGCAGAGAAATTTTTTTGTGTATAGAAGCTAAGCTTATTCTTATAAACCTTAGGAAAAAAACATTTTTTTTAGAAAATTAAAGTCTAAGCTTATTGTTAAAATAATGTACCTGCCAGTCAAAATGACTGTTAAAGAAGCTTACCACGAAATGTTTAGTACTTTTACCTGTATAGACTTGATACACACAGCTAGTTTGTAGTCAAATATTAAAAATTAAGTATCCAACATTTCAGGAATAAATTGTTTAATAAGACTAAATAATTATTCAACATTTGTACTAGGTATAATTACCTTGCCTCTTATAAAAAATTTAGATGTAGAAAAATTGAGCAGAATATTTTCTATAGGATTTAAAGTACACGGTGGCCACACATAATTAAACTGCGGACCTTAATCCTTGCGAATTTTATCTGTGAGGCCATCTGAAAGATATGGTTTATAGATAACAACATGCTACTATTGCTGAATGGAAATCTGGCAGAACGAGACCCGTGAGGTGTATTACAATAGAGATTTTAAATGCGAAAATGGATCCTATTATTTTACGTTTTCCGCATGTGGTTCGCATTTGAGTACATCATGCGATAATTTCAGTGAAAAAATAATGGATTAATTGTTTTTCAAAGGTTCTTTATGGATTGTTTAATTTTTATGATCCTAATTTACATTAATTTTTGATTACATGATACTGTAAAAATTTAGTTACTGAAGCGAATTGTATGGGATTTTGATAAACTGTAAGTGATTTTGTATATTGTTTATATGCCTCTTAGAATGCCATTAAGCTCTGTCTATTGGTTTTGGAAGTTGTATATATCACGGTGAGCGTTGAAATATGGTACAGCGCCATCTCTCGGTTGAAAATGGCGATTATTCTTTTTTGGCATATTTGATTTACGCATGTTCTGAAACGTTTAGATACCAAATTTCACCGAAATATTACCAGTGGTTTACTCTCCAGCACACCTTGATCACTTTCAGTTTAATTATGACCGCCCTGTATATATATTATGCATAATTGTATGATAATTACATATAAATTCCAGAAAGTGTGATTCAAAATCTATACTCTTTTTTTAATTAAAATTTATGATTCTTAAAAGAACAGTTTATTTGGTGGGGCAATACCACTAATAGAGCTAAATACAAATCATTGCTACAGTTTTAATAATTTATTATGCCGGTTGGGTGGTGGAGTTGGCTTGTCGGTGGCCCTGTTTGCCTAAGGTTACGGATTCGACGCCGGCCCAAGTCGGTGGATTTTAATGATGCGGATAATCGACAGCGGTCATGTCGCATGAATATGTAGTATGTAAAAATTCCTTTGAGGACCTGTCTGGCTTGTGTGTTCTCGACAAAATTAAAATCCTAAGAACGGTTTCGCATCACCAGCCTCCCTCTGGGGAGCAAACTTGGCATCAAAATTACCTGTGGGGATTGGTATCTTCCTGTATGGTGCCGCACTAAAAAGAGATAACAACTCCCTTGGAATGTATTAGGTTTTCAAGGGTCAATCACCAACCCGCAGGCCCTTTAGACATTTTTTTAAAAAACTATCATAATTATTTCAGCCGAATGTCTTAAATGCTCTATTTTTGTAATGAAGTAAATTGAGTTATTTCTGTCTAACATTTAATTGATTTAAGGAAATATCCATAGATATAAAAGGCAAACTTTATAAATTATATTATTAAATTTAAATTATGGTATTATCTAAAACAAGAGAACCATTATTTACATATTTTGATCATGTATATTAAATATACATTGAGTTTAACTTATAAATTACGTTTTCTTTGATTAAAACAGATGAAGGATACATAAAAAAATCGTTGAGTTTAACATCAATAAAAATACATGGATATATATTTTTTATTATGTATGATGTTTTTAACTGTCAGAAACTCCCACAATTGTAATATATTTAATGCAATACCTGTTGCCGTCTCATTGGACATTTCCCTACCTCAGTTCATTTTGTAACGCGATTCGGTCTGAACGCGCTTCAAATATATATATATATATAACAGCATAATTCCTGCTTGTTTGTTTGTGTTAATCTTAAACACAAACGAAAAAAATTGTTTGTTATCTTAAAAATACATAAACAAAACACTTCATATATAACATAAAAGCAAAGCTTAAAAACTTTAATTAAAATTTTTGGTGCAATATATATTATTTTTCTTGAAATTTGCGTTAATTACACTTAGCATAAAATAAATACTTTTCCTTTAATTTAATACTTTTCAGAGAAGAAAAGCTTTCCTTCCTAGTCAAATCCATCTCAGAATGATGACATAAACGAAATAGAATTCCAATTCCAAGGAATTTCTGTTTATCTTCTTTTGAAAATATACCAAAATTCAAGAGAAATAATACTTTTGAAACAAAGAACCTATTTTTAATTTCCTTAAGTCTAATAATTCTAACATTCCAATAATTCCATCCGTGGAGTTATTTACTTTAAACAAATTGAGAATCAGTAACTGCACAATGAAAGCTTTTCTAACGAGACAGATTTAATTAGAGAAAGAAACTCAAATTCTCTACATTACGCAAGACGTCGGAACAATGTACGAGTTAGTCTATCAACTCACCAGTCTTCCATGTGTTGATTCTCATGGATTCTAGAACATTGCTATTCAAGATGCGACGACTACACGAGTAAGCAGAAGTTTAATCCGCCTATTGCATCAACAGCTATCTCTGTCCGTATATAAAAGGATAGGGGAATTAGATAGTAATTGCATACAAATGTTTTCCTACCCGTACGGTAGGTAATTACATAGCACAAATGGAAATCCTATTTCGAATGTAAGGCGGGGAATTTTAGTGCTTCGTAAAACTGTGCAGATTTATTGTCAGGCAAAGTTTGTGACATGTTTCAATGAATGCAAGGACAAATGTTAATAATTTCTTGCGAATATTTGTCTGTGTTGTATATTCTTTCCATTTAAAAAGTCCAAATTATACATATGTAAATATATATAAAACTTCTTGACCTATGTTTCTTTAAAATATATCAAATATTGTAACGTAATGTATTGTTTAGATTACTTAAACCACAATTTATTCATAATTCATGCATAACAAGTAGCAATGGATAAAAATTGGAAAAATAGATGGAAAAAGGTATTATTTGCAAATTCTATAATGTTCATACACACAGATATAAAACCTGAATCCCACAGACATTTTTTACTTTATATTTTTAAATTATTTTTGGTTCTAATAAAGCTTATAAAATTATAATTATAAATTTAGCAGATAAACAGGAAGCAGGACAAAAAATTATTTATATAAACAAAAATTATTATGCATTAGAAAAAGTTTGCATTGTTCATTTCGACTCATGTTACAGATAAATTTTTAAATTCTTATATTCTCCACAAAAGGAAACCGACTATTATGACTTCATTTTTAATTTTTTACGAAAATTATCTAAATATTCCATTACAGTAGCCACCAGACACCTTACATTTAACCATGTTAAAAACTATTCAGATTTTAGAATTGTTTAACACTATTATTCTAAGTTCATGGTACAACAAAGTATTGTTAAATATACAAGTTAAAATCTCTCTAAATAAATACATTCTTTATTCCCTGATAAAGTTTGGCTTCAAGATATATTGAAAATTAAGAATTTATTTTTAAAAATCATTTCTAAGCGAAAGAAAAATTTAGAAAACAATATATTTTTTTTTCTTTGAACATAGATAAATATTATAAAAAAGTGCATACAATATTTCGAATTATCTCTTTAAATAAAGGTGGGCTGATTCATTAATGAATGGCAAATATTTTTTATGCTTTAATAAAAAAAAAGATGAACTAAATTATTTTACTCTTAAGCCATGGAAAGAAAAGCTTTTAAATCCTTATAAAAAGGCATACATTATTTCAAATTATTTCTTTTAAATAGGTTTTACCTTTTTCATGTATTTTGAATAATAAATAAAAATAAAATTAGAAAGTGTTATGACAAGTAAAAAAGAAGGGTAGGGTTTTTCCCCCTTTTTCATGTATTTCGAATAATAAATAAAAATAAAATTAAAAAGTTTTATGAAGTAAAAAAAAAAAAAAAAAGGTTTTTTTTTACCCGAACAATTTTTTTTTAAAAAAATTATTTTACCTTCAGAATTTTTTTTCCAGTACCCTCATAGTTATAAGTCGTTTTTTCTCATTTTTTATAAAACTATCTACTTAATTGCAATCCTATAAAAAAGTTAATAAGTGGTAATGGACCATATGTACGTGATTCACGTCATGGATTGATATCAGAAAGTTTTTCAACTGATTTTGAAAAGATTATTTGCACTCTCAATTATGATAGCTTAAACACTTCTGCATTTTGTTTTTATTGTTTTAAAGAACTATTTTAACTCTTTTAGTTTTTTATTAAACCTTTAATTTTATTTCCTTTATCAAAAATATACACATATAATAAAACATAAAATATTTCAGATAGCTATCTCAATTTTTATTTTTATCATTTAAAACTCTTTGTTTAAGTGAATAATTCGTTTTTATTGATTGAGATTCATGGTTTTACTGAGTGTTTTTCAAATTACATGGCTTCCATATTTACCATCATTGATATTCAGTATAAGACATTGAATGAATTACACGCAAATGAATATACATTATCCTTTTAATACATTTATTATTAATTAAAATAAATAATGTAGTACTTGCGTCAAACAAATAAAATATTTCAGGATTTTAGATTCCATTTATGTGTTGCATTTACAGATGGGTGTCTTGTACAAATATAATCGGGGTGAGTGAGTTTTGGGTTTTTTATGGCCAAGGCAATCTTGGCAAAGGGCAAAATTCTAATTTGAACAAATGCATTTTGTATAATAGTTCTGTGGTTAGGGGAAAAAGAAGAAAAGTAGAAATGGGATGACAAAGGGGGGGTCAAAAATAGAAAGGATCACTGGGGTACCCTCTCGTGAACCTGTATTTACCAAAGATAGTAAACCCCTTGGGAAAAAGGAAAAAGATCTCTGGGGTTTCCTCGGGATTTGAAAATTCACCCTAAAAAAAACGAGCCCCTGAAATAAAAACGGGAAAAGCAAATTTTAAAATTTGGTTTAAGAAAATATCATTGGTTTTGGGATTTTCCAGTGGTCCTGAAAATTTTATTTTCCAGAAAAAATTTTTTTAGTATTTCTGTGATTCACATGGATACAGTTAATTTGAAATGTAATTAAAGTGTGTGGGGGATGTTGAAAATGTTTATAATTATTATTGGCATTTTAATCAAAAAAACTTACCCTTTTTTTAGTATTTCGTTCCCAAACCATATTAGTTTACATGTTCAAAGAGAATTGTTTGATCATTTTCATGTTGTTTTTTTAATAATGTTGGCGCAATCACGGAAATTACACTATTTACGTGAATCGAAGAGTAGAAAACCAAACCAATACCCCTTCTGATCGAAAGAAAAAATTTTTATCACAAAAACTATTTATTTCCAAGATCACAGTCTCCAGCAGGTTCTTGCTAATATGGAAAGTCTGCAGTCGTTTTTCTCTCTTTTTTTCCCGCCACGCCATGTTTGTCTAAACATTTAAAAAAGAATTTGATAAATTATTTCAATTCACTTATTTAATTTAAAATTAATAAAATGGCAATTAAAATTTTTAAGGTAATTGTATCGAAAATTGCACACATAAAGTATAATATTATTTAAAAATCGAGTTTTAGTAAATTACAACAAATAAAACAATTAAACCCAGAAAAAGATATCATTTAATTACTTTTTATTGAATTTTTTTTTTATTAAAATTGGGTTATTTTAAAATTTTTAAAATTTTTTAATTTCCTTTATCCAAAAAAGTAATTATGAGGTCTGATATTTGACAATACAAATGACATCAGAGGTGGAACAATGTTCTCGTATGCAATATGCAGGTTCAACAATAGCAGACATTGAAAGGCCATGGAATGGAAGGGTATATAACACAAATGTATATATCTGGATGAGGGTTGTGAAGGAAAGGCATGGAAGCAAATGAAGATTAAGTTTCTGTCTTATGAATTTTAATAAAAATTAAAATTCTATGATAGCTCTTTTAGAGCATAAAATAAATGTAAAGTTAAAATGCTATGTCATTTTTTAAGAAAAATATTTTGGCTTATTACGTATTTAACCTTAAATATAATTTAATTAATAGGCTGAAAATGCCTCTAAATAATGTAGTAAATCCACTTAGTTATCCATTTGTTTTCTGTAGTATGATATATGTCTAAGTGAATGTTGTATAAATAAAAACACTTTGTATACAAATCACTTTAAGAAAATAGTTTATATGCAAATGTCAATTATATTTACAGGTGGTATATATCTGATAATATAGAATTAGTACTAAATGTATCTGATAAGCAATGCAATTAGTAACTAACATCTCATTTAGATTTAATTCACATGAGTGAATTAATTAAAAATTAAATACTTTATAGCTAATTAAGATAATTCAATTTTTTTTGTATAAAAATTTAGCATTTTTTAAAGTTGCTCAGCTACATTTTCTTTTCATGGTACCAGGTTTAATCTAGTCTACAATCATAAATTTCTATTTTAGAAACCCCAGTAGCTAATACTGTCAAATCATTTAAATTTGAAATAGATTAGGTTGCAAAGACGAAACTGTAGTTGCTACTTTCAACGTCGCCTCAAGTGAAAATTTCATGGTCTAGCAGCCCTAATTATTTCGCATAAAAGGTCTTAATTAAATCAATATTTGAACTTACTACTGGAATTTAATGTGACATATCCTTATCAACTACGTTAGATCTTAGGTTAGGGGTCAAGACAAAAATACTCCTATGATTTTCTTGGCTATATTTTGTTTGTTTGTAACGCGAATTTGAATTTCATCATAATAAAATGTTATTCAAAAGTAGCCTTATCTTTCTTTTTTCCTTTACACATTATTTTTTTTTTTATTATTGCACTGAAATGAGTTAAATTCATGATGGTCACGTGATAATTCCAATCACATGTTCAAAATTGGTATTATTGCTTGACTTGTAATATGAAGATAAAATTTCAAGCTCGGTTAATTGGTAAAGATTTTCATTATGCTTGTTTTTTTTTAAATTCCAGTGCATTATTATTATTTAAAATACGAGTATAGGCTTTTTTAAAAGAATCTTCAAAACTAATTTTGGCAGCAGTAAAGCGCATAAACTGATTGGATGGATACAAGTTATTACATTTATCGTGTGACTACACACAAAAAATTGTGAAATCACACAAATTTATGAACTTATTGCCTGAGAACATGAGTTTGTTGTCACCATGGGAAAATGACTTCAGAGGAGTTAAGTCCTTTAAAGAGCTTAATAACCAATAAAAATCACGTAAAAATGTGCATTTATTCGGAACAATTTTTTTCAGCATACATGCATTTAGTTAAAACAAAACTTCAGTAGAAAAAAAATAAAGATAAAATTTCAAAAATTTATTTTAACGTTATTTCGCTCTATATTTAAAGATTTACTATGGTAAGTGAAATATAAAATATTAAAGACTTAAAATAAGAAAATCAAATATTTAATATAATACTCCAACCATGTCCAATATTTAAATATTTCATCCATATTCAAATAAAGTAACTTTTCAAATTATTCTAATGTATTCTAATGTTTTCCAGTATGCAAGTAAAGAGTTTAAATGTTGTTCCTGGGAACAATTCTGTTTTTCATGCAACATCTTCTACGTTAACTCTTCTGAACATAAGCCAGAAAACTCAAGGGAAGAAGAAGCAACAGCTTTCAGTTTTCGTTCTACACTCTGAATGTTGTTCTTATTTTATTTTATTTATTTTTTTTTTTCGTTTTTACTTGAAGTTAATCTTCCGGAAGTAAATGGCTTACCCAGTTTAAAGATTAATAAGAATTCTTTGATTTATTTTAGCTTTGAATCTATCACCAATTCCACACTTCCAGTTTATTCACCTAAAACTTAAAAAAAATACATACAATCATCAATTTAATATATATTATTTATATTTGCATTATAATTAGTATTAAAAGTATAAGATATTTAATACTGTAATTTTTGATATTTCAGAACCAGATATGCTGTTTTAAGATAAAATAAAAAAGTTCTGAAGCTAAGATTATAAATGTTGGTTTTCTTCAGAACTTAATATTGCGAAATTTATGACGTGTAAGGAAATTCTAAAGTAAAAGTTGTTGAATTTTAATTAGTATTTCAGATGAAAAATGAAAGTTTATAGATTACATAAATTATAAATTGCGTCTTAGAAAATAAAAGTTTATAAATGAATAACATATATTCTCAAACGACTGTAAAACGAAAATAAAATAAATGTTATTATTAAAAGACACAAAGTTCTTTCAAAGAGGAAGATACATTTAATAAACTCCTTGTTAAAATTATTTTTATTAAAAAGCAGTTTGCATCATTTTGGTATATTAAATTTAAATATATTTTTATTTGATTAAAATGTCTTTTGGATGTGTACTAAAAGGAATTTTTTTTATGTTTTCATTAAAGATTTTAATTTTATTTCCAATGCAGTTCATGTACTTTTACATTGAAATAGAGTAACATATTACATGAAAGTCATTTTAAATGAATTATAATTAAAGTCACCAATTTTTATTATTTACATGTATTCCATTCTTTTGAATGTTTTAGTCATCCATAAAGTACTTTTTTTTTACTTGAAGTGGTTTTGTGAAAATTTTTAAGAAACCAAAGAAACTGAAATATATCTCATCCTTTAAAGAAGTATTAAATATTATTTATACCAATTTATAAATCTCTACATTGAAAACATATTGCAATATAGAATGAGTTATTGTAATTATATTTCCTCCTTGAAGCAGAAGAATGAAAAATGCAAGTATTTGAATTTTGTGCGCGTATTCTTATTAAATAATCAGTTCCTTAATCAATAATAAATGATATAAAAAATATTTCTAAATACATATGGGTGAATGATTTGTTTTTAATTACTGCTGTAAAAAGTTGGAAATGAGTTTTTATGAGGTTCTAAACGTCTTAATCAATACAATGTATCAAATAGTCTTTTTTTTCAGGATTGTGTACAATGATTTTTTAAAAATGCAATATACGTCTGTCGTTTAATATTGGATAAAAATATTTCACAAAAACTAAATACATTTCTATAACTTATATAATACATAAACTTTCAAGAAATCTAAAAATTTTATTAGAAATTTTGTATCATTTTAAGTTGTAATGGCCTATTATAATGCTAAAACAGTTATATGTCAAGGACTTAAATTGACAAGTTCTCACACAGAGATGATGACACTTTTTTTTATTTGATTGGCACTTTTTAGAAACCTTTTTATAAATTTTACTTAGTGTGTAAAAGTTTTAAAAGCCCCATTCGGGAGCCCATCCATCAAAATCAAAGACATTTGTTGGTTTCATGGCATTTTACCTTAACCCTAGTTATATCTTTTTAGAGGAAATGCATGTCCTTAAACTTTAAGGAAAAATAACTGTAAAACGTTGAGACACATGAGAAAAATTCGATTTATGTATATGGAAAATTGGAAGATATAATTAGAAGCTGATTTGTTTTGTTTTTCTGGAAATGAATAAATTTCTAAAAAAATAAATGAAATTTCTAAAAAAATAACTCCTGAAATATATTAGTTAACAGAATTACAAACTGCATGTAAAGGCTGATATACATAGATACTTTTTTTTCTTTCTCTATTTTTTTCTCGAAAGTAAAAAGTATTCAACATTATTGCAAAAATGTAATTTACTTTTTTTTCATTGTTAACGAAAAACCGTATCAGATTAAATATAGATGTTTTTTTAGTTTAGAAAACTGCATACAAACCGAATAAAAATCAACTGAAAGCTTTTAGATATGTATATTTACATTTATATTTTTAATAATTAACATTCATTGTTTATGCATATATGAAATGCATTTATATATACAGAGTGTATCTAAACTCTGCGGTAAACGGTTTTCGCTAAAATTATTCTTTTTGTCAGTATTTTCTATACAAATAAATTTTAAAGATAGAGCTGAAAAATGCCTATAGAGGACGCCTTAGACTTTGGAGTAACGAACAACTATTTCTTACTGTAATTTTTTGTATCACATTAAATGCTTACTAAAACTTAGACTTAAACTTAAATTTTGAGCTCAAAATTTGAATCGTTGGGGGTGGTTAAGTAGCGCAAACTCAACTGTGTTCAGGAGGTAAAATTTGAACTCACCTCCTTCCCCGTACATGGTTCAGTTATTCATGATCTTTGATGCTCGGTTGTAGACTAGGCAGCAGCTACTACCCACTAAACGTAAAATAAGCGAGAGACGGATGACAAAATTAAATAAAAAGTTATTTATAACAGGCATGAGAAATTTCTCCCGCAAAATACCCGATTTGCATGCAATATATAGTAAACAAGGACTTAACTGTATGGTGCTAATTGTATGTAAGGATGCAAAGTTATATTGCAAAGTGTTCCAGCCAACATATAGACTTGTATAGACGGGGTGGTCCGGTAAATTGGCCGGCACGCTCGCTTGACCTCTCCTGCCTAGACTTCTTCCTCTGGGCCATATGAGGAGTCTTGTTTACGCAAGCCCCCACTCCGACAAGGCCCGGGTTCAAAAGATTGCCATCTGCAGGCGAAATCTGGGAGTGCCGGGGTTTTGCTAATGTTCGACATTCCTACGCTGGTGGTGTGAGGCCTGCATTTTTTGTGGTGGGCGCTTTTTGAATAGTTTTGTGATTCCAAAAAAAATCATGCTTGTCTATTTTCAATGTCATCCTTCTTTTTATATACTACGAACGTACATCAAATTTTTCTTTTTATTTTGAGCAGAAGGGCATGTCTATTATAAAAAATTTTAAAAAAAAAAATTTTTTGTCATCCCTCTCCCCCGTTACTTTACGTCTAGGAATGTAGTTGCTCCTGGTCTACGACCCAAGTCCTACGACACCATGATCGGGAATAACTGAGTCTGTTTTCGAGGGAAGGGGGTTTAAATTTAACCTACTGAACACAATTCCTTGCGCTACTTAATTCCCGATTCTAAGGGCTCAAAATTGATTTAAGTTAACCAAAAAAAATTTAAAAAAAATGTTGTTCGTTACTCTAAATCCCAAAGCCTTTATCTATTTTTTTAACTTTATCTTTAAAATTTATTTTTCAAAAAAATACTGACAAAATTTTTTCAGAAACCGCTAACGAATAAATTTTTTAGTTTTTAAAAATTTTTTAAATTTTGGACCCTATACTTTAATGGCCCCCTTTCCTTCCTTAGACGTTTGGGGGAACCCAAGTTTCCTATTTACTTTTTTTTCTTCATGTGACTATACCCCCTTTAAAATTTTGCCGCAGAGTTAAAAACACCCTGTATATAATGCGTCTTGAAATTCAAATTTTCCAAAAGGGTTCTGATAGTCTTTAGGAAATGCACAAATCCATCACACTTAAATTCCAAACCCGCTTGTTAGTGGTCCGGCTGTGAAGAATATGTGCATTCCATACACAGGCTACATTTTAGTACACCGATAGATCAGCATTTACGCGAATACATTTTAAAATTATTTATTACCAATCAAAAAACTTTTTTTGCGTGCAATCTGTGGTTAGCATATAATACCAAATACACTCTATAACAAAAATAGCGACGCACCAAGAAGAAGTTGCCCGATTGTAATGAAATTTCCTATGCGAAAAAATTAGTACCTAACATGCAAATGATTAAAATTTGGTGTCAACGAAAGAAAAAGCGGGCCCTCTGATAGGGAAAATTTATCTCGTACCAACCGGGATTCCCACCGCCCTTACGCCTGCACACTGTCAAAAAGATTGGTGGTTCTTGGGAAAATCGGGTTAAAAATAATGCTGACTGGGGATGTATAGTGTTTAGCGACAAATCTCGCTTTCAGCTGAGATAATCGAAAACGTGTCTGGAGACGCCCGGGGCAGCGTACTGATCCTGCTTTCAATATTGCGTACGGTCCTCAACCAGGGTTTTTGGTCGGGGGCCATTTATTTTGACACCGGGCCCCCTTTTGGGGGCATCATCAAAGGGAAACTTAAATCAACGGTGCGTCAACGACATTCTGAGAACTGTTTTGCTACCGTTCCTTTTTCAGTACCTTGGCCTTATTTTTCGAAGCCCCAGACCACATGCAGCACGTGTTGCTATGGTATCACAGCTTGTCAAACACTTTCTTTGCCAGCCAAATCGTCAGACTCTCTTAAATAGGTTGTCCCCGGGTATGATGGGAAAGGGGACTGCATCTACCAGGGGAAAGTTTATGACTTTGCCCCGTTGGAGGGTTTTGGGAAAAAATACCGCAGAAGACCATCAGGGGGCTTTATCATTCTGTCCTAGTAGTTGATAGCTTGCATCCCGGCTAGAAAATGGGTCAAACCCTTTTTGAGCTCGTTACTTTTTAACTTTTAACTCTGAAATAAATCACTCAATCTTTCTGAAATTTTAATCATTTTTTTTATTCCTTAATCTTTCTGCCCCAATTTTTTCTTTTTTATGACAACTCATTTCTTGTCGTTTTTTTTTTTAAGGGATTTAAACTCTAATGTATCTATGGATAATTTGGAAATTTAAATTGGCATATTATGGGATTTTGTGGCAATATAAGAGTGGTGATTGATCGGGAAAAATGAAAAATTGTTCAGAAATTATGAATACTTTTCTTTTTAATTT
>BMAV01014715.1:0-35340 GCA_019973955.1 Trichonephila inaurata madagascariensis
TGCGTGGGACATCGTTAAAATCGTCTCATTTGATATGCATACACCTGGTATCTAGAAAATACAATGCACGTGAACAGGAAATGGTTTAAATATTATTATATAAGATTCAAATTGAAGTGTATTTATGAAATGACTCTTGCAAACTAACTTCAAAACTTTGATTAGTGTTAATATAGGTGATAGGATAGATTTATTACACAAAGCATAAAATACTTCCCACTCAAACTCTTTTATTCCATGAGGAGCAGGTCTGATTACTCTGTGGAACATACGATATATTTCTGAATATGAGCTGATCGATGCATGTCGAGAGTACTTTGTTTTCTTCAAAAATTTACCTCAAAATCAAAACCCGTATATAAACCGAATGGGAAAAAAAAAATTGTTTACTGTAATTTTTAAACATGATACTATGAGGGTGAAAAAGTTTTTAAACGGTGGAATATTTTCCAATTAAATTGCTATTAAGTGAACTCCCATTCGCCAATGACGATAACTTTATTTCTCTGTGTGTAGTAGCCCTCTCTTTTGAGTTAATATTTTTTCTGTTCATTTGTTATGTTGTACATTGTCAGTTCTAGTCAAACATTTTGCTCACTTTTTTGATTGGAAGATAAGCTGAAAGGGAATATATATACGGCACGTGATTGTCGACCTATGTTTTATGATTTAGAGGTGAATTTGCTGCATGACGACCAAATATATGCTTGCAGACACCCCGGCGAGTTAAGGAGAATTTTACGAATCATTCAAAAACTCGGATTTAGACACTGATTTTAAAAACTTTATATGACATTTTTCTTTTCTTTTAGAATAAAAGTCTTATTCAAAACACCTATATAGTCAAAAGATTACAATCACTTGCTCTTGGCTATCAAAAAGAGATGATTAAAAAAAATTCCTCTAATAAGTTTATATATATATATATATATATAGACTTTATATTATTCTATCATAATTTTTAACTTTATGCGGTACTGATATTTCTCTGTTGTATTTAGCGGGAAACATAACCAGTTGTTACACTCACAATATAAGTCTTAATATTTACCTTTTGCATCGACTTTAAATCTATACTGTGAATACTAGTAGGCTATAATTTTATTGTTATATTTTATTAGTATAGGGATTTTATTTGTAATATTTAAATTTCTCTCCTAATATTATTCTTTCCTTTCCCCTTGGCACTTTGTATAGACAAACTACAGGTGAAGGTTGGCTGAAAACTTTTTAAACCTGCAATCTTGGTTCCTAAGGCCAGGAGTTTGTTATTGTACCACTGTGCCTAATATTTCCTATCTTGAATAGTTATACTTAGGTTCTATAGCTATCTGTGTATATATATTTATGGATTATATATATATATATATATATATATATATACCGTAAAATCCGGCGTATATAACGCGCACTTTGAATACAAAAATAAGATCGAAAATTAAGGGTGCGCGTATACGCCGGATATACTAAACGATAGCTTTTAAAATAACAAAAGGATGCATAAAAAAATTTACTTTTAGATATATTGAAACACTGTTTATTTAAAAAGAAACGACTTGCCTTATGAACAAGAACAGTTGTAATTCTAGAAGTATACTATTTTTTCAAAAGTCTGGGATAATACCTCGAATAAAATACTTCAAAACATAAAAAGAATGTATATTAATACTTCAGATTTCTTCGTTGAAAAGGGGGTGCGCGTTATACGGCGAATATACGTAAAAATTGAAAAATTTAGCTTGAAAGTATAGGTGCGCGTTATACACCGGCGCGCGTTATACGCCGCATTTTACGGTAAGTAGATCAGTATATATAAGCCAACCCCTTTATTTTAACCACTAAGAATTTCCAAAATTTCTCAGCTTGTACACGGAATTATACGATAATTAATATATTTAAAAATCAAATTCAAAGTTTTTTTTTTTGATATATCCAATTTAAATGCTCCTAACCTTGATTTAAATACACTAACCTGAAACAGCGCTTTATGAGGAATGAAAACTTAAAAAGGAAATACTATATTCAAATAAAATTAAACAGCAGTTACAATAAAACATTTTAATTTTGAAATAAGTATGAAGATTATAGAGGCTTCACTAATGGATAAATTCTGAATTAGGCACGCGTTTTCTGTTTTTATATAACAGAATTCTGGGGTTAATAAAAGATATTTTTTTCATTCAAAACAAATTTTGAAACAAGACCCATTACTGAAAAAGAAAGCATTTCTCCAAGAAACATAAACGGAGTATTTGGAGATTGCATTCTCATATTGAACATTTTTAGAAAGCAAGTTTTCCCATTTAATGCAAAGCTTTTACCTTCAAAAACAGGAAAAAAAGATCACCCGTACTCGGAACTATTCTCTGCACGGAAGGAAGGGGGAGTCAAAAAAGGAAATTACCGATTTTCCTTAAAAGCATTTAACGAATCGCATACACTCAGAAATCAAGTTTCAAAATCCAGTTAATGCATTTTCAAACTATTGATCACGGGGTTTGCGTTAACAACCCTTCTGAGAGTTTTAAGATTTCAAAGTAAAAGTAATCTTGTAAAGTTTGGATATCAAAGGTATATAAAAACTGATTTTTTTTTACTCATAAAGTTCTTCAGCAAAGATATTTGCCTTTTTTTGAATTCCTACTTTTTTTTGCTGAGGGTTGCTCAAGCAGAAAGTTAAATTTCTCTCCCTTTGGGTCTCTTTATGTTACTGCTAATGCAAAAATATAAATTTTCTTTTAAAGTTGTTACAAAAATCGAATTCGATACATAAAAGTAAACACATAAAATATAATTATATGAATAAGAAACAAGCATTTTTTTTGGTATTTTTAAATAAAAATCCTTGATATTCCCTTTTGATATTGAAAAAGTACTTTTAAAAAAAAGTTTTGGGATAAAAAATAAATTCGTGAACTTTAAAAAGCATTGTTTTTTTATGAGTATGTATAAGAATGGATTTTAAATTTTTGATAGGGATGGGAAATAAATGAGATTTATGGGGTAGCACGAAGTTTTAAAGAGGTGATAAAAAATTTTTAAGGGGGTGTTTTTGTACTTAAAAAATAAAACATTTTCACGAGAACCTGTTTAAAAAAAGACATCATTTAAAAAGAGGGCCAAAAAAGCAATTGAAACTTGGGACGTACTGGGGGTAAACGGATGAGAAGAATTGTTTCATATTTTGGGGGAAGGTAGAAAATCAAATATTTTGGGTTTTTGGGAATGAAAATTTGTATTAACGTTCCCTTAAAAAAGAACACAAGAGCTAATGGTGAGTCCCTGAAATTTTTGAGCCTCGGGGACATTTTGAACTGGAAATTAAATTCCCCAAACTCCCAAACCCCCGGGGGGACAATGACCCTTTTGACAGATTTAACGGTATCACCCCCCTGCCCCCCGGGGGGTTTTGAGGCGGCTCGAACTCAGGGGGAAAAGGCCATGAGCTCGTGATTTTTCCTATTTTGTACTGCGGCCACGGTTTAGGGGGCCGAAAGGTAAAAATACCCGGACCGTGGTTTGGGGCCTTGTCACAAAGTTCGAGTAAAAATTCCAAAAGACCCGCCGTGTGGGGCAGCGATGCAGGGTTAAATCTGTCGGGGCTGATACGCCCTTCCGTTGGTGGGGTGGGGTGTTGGGAGAGGGGTCCCAAACTCAGGTGTCGTCCATCACTTGACCATGGTTCAAAATTCTGGCCCGCCCCAAAAAGCCCTCGTGCAGCTGAACAGTGCGACGTTAATGTTCAATTTAATTAGGGGCCCACGGGTTTCCCGGGGGAAAAATAGCAACGTTTTTTCCCCATGTACCGACGGTATTAAAGTCCCCTTAAAAAAAATTTACATAAGAATAACCTTTTTTGAAAATACTCTGACGATACTTAGCGGGAATTTTTTTTAAATCCCTCCCCCAAGAATATGGCGGCCAGGTTCTATGATGAGATTTTGTGGGAAAGCGAATAATTTTAAAAAGCAGAAATTACTTTTTTCAGCTTTTTTGGGATGGAATTTTAAAGAGGTTATTTTTTTCCCAAAAAAAGAAAGTTAATGAAAAAGGGAAATTTCTTCTTTTTTTTTTTTGTAAAAAGGAAGATTTTTAAAAAAAGATTTAAATTTTTTTTTTTTAAGGTGAACAGTTTTATGAAATTTAAATTTTTTACGGGTTGAATATTTTTAATTAATTTAAAGTTAGCCCCTAACGGTTTAAAATTTTCCCCAAAAGTTGAGTTTTTTTGTTTATGTTTACCCCTTTAATTTTAAATGAGATTCTAAGAAAAGTTTGCATAAAAAGAACTGCAGTAGATCAAAAATGGGGCCCCAGATAAAGGGGTTAATATCACTTTATGATGGGGGGCTTTTTTATTCCTCTGTTTTTTTCAGAGCTCAAAATACCGAAATGATGAAAAAGGAATGGGGGGCTAAGGAATTTCTTAGTGTAAAATCTGGATTTGAAGTGATTCAACATCCCCCTTTTTTATCTAGTGCGTAAAGTAAAGGGGCCTATGTTTGAATTTTAAATTTTGGTTTTTTAGATTGAACGAGATCATTAACCCTCCAATTAGTATAAAATTAGTGTTTTTTTAATTTTTTTTAAATTTTTAAGCGGGAAAAAATTCTCAAGATTCCTATCTATTAATCTTCGGAAATTTTTTGGCTAAAAAAATTTTTAAATTTTACAAAAATGGTTTTGCTTTTTGGGATGTGTTTCAAATAGATCGTCAATGTCACCATCAATGTTGTCAGATTAAAAAATGAAAAAAAAAGGGTTGTTTCTTAAGATAATTATACGGTAAATATTTCCACATTTAATTTGAAAACCAATGATAATTTATAATTTTTTTTACATTTTTTATGATGATTTCATCGAAAATTTTTCCCTTTTTATCTTTTTTCCCCCCTCATTTTCTGCAAATTATGACCAAAAATGCTTCCCCAGGTCCATGCATTACCACCCTTTAACCCCTGGGAAAGACTGAAACTTAGAATATCCCTTTTGTTGCCCCCAAACGGGTCAAAAATGACTGCATTGTGATAGAATGATTAAAAAAAAGAAAAAAAGAAATTAATTTAAAAAAAATTAACTTTTAATATTTTGTATATTATTTAAAATCATATAGGTTATTAAAAAATTAACAATAAAAAATTTACTTCATTTGGGAAAAAAATTTTCCCAAAAAATTCTAAGAAATTATGCATTATTTGGAAATTTTTTTTTACAAATTGAAATTAAAAGCAGTAAAAAATAACTTACTTGGGAATTAGTGTTAAAAAGGGTTACTCCCGATTTTTTTTTTGAAATTGATGTGAATATTTGGGGGTTACAGTAAAAAAATTTGGGAAACTACAAGTATAATATCAGATCTTTTTTAATTGTTGTTTTGGCAGGGATTAACTAGAACTGATTTACTGTAAAAAAAATAGCGGGATAGATAAAGGGTTTACTGTATCAAAAAAAACTGGACAAAAAGAACTGTTTTCAATCGAGGGGTTTTTTTAAATTTTGGGGAAAGGGAAAAAGGGAACAAATATATATATTTGGGAAATTTTTAAGCTGGGTACGCCCTTGTTTTTAAACTTAACACATTCAACAATTTGTGTTGTATTTTTTTTATCAGTTTTGGGGTTTATTGGAAACAAATTTTAATTAATCTTTATAATATCATGAAAAAACTTTTCCCGTCAAAAAAAAAAAAAACAAACAAAAACCCTTAGAATTGTGTATATTAATTTTTAATCACATTTTAAATTATTAAGATTGATTCTCAAAAAATTATTTCATATATTTTTTTTTTTTTTTAAAAAATTGGGACAAAAAATATCTTATATCATCAAATATCAGTCTCCCCATTTTCATATTATAAAAATTTCACTTTTTTTGGGTGCAACTTAAAACCCTTTAAGAATAAATTATTAGAATCTTAAATTTTTTGTTATTTAAAACGTAAAATATAACAGCTCCCATAATAAACAATTTTTTTTTAAACAAAAAAAAATATGTTTTATATTTTTTAAAAAAATTTTTTTACCTTATGTTTTTAAAAAAACCCAAAAATTTTCATGTTCCTTTTTTTTTAATTATACGCATTTAAATATTATATATATTACGTTTCAATGTTAAGGGAAAAAAATCTAGTTTTTTTTCCATTTTATGTCTTCTATATCATATAAATTGCAAAAAGAATGTTACTTCTATTTATACTCTTTTTTCGATAGGAAAAAAGGGGAAAAAACCCAACCCTATTTTCCTTATAATAAATCCTTTGAGTTATTAGGTTCCAAAAAAAAGAAAAATAATTGATTTTTTTCAAGCTGGGGGAAACCCAAAATCTGTGCAAATGGATAAAATGGAAAGAAACTTATATAAAAAGTCTGGTAAAAAAAAAACCAATGAAAAAATTTTTTCGTCGTCTAGTTTTTGTTGAAGCAAATTTTAAACAGAAAAAATTTTATACTACCCCTTTGTTTATGTTTTTACAATTCCCCTTTCATGAATGTTTTTTTAGGGGGGAATTCAAAAAACTGTACGAACGTGTTAAAAAAAATTTTCAGAAAAAAATTTTGTAAATTATTTAAATTATTTTTTTTTAATCTTGGTGCATTTAATTTACCCCGTTTAGAAAATCATTGGGAAAATTCCCCGTTTTTCCTAAAAAACTATTTCAAAAACAGAAGACCATACAGTAGATATGAAAAAGTAAATCCTTAGCAACAATTACCAAAATTTTCAACGGGAAAAATAAAAATTAAAAATTACGTCACTGTTAATAGCTTAAAGGAGGTTAATTTTTTTGCTGTTAATAAACTAATTAAATTCAATGATATAGTTAATAAAGTTTTAAAAATAAATGTTTAAAAAAAGGGTGGGAAATTTAAAAAGGGAATAATCTAAAATAAAACCTATATTGTTACATGGTTTCCGTATCATATACTGTTATCAATTCATGTTATGTTTCTTTTAAATAAAAATCTTCAATGAAACTGAAGATTCAATATTTGTTAATTTTAAAACACCTGGGGTTAGAGGGAAAAGGGTTTTGGCCCCAAATTTTTTTATTTTTCGTTCCCAATAACCAATCTTTTTACATTATTCGTCGATGCCTTTTCTTTTATAAGGGGAAAGAAATAAATTCAAAAATATAGGTAGTTGCTGTTTTTCATTAAAAAATTGCAATTTAAACTGATTTAATAACAAAATTTAATAAAAAAAATTAAATTTCTAGATATTTTAAAAAAAAACGTTAGGGGGGTTTAACCCCCAAAATTTATGCCCTCTAATTTTTCCCTTTAGTGAATTTGATTAAAAAACCGTTTGAAAATTTCAAAGTAAATTTGTTGGGCTTGAAAATACTTTTTTTAATAATAATGAAAGTATTTTAAAAGCCCCTATTTACAGTGGATGATAGAGCTTTTCTAGCAGGATCGCAATACAAAAGCTGAATGTCAGGAAGTGGTTTAAAGGGAAAATTTAATGAATTCCAAAACATGTCTTGACCTCCCAATGACCCTTTATATAAATTCAGTCAAACAAAGTGGTTTTACCCCGGAAAAACCCCAACCCTGCTGGTGAGCCACTACTTCTGTATTTGGGAGGAATTGTAAGGGTTAGGGCTAGTTGGGGGGTGTGGGTGCCAAAAGACAAATAACACCTTATTTTTCAGCATCTTGTTGCGGGCGAAAGAAAGTCCCCCCTTTTATATTAAATTTGGGGAATATAATGGGAAAAGACTCTTGGTTAAAATATATACCTGAGAGGTACCAAAGGAAGAATAGAGAGATACTAAAGAAATTTGGGTATTAAAAGGGTTAAAAATCGCCCCGTTTGGGGATCGTGCAACTGTTGTCACGGGGAAAACAGTGATGACGAGTATACTCATCAAAACACAAGAAGGGGGTCGCTGTTAAAATATTGGAAAAAAAATTTGGTTTTTTTTTATAAAAAATTTTAATTTTTTTACTAATATTTATTTTGTGAAATTGCCCCTAGGGGGCCCTTCTCCCGATTATCTGCGTGGGGCTAGAGGGTTTGGTTAATGGGAAAAAAAAGTTTCCATTTTTCTTAATATGGCTTTATTTTTAAACCCCCAAAAGTTTTGAAGGGTTAGATGAAAAAATAATATATGTGAGAAAATTTACGGGCAAAACCACCAAAATCCCCCCGGAAAAAACCCCCAACCGGAATATCAAAATTTAAAAGGTTAAAAAAATTTTAATTCCAATAAAAAACAAATCCTAATATTAAAAAAAAAGTTTTAATTAATTTTGGGGTCCTCCGCGGAAAAAACCCCAAATAAAAGGGGGTTTCCTCTTTAAATTTATTGCAAATTTTTACCTTAAACCTAAAAATTTTTTGGGTTTTTCAGGGTAAATTTTTTTCATTACTTTCCCCTTTTTTAAAATTTAAAATTCCCTTTTTCCTTTCAAATTACTTAAACCTGATTTTTTTTAAAAATTTAAATTTTCATTTTTTCGTTTTTTTTTCTTGGGTTTTTTTTGGAAAGGGGTTTGGGGGCCCCCAAATTTGGCCTTTAAAAAAGAACCCAAAAAATGTTAATTTGGGGAAAAGGCCCCTGGAATACAAGGTCCCTGTAAGAAGTTTAATTTTGGGGCTAAAAGAATTTAAAATTTCCCTTTTTGGGAACGGAAACGTTTTTAGGGAAACTTGGGGTTTTGTTTGACCGGAATTCGGACGAACACTTTAAAAAACCAGATTTCTTCCTTTTTTTATGAAAAATAATTTTTAATTTTTTTGACACTGGAAATTTTATTGCAAATTTAAACAGTCCCCAAAAAAAAACCTTGCCCCCCCAAAAAATTAACTGTTTTTAAAAAGGGGGAAAAAACCTTGGGGTAAAAAAAACTAAATTAATCATGTTGGTTTTAAAAAACAATCATTTTTAAACCCAAAAATAGGAAAATTTTTTTTTCGGTGGTTTTTTAAGATCGTGTATTGTATCTTTAGCTCAAAGGCATTATTATTGATCAAAATTTTTAATGTATAAGGGGGCGCGATAAAATTGGTATTAAAAGGGGGCGCAGTATTGAAAGTTTGAGAAACACTGCTCTACGATGACAAAACACACAATATCAATAATACCGAAATAACATAACTCGGACCACTATCAATATCTAACCCGCCTAATCTCAATTCCGATAATATCACAAGTCCTAATATTAAATAGTCAATCCTACCTTGATCCGATCACCGATCTAATCATAAGGGAGTTGCGTCTTTATTCGAGTGCAATGGTATGCACCTTGACCTAAGGGCTCTATCTTCGTGATAACCTCTGTTGGCTGTCACTTCACAATCGTATCACTCTCTAACATAACATTCCCCAAATCGCCATCTCACTTACTCAAACTTCTGATATTTAAAAGCTATCTAATTTGTATCTTATATTCACGTTTTACTTCTTGGGTTTTGGTTGGAAGAGTTGCCATTAATACTGGCCCCAAAAGAACCCAAAGGACATGTTAATGAAAAGACGCGTGAGCCCGTCACAACTGTACAGAAGTCTATATATGGGGCTAAAACGTAATTTAGCTTGGTAGCGATTTTATAAGGCCGACGGATCTTCTGATCGTAAATTTTATGGATATCTATGAATTTTAGTGATCGTCAAAATTCCCGGACTGAGAGCACTAAGCACACACTGATTTACTTCCTTTTTACTGACAAAATATTTTCTACCTGTCTTGTCACTAAGGAATATCTGGAGTGGTGGAGTAAGGTTGATCACAGTCCTCTTACCAGAAAGCATCCTTGCCTTTTCCACCCTAATAAAATAACTGTTCTTTAGGAAGAACGGCATGAGCTATTACTCTAATGTCAATACATGGTTCTAACAAACAACTGGCGTTTACACCACTCGATAGCTAGGTTACTTCGGACCAAACAGTATCAATGCCCTCAGCGCCTGGTCGGCGTCACGCATTTGTCCCGTTGCTGACCATACCTAAAGGAACCGTATATTAAATCAACTTTCAGACATTTTCCTTTGCCCCTTTTTAAGATAAAATCACTATCATCGCACATAAATAAATTCGCTATGCGAATTTATACGCTGTACCAGCCGGTGCATACGGGGATGCATAAGTTATCTTAATCTTTTTTATATATTTTTTTCATTTGTTTTACTTCAACCTGGCCTCGACATATTCTAAACTTCTTCAAATTTGAGAATATGTTTTGTTTTTCTCAAAAATTATAATTTAAATAGCCAATGGTCACTATACTTTTTACGCATGACGAGTATACTCGTCAATACAGAAATTCCGGAAACTTCTCCATGACGAGTATACTCGTCAATCACACTTAACTGGTTAAAATTCGTGTATAAAGGATGGATGTTAAAGCATTTGTAATCATAACACACTGAAAACTGTTCATGGGTTACAACAGTGCTCCAGTGATTCCAGTGAATAATTTAATTAAGAGAAAGTATACTTACCTACTTTCAAGGACTTTTCAATTTTTCTTTTGCAACAGTTTTGCCTGAATTAATGATTTCATAATCTGTGTGCCCCGCGTGCCCACTTCCATATTAAAAGTGTGTTCAATATATAATATGGATGTTACTGATAAAAAAATTGTGTAAAACGTTTTTCATTATGCTTTATATGTTTGAGAGTGCTCATAAAAATAAATCTTTGCCAAGTAATCCTTCAAAGTGTTCTCTGTTGTTTTCTAAATATCAAAAGCTTTTACATGGCACTCCCCAACAGAAATACATTATTTACAACTTCCCTAAATGAGAAACAAACACATAAGATAGAAGTCATAACTAACTATACCAATAACTTAGAAGGTCAAAGAGATGTTGAGTAAATATATTCTGCTGTCAACAGCTTTATGTAGAGTATTTCATAACAGTGATGAATTTTTTATCTTCCTATCTGGGTTTTTTTTTTCTCTGAAAGAGTAGTATTTTAGGTTTAAAAAGAAAACGTAATAAAAAAAATCTCTCATCATGAGATTACAACAAATCAAATAAAAGTTTTTTTATTTGGCTATAGAATCAAATATAGCTAATTAGGTATTGAAGAAGTTTTTATTTTTGATGACGTTATTTCGCTAGATGATATATATAAATTACATCAGAGTAAAGTGCATTTTAATAATGTCTGAAAAATATTTTGTTTTATTCATTCCAGTAAATTAATTTTTAAATCTTTATTTCGATATGCTCCGCCCCTCGTATGGTTATCGCGCCCCCCAGGTGGGCGCGCCCCACAGTTTGAGAAACACTGGGTTAGAATTAAACAGTTTGCTATTGTATGATATGAATATACTATATTGAACTGTAGTGTCCTGCTTTACTGCTACATGTAGTTTACTATTAAGTTAGGATTCTTGCAATTTAGTAAAATGTATATATATACAGTCGAACCTCTATGTAACGAAGTCGTTATATCCCGGAAAAAGTTCGTTACATGGAAAATTCGTTATATAGAGGTTGATCTTTTAATAAACTTTATAAACTATTTTAAACAAATTTCAAATTCATAAACACTATATATTAAAAAAAGTAATTATTCACACCTTTTTTTAAATTAATGTATGTTTATTTTATATATCTTACCCATCAAAAAAGAAAGAAAGAAAGAAAAACCGCAAGGAAAACAAGAAAAAAGAATGTCGAAGAATTCTCTGTATTTTCAATATTAAGAAAATAATTTTATACTAAAATTAATGAATTTTATAAAGACATTTTATAATTTAAAGCATACAAGTAATATTAAACATACACTTTTTTATAATTAGAACACGGGGACACGGGGCAACTACACTGAGGGTGAAAGAGGATATCGAAGATGTTTCTAGCGAACTGGGCAATGAGAGTGCTCTAGGCGAGTTAGGATCTAATAAAACTAGTTCAAGATTTATGACTTCCATAAAATGTATTAAAGAGAGAATAACTTGAAATTTTTTCAGAAACACTTTAAAAAAATGGAGAACAAAAATTCAATCACTAAGGAAAAAGTTTGTTCTGTAGGAAATGCACTTCGCTATAGAGAGGATATTTTACGAAGAAAATCGTGAAATGTTTAAGGTTCCAGGAAAAAGTTAGTTATATAGAAAAATTCGCAATATAGAGGTTCGACTGTATATATATACGAGTATATATATATATATATATATATATGCGAGTGAGTTTTATTTATTGAATTTTTATTGTGTAATACAAGAAAGAAAAATTGATAATAAAATAATAAATTAAATAGTTACTTTTGAGAAAGGATATACACTTCGTCTAGTGAAAAAAAAGTTTTTTCATTAAAATAAGTCTGAAAGAAAAAAATTTAAGTAGAAGCATGGAGGCATGTTTAAATGAACACAAAGCTCTTTAAGTTAATATTATGCGCGAAAATTTAATAAGACTGAGAATTTTAATCTTTTTTGCTTTTTTATCAGTTTTCTTCGAGCAATGTTTTGAATAAATCAAATAGGCTAGCAAATTAAGATTTTAGGTAACGTTTTCTTCATTTTGAAATTTCTTTTACTAAGGAAAAGGTTGCTGCGTAGAAGATTTAATTAGGAGTTCTGAATAAAAACAGTATTTCCCGATTGAACGTTGAAGAAATAAAAGATTAAAGCTTCTTAGAAAGAAAAATTTTAATGCTGCAAGAGAACTTTTTAAGAAAAAATACGAATAGGAAAAGTAGTGAGAAAAATTAAACAAAAATTAATTTAAAATTTAATATCATGTCAGGTTGTTGATTCTTTTTTCAACAAGTGCTTCACAATAATAATTTTTTGTTTAAAAAAGAATTTTTTTTTCGATTATGTGATTTCACGAGTAAAATATATTATTATTAAACTACTTTTCTTACAACACACACAATGATTTTTTTTGTTGATATCACTGATTTTAACTGAATTTAGTAGAAATAAATAAGCAGAAAACATTTCCTTTTAGAAAAAGAAAAACATTAAATCATTCCTTTATTATAATAAATATAAATAATACAAATATTTGTATATGATTGAAAGCGCTCATGAAAGCATCAAATTGCTGCTTTATCTGTTTCCAGAGGGGATCTTCTAAATATATCCTTAACATAAAGATATTGTAATTAAAGTTTTACACATATTTTCTATTGTAAGAAAATTATTAGATGTATTTTCAACTTTTGTGTGTGATATGCTGATAAAGGCACAAATATAAATTTATTTGAGATTGGACACATTTAAAAATTTTTCAACAGTGTATAAAAATTTACTATAAGAAAAACGGTCCACATAGTTAATTTAAAAAAAAATGGGCAGAAAACAATAGATTTCATCTTCAATTGAATATTTGGAAATGTTTCTTAAGATGAACTCAATAAATGAAAAGAAGATAAATATTTTGAATTATCAAATTTAAAGTACATATCATTTAAATGATTTTTTTTAAATAGCATTAGAGTAATTTCATCAAAATGGAGTAGAGCGAGAATGCTTTATATAGTAAAAATAGCTAAAAGAATTGCTATGCTTAGGAAAGCATACCAAATGTTGTTTGATTCCTGATTAGTTTTAACAAAACATAAATGAAATTATATCCAGGTTTAATTATTAACGTAGACTGTAGTTATATGATTATAGTCGATACACAATAAAAAACTAACAGAAGTTGTGAAAGTTGTATATTCACTCAAAGGCAACTACTTAAGAATGAGGAGTATTTTTAAATTTTTAATAATTTCGGGTGAAATCTCATTAATTCTTTTAAAGCAAAGCACTGCATTTTCTTTGTTTGAAATAGCGAAATGAAAATAACTTCAAACAGCATACGGTACTTTGTTTGCATATCATAAAAGCCCATTTTCTTATCTATTTTTAAAATATATTCAGTTTCGAAAAAAATTATCTGCTTTATCGATAGTTTTTTTTTATTATTATACATTTACTTTCATATTTACTCATACTATTTAGTAGTGAAGCATCTGGTTCTTTCTTTTGTTGCTGGAAGATCTCCAAAGTAGCCTTTTAGCTAGGTTTTTTTCATCTAGTTCTGTGCTAAAGGCATGAACCACAAAACAATTTATGTTGAGCAGTTGTCAATAATATCATCAATCATGGCTTAATCAATTGTCTGTCATAAGCCCCATTATGTAATCTAGTGGAGTTTCCTTTGATAATGACCAGGTGTTCAGAGATCGAGTAAATAGATATACTAACGAATTAAACAATTTCTTTTATTGAAGCAGACTTATTTTTACGTTTTCAGCTTGAGAAATATAGCAAAAGAATAAGCTTCTATTTGGGGCAAAAAATGATTCTACTAAAAGAAGAAAAATATTTATGTTGCTGCTGAAAAAGATGCGAGGCATTAAAATCACTTCTCAATTCAAAATATCTGTGTTAAAAGAAATATCTTTAAATCATGGCCTACATTTCTTGAATATTAATTTTTCTTTAACATTGCTTCAGAGAGGAATATTTAAAAGATGTATTGGGATGCAAGAAATTGCGCTTGAGTTCTTCATAACTGCAAGAAATGAATGGCAGAACTAAATAGACGAGGAAAATATCATACTCTATTGTTGTGCGTATTTTCGCTGACTTTTCAAAAACTTTCGAATCAATGTAGTCGAAATTTATTATGGAATTACTTGAAGTTTTACTTATAAAGTAATTATACAAAGAATAATTGTAATCACTCATGGTTTTGATTTATGCTCGTAAAAGCACGATAGTCCAAAAAATGTACAAAATGGCTCTTATGGAGTATTTAATAAGCAGTATAAACACTTCTAACAACAATTCAGTTCTCCCAAAAGATTATCATGTTGCTTACAGGCTAATTATGAGGTCTTGAGGCAATAAATCCTCCACTAAAGCATTTCTTAGCTCTGGAAGTGTTCTGAAAGAGGATATCGAGCTGCAATTGCTCTGCCCATGAGATTCAGGTCCGATGATCTGCCTGGAAATTCCATCTTCTGAATATTCTTCATGTGGTAGTGTATCGCGCTTCCACGTCACAGGTCCGGGTTTCAAATCCCGGGCTGGACAAGGTCGATTCAGCATTTTTTTCCTACAGTGGGTCGTTAAATGAGTACCAAACTTGCTTGGGAACTGAACACAATGGGTTTCACGTCTAGCTGACTACTTGATGGAAACATCTGCACATGCATCCCAGCGCCAAAGGTTACGAAAACTGAGATAAGCACAGTAGGCTTTGGTCCTTATGGGCTGTTGAGCCACTGTGTTAAGTTGAATATTCTCTATATAATGAACACGTAGAGAAACGGTATTCAGTTTGAATCTCGACTCATCAGTGAAGAGATCGCAGGCTTACTGATCTTGTGTTCAAGGAAGATGTTGTTCTCTTGTTACCTGGAGTATGTAGGATCCAGAATATTGGCTTCCTCGTGTAACGCTTGTCTCACTAAGCTTTTATTAGACAGTATACCTCAAAATTGAGATACTAAAATCAATGGGAAGTTTTTTGAAAGTTAGGTAATGGTCATCTCCTTATTGCAGACTGCAACTAAATCCAAGTAATGGTCATCCTGATTTTTGGTGGCTCTTAGCTACCCTATAATTTGTGTTCTGGATATTGTTACTGCCTACAGAAACCTTCTTTCTACCTTTGTTTGAGATTGGCCATCCTATAGTCTTATAACTATTCTCCATGGCTGTCCATCCAGAAATTGTTTTTGTCAATTTTTGGGGAAAATATTTGGAGCCACCAGAGACAGTAATAAAAACCAAAAATAGCACAGTTTAGTGTTTGAGGTACATATCTTATCAGAGTGCTTTTAAATTGTGCGAAATAAAAGAAATAGGAGGAATTTGATTTGGTAATTGCAAGAAGTGTAACTTTTTCTCTTTGTTATTCTTAACAATTTTCATTGAAAGTAATTCAGTAGTTTTTGAAAAAAATTGTAAAAATGTGCTTGTTTTTTAACTTTAAGTCATCATTGCATGCGACGTTATATGAAATAAGAATTCATCTCTTCACTCTATATCTTAAAACACTAATTATTTTTGAAAATAGCTATAATTGTACTTAATTTACCTGGAGCTTCATGTTCATTTCTTCTTATTTAACGAATTAATTTTACTATTGATAAAGTGATATTGGGAATATTACTTAAATTTAATTATTCTATAACTAAGCAATTGACATATTTAAAATTCTGTAAAACGTTAGGATTAAAGAAGAGTATTTTCAATAATTGAGTCTAATACTTTCGAAACAATGCTTAAAACATTAATGTGAATCAAACTATATTTTTATCAAGTTGAAAAAGCATCTTTTGAGAATTTAAAATTGGTTAACTTTATTATATATTCGAAGGAGAAAAGCAATGAGAAGTAATACAAAATAGAAACAGAATTTATAATATAATTTTTTTAAGTAGCATCATTATACATTCAAAAGCACAAAGTACTTTGAAATGCAAAAATGTAATTATTAAAATGTAAAAAATAGTCTAAAAGATAGTAATGAAAAGGAATCTAATTTCTTGATATTTTAATAATTTATCAGATTTAAAATAATATCAAAATTAAATATGAACGAAAATAAATTATGTAAAATGTATCTTACTGTATTTTCAAAAACATATAATCTGAAATGATTAAGATATAAAATTGATATCTGCAACGCATTAAATTTTAATACATTCAACTATTTTTCCGAATCCCTGGTAAAATTTACACTTTTTAAAGGGTATTGAAAAAAAATCAAATAAGCAAAACACATACTTTCAAATGAAAAATATATTCTTCAAAGCGTTATCGATTCATTTGTAGAATTCATTCCCGTTTTAAAGTATCAATATTTAAAAGAAAACTTTAATTAATTTCGTATTTATGATTGGAAAGTAGCATAAAAAATAAAGATTGTGGAAAAAGAAATAGGAATTCGAGACAAGTTTCAAATGTTTGAAATTATTTCCTATGATCTTTTCAATTATTTATATTTTTTCTCTGTTTGAATTTCAAATTAGTTCTCCGTATTCCCTTACGAAAAGAACATATCGATACTGAAGAAAATCCTTAAAAAATGCAACAAAATCTTTTCATTTATTTATCATGTCTTTCTTCTCTCTCATCTTCTTCTATGCCAACCGCAATCAATACTCCTGAAGATCGATATTCTTCATTCGACTTCATTACGGAAGAGAATTTTCAGCCGAGTTTTTGAGAAGAAAATCAAAACAACATTTTTCTTTTGCAAGTTTTCCCCCTTCTATTCCTTTTCTCCTCGTAAGAGAAAAATCCAGCCATTTATCATCATTCGCAAGTTTCTTTGTGTATTCACAACTAAAAAAATATGACCAAATACATAAGAATGTATCATGATCCGTTGTAATTTAAAATTTAAGCAAATTCATACTTTCCGTTAAAAAAAAAAGCATTGGGTTATATCTATGTGAAGAGTTAGTTCTGTGCATTGAAATTTTTTTCTTTTGTTTTATTTATGTTTAAAATATTGCATGAAATAAAATGGCTTAAATCCATTATGATAAATTTAAAATGGTCGTAAGGTCAATAAGTGAAACTGCAATTATATACGAATTTAAATGGTAATTGCGTTGATTATATGTTGCAATAATTCCTGTAGAATTTCCATCGAAGCAAGCATAATCACACTTAATTGAAATGCTGGCAATTATCTTTGAGTTAATGGTTCTGAATTATTAAATAACTTTGTTATTATTGTATTAGCATTGTTATCAGTATTTGAAAGGTAGCCAATTAAACACATATTAATGTGAATTTGTACTTCAGTTAATGTTTTGTAACGAATTTTGAAAATTAAACTTTGAATTATCCCTTAACGTGCGTGATCAAGTTAATTCGATCGCACAAAACTGTCCAAACTGTGTGCAAACGAGATAATGCGAGTGATAGTGTATTTTACGTTGCTGTAATTTGCCCAATAGAATATAAGTGGTTTGCAGTCTGCGCTCGGGAGTGACTGCCATCCGTCTTCGTGATTTCATAAATTTAGAGATAAAGTTTGTAATAAAAAAAAATAGATGAATATTATAAAAAATATTTTTTCATTTGCTAGACATCAGCACTTGGAGCTCACATGTTTTGAGGTAAAAAAACGTTTAGACTTCAGGAGCAAAATAGTAGAGAGACTTATACAAAGAGTTATCATAGAGATACAAATCTAAAAAAAATTGAGTTGACCAAAATCTTCTGGAATTCTACGACTGATGGAACGTTATTTTCCCAGTTTTATTCCACCAACATTAAAAAAGAAGTCCCAAGATATTTGCGCTGTGTGTTGTAATAGAACAAATAGCAAAAAGAAGAACTAGAGAGTTGTTGCATGTACATAATTACTATGCTGCTGGGCTGCGTGCTGTATCTTGCTTCCAAATATATCGGACAAAAGAAAAATTGGAATAATTAAAAAAAATGCTACTATTATTATAATTTCTGTTGAAAAGGTATAAATAAAAGTATCAACTCCTGTGGATTGAAGAGCTAGAGACATGGTTGTATAGACATATAGCGCTTCCAATATACTCTGAATTACGTATATTACTACTTGAGGATGGCAGATACACATTTGGTCGGCTCTCTCCTGTTATCTTTCCAAATAGTCACATGATTTCTCTCCATGCTATGTGGCCGCGGTAGCCTCGTGGTCAAGGCAACGAACTAGTGACCAGCGTGTAATAAGATCTAGTTCAGAACCGCTGAAGACCCGACGTATAGGCGCCTATACATGTTAAATTTGTCGATGCTCAACGTTCTCCTGTTGGTGTGGCGGAGCAGTCAGGAGGGATTGGTGCCAGCTCAGACGTCGTTCTTGTCCCTTGACCATGGTTCAAAATTATGAGGTTCGTTGCCAAAAGCCCTCGAGTAGCTGAATAGTGCGACGTTAATTTTCACTCACTCACTCATTCTTGCCATGCTGTGCACTTAATACAGAACTTCAAACTTAGGTTGACATTTCGCGACAACTCGATTCTTTGCGAAATTCACAGATGTATTTGCTCTAAGACTTCATTATCAACCTTAACACTTTTATCCAATTTCTGTTGTAATACTTGGTCCACTT
The DNA here is from genome assembly GCA_019973955.1 of Trichonephila inaurata madagascariensis. NCBI lineage: Eukaryota > Metazoa > Arthropoda > Arachnida > Araneae > Nephilidae > Trichonephila > Trichonephila inaurata. Next base: position 19,019 of record BMAV01014715.1, read on the forward strand.
GCACCTTCCTATATTGCCTCGTCTCTACTAACATGTTTTCAACAACAGAGATCTTTCTTTTTTCTCAGCAAATACCACATGAAATTGCCTATCATGTTCAACTTCTTGAATCTTTACTTTCATTTCCACACACACACACACACACACACACACACACACACACACACACACACACACACACACACACACACACACACACACACACACACACACACACACACACACACACACACACACACACACACACACACACACACACACACACACACACACACACACACACACACACACACACACACACACACACACACACACACACACACACACACACACACACACACACACACACACACACACACACACACACACACACACACACACACACACACACACACACACACACACACACACACACACACACACACACACACACACACACACACACACACACACACACACACACACACACACACACACACACACACACACACTTTTAAAAACACACACACACACACACACACACACACACACACACACACACACACACACACACACACACACTTTACAAATAAAACTATAACAACTGACATATCTAAATTTCTCTTTGGTTTAAAAGAAAAATATTTCTTTTCTACAGAAATAAATGATTTTTTTTGTGTCCAGTATTCCTCAAAACCTTCAAAAACGTTTCATGTAGCGAAATTGGAATATATCAACATGACTCATCTTTACTACATTCAAGGCAACTGAAGATTTCTTTCACAGTGTGGTTGATCACATATTTCTCTTTGATCACATATCCGTTCTAAATGTCTAATGAATTCCCTTTTTCAATTTGATAACATCTTGGTCTATTCTGTTGCTAATTATCGTACTAAGCCTTTGTATTTAAATTTTTTCATTATACCATTTCGCTGATCAAAATTCTATCTGTAATCATTATATTAATCCACGTATCAGCTTTTTCTCTGCTTCCGAAATAATAAAGTTAACCTTTTTAGCTGTTTGTCTATGCAAGTACAATGTCCGACTTCACATTTTGTCAATATTTGCAACAACTGATCTTTTTTCATCATATTTCGATTTCACAAAACTAACCTTTAAATAACATGTTGTACTACACATTTTTTGAGTTATCATCAATAACTTTTCCACTTTCAACAAGTTGTAAACAAAATCAGTAGAATATTGACCCCGTATTTTTTTGAACGACAAAAGATGAAAAAAACTCCATCTGCATTTCAGACTTGTCATGCATCCCAAGAAAATTGTCCAGATTGCTTGTATACTTTAATGCTTTAACTGCATGAAATCTGTTACCACACCCTGCCCAGTGGAATATTTTATCATTTCATACAAATTTTTTATCCGTCCCACTTGATGATTTCTCAAATATGCACTCGTCAACGTTGCAGGAACTCCACAATGCTTACTATTGATCTCTGCCACATTAAAAACCCAATAACATTCCCTACATCACTAATATAAATTCCTCAGGCAAGATCGCATGCCAAAACCAACTCTTAGTCCAGGCTTGGCAAAAGTTAGGTGCAATTGAGACGAGCCGGAGCTCGTTTTAGTGTTATACGATGAATGATCAACAAACATTGTAAAAACAAACACCTTTATTAGTCAACTTTAGGGATCTCAATAGTAAATATGCATTAGGAACGAAATTAACTATCGGAGCCTATCCAAATATTAAAAATACACAACTTCACAAATAGGCTTCACTTTGAGGCACGGTCGCGCTCATTTGGTAATCACCAGATAGAATTCAGTCTTCTGCTTCTCTAAAACGACTATGTATCTAAATTCAAGAGCTCGTATTTAACTAGCAGATACATCGATTCATTATCATACCTTACGTTTAGTCTTCTGCTTCTTTAAAATGGCTCGATATCTGAAATCATGAGCTTTTATTTAACTAGCAGATATTACTTAACACATCATCTAATATTTCGAGTCCTTATCACCCCTTACGATTGCCATCTCCTGTTCTTCCTTTTTTTAAATTTAGATTTTTTGAAACACATTTTTAAAATAAGTAAGATATTCAGTTTAAGTCCTTATATATATAAATAACGAAATAAAAAGAATAAATTCATCAATATTACATATATATATATATACATATATATGAAGAAACATAATTTTATAAATAAATTCATCCTTAATATTTCCGTTCAGTTTTTATTATTTAATTTCACGCTTCAATTAAATCCCGTTAAATTTTGGGAAAAGATTTAACTGATGCACGTAAGAGATTCAAAAGTATTGAAAGCCATAAACGCTCAAGATTGTTACAAAAATTAAATACATAAAAAATCTAAGAAACTTAAAAAAAAAGGAAACTTAGAAGGAAAATAAAGAAATTAGGGGAAGTCTCTTCGTTTAAATAAATTTAACTTTCTTACGGACTCATGGGAATCAAGGAAATCCACCAACTTTGCTCATTTAAGCTTTCAACTCACAGAGCCTAAGCTTTTTTCTTTTCTTAAAATATTCTAATTACTCCTTTGTACATTTTTGTCACAAGAATCTTTTTACAATGGCTTAAATTAAACTCAAGTAAGATATCAAATGTTTGCCTAGCGGTATTTACTGTCATATAAGAAACTGAAATCCTGTTTGTAAAGGGAAATGGAGGTTGACGTGTTGAATAAATTTATTATAGAATAAATATCATATCATGCTTAATAGCTGTAAAATTTTTTGTAATACAACTTTATATCATATTTGTTGTTTAAACAAAGAAACAAACAAAAAATGAAATACTTTAATGTTTAGAGCGTTTGATTGGATTGAGAAGTAGTAAGCATTATTTAAAAAAAATTATTCTTTATTTATACTTCTCGAATATACCTTTTTCACAAAACGTAAAACACGTTTTGTAATTTAATTTTTTAATTAATAAGTTATTTTTAAGGCTAAATAAAGTACGTATTAGAATGAAATATAATATTTAATCTATAACTCATATATAAAAATGCATATTGATTTAAACTTTAAACATGAACATATACGCCAAAAAAAAAATGAATGGTAGAAAAGATGATATATAAATTGGATATAGCAACTAAATGGTGCAATTTAATAGAAGTAAGAATTATTGAAATAAATAGAAAACAAATATAATGTCGATTAAATTACTTAAAGCAAATATTTACACAAAAACTGTCATTAACAAAGTGTTTGTATATAGTTACAAGGAGGTCATTAATTATATAATTAAATTTACTATTATATCATTCTCTTATGGGGGATTACATTTAAAAAATACGCGTAGACCTAAGTGCCGCGGCATAATCTTTATGCTAAAAAAAACCAACGTATGTTGGTCTATGGGAGAATTTGAACCCCTCCCCAAACTTCACCTACATGAACTCCCAAAACTATATGTGTTCAATGGAGGTGCTATGAATGGTCAAAGACATTGAAAGAAAACCGAAGATTAATATGTGAGCTTTCATGTGGCTGAATACTGGGATAATTTTATTTTGATAAACCATAATTCTTGTCCATATCGAATTATACTTATATGCAGTTACCTTCTGGGTAAAAGTACTCAACTAATGGAGTAGCCATCTTGTTCGTCTGACTAATGCCGAAAGAGAATCTCCAGAACTATCTTGAAAGAGATCGGTTACAACATTAAATTTTCTCACAACAGACTACAATTAAAGTCTCTCGAAGGTGTGTTGCCCAACCTGTGTTACACCAGTTCTTTTTTCTTTCATTCAGTAATCGAAAACTTAATCTAATTGACGGAAAACAGATGATAATAATCAGGTATTATGGCTAAGGAAAGACATATTGCTGTGACATAGCCATCTGTCGATAGCTATGTCGTGGGGGTTCGGTTTAAGTTAGAGGTGTGGGATTATCGGAAGGATGAGACATTCTATAATTCTTAATATGATTTTTATTAAGAATTTAACTTAAATTACTTATATATAACGAACAAACTTATATTAAGTGAGAATAAACCAAAGTACACCGATTTAATTAAGTCAGATCGCACAACTAGGTCACTTATCAAAATATAACTAATTATCTGCCTAATCTTGCTTCAATATTAAACTAGCGTTGAGAATATAATCCTCCTACCTTGGTTGAAGACTCAACGATTCTGATACCTTCAGGTAGACTTATGTCTCTGATACCAATGTTCCTCCTTGTAAATATTAGAGCGGTGGGCGTCTCCGTGATTCTTAGTAGGCGGGTCAAACACATTCAACTGTTCCCCACTAAATCCCAAGATTGCCATCCTTTCTCACTAAATTTCTATCCTTTAAAAGGATATCTTATTTCATTGTTGCTTCGTTTTCCTCTTGAATGGTTGAAAATTTTGCTTTCATCGTCAAAAAGAACTTAGGGTTATGTTGAAGAAGAACAGATTAGAGTACACATTCTTATGAAATTCCAAGTTTTAGAGCCCATTTAAAATTTCCAAAATATTATAAACTAAGAAATGCAATAAAATCTGATAAAAAATTAATAAATATAATATAGTTAAATTTCCATGAATTTAATTACTGTTTCAAACGTTAGCTTCAAAGCCTTTTATCCCTTTAAGACCCAACCCGCACGATCGTGTGGGTTAGATATTCTTATACGTTTTTGCTTCTGGATTAGTCGTATGTAAGAAAATAGCAAATTTAACGTTTCAGCTGGTTTGCAGAAAGTGTAAAGTGTTACTTTTTATCAACAGAAGATGGTTGTGGTCCATATTTTACTTTCAGCTGGCAAATCCAGCTTTGTTTTCAAATACAAACGAAAACACATCTTCTTTTTAGTTGTCGTAAAAAGGTAATTATCAATATTTTTCTAATTGCTTGGATACAGATTTTTGTATTAATGTTTAAATAATTGTAAAATAGAAAAAATATTAATTATACTCTATTAATGTGGCTTGTAGGACTCGGGATTTTGTCACCCGCACGATCGTGCGGGTTGGGTGTTACTTGAGTCACTGCAGGTGTAAAGGTAAGTACTTAGCATGCGAATTTTCTTTTCTGTTTCAATAATTTTGATGAAAGAATACATAAAAATAAAAATATATAGTTATATAATTAATACCAAATTTTTTTGGGGGTCGCAATGGATGAGTCCCCTTTTTTTCTTCTTCTCTCTCTCTTTTGTATTTTCTTTTCTTTTTCATACATTTGTTGAGGAGTACGGCATTTTTATCCTCTCCACAGATAACTGCATCCATATCTCTTCCCCCAAAAACTGTGTTTTCTGGAGGTAGTTAGTAAGATGTGGTTTAAATATATATATTTAAATAATAAAATTTTCTGCTCCATTTTACTATTTTTCATGGATTACTGTGTTAACTTTTAACCAAAAACTTTTTCAGGTGTCTAAAGGAGAAGAATTCTCACAGCAGAAGAAATTTTTCAATTGATGAATAAATCAGATTGAACTTAGATCAGAACTTAGTAATCTTTCGGATGATGACAATGCTGCGGACAAAACATATGAATCGCGTATACTGGAAGGAGAATCAAGTTCAGATGAGAGCGATGAAGAATCACATGGGAATATTTGAAATAGAAAGAAATTTTGGATCATTCTTTACCATAAAAGTCTCTTGAACACATGTATTACATTAATTTAACTGTTGCAAATTCTTGGTTTCTGTGCAAACAAGATGCAATATCAAATAAAATTCCTCTAAAAATCAAAATGGGTCGCTTAAAATTTAATTTAGAGATAGTTCAAGCGTCATCAGCCTCTCGATCTACTAACAAAAATATTTTAAATGATGATGAAGGTGTTGTAATTCTACTCACAAAAAGATCGAAGCGTTATAATCCACCTGCTATACATGTCATGGCTTTTTTCCTGGCCATTCTAGGATAAAAGACTTGACATGTATAGCCATTTTGGATGTGTTGATGACATTTAAAGGCCTCGCAAGTGCAGATTTGAAACTACGAAAACAGTTCGAAAACATATTGTGAAAAATGCAATGGTTATTTATACTTGTCAAAAACAAAGCAAAAGATTTTTACAGTAAATAAATAATGAATTAATAAAAGAGCTAATTATACATCAATAATTTCGTTATTTGTAAAAATTTTAGTTGAATTAAGATTGTTTCGTCTATCAACTTAGAACTAAAAATGTATAACTCGTAAAATTTCAGAGGTGACCTGTTTCACAAATAACGGCCAACCCACACGATCGTGCGGGTACCGTCTACGTTCCAGGGCGGGGGAGAGGTGAAATTTTTTTATTATTTTTCCCAATGTCCTTGGGGTCCATATAGTATTAATAACCAGAAAAATTTAATATTTGAAGATAAAAATAATTCAGGTCTTAAAGAGTTATACTTAATTTATAGAGACCTATTTGTTAGTACGCAAATATAAAAGCAAAAATAAAAAAGGAGAGAGAAATCTGGCTGATTAATCGCTTGTTATGTCACACTTCGAAGTTACATTAGGAATATTGACAACGTATCTCATAATTTTGCATCACGCCAAATGATGAGTAAGATCTCTAAGCTGGCAGTCCACATAAAAAACCTATACAAATCCTTAAGTATTTAAACTGTCTCATTAGTGAATATGAATAATTATATTTGTACACGTTTATGTAGTATATTTTCAATATGGAGGAGAATTAAAATTAAATTTTCTGATGGTGGTTTACAGGGATAGCTTACACCCCACTGAAATTTATAGTTATAGACTCGTTGAGCGCGGCCTACTGGTTGTTTGAATGGAAACTCTGCTTTACTAGAAAGAAAATTTGAATGTAAACTCTAGTTATCATGCCTGCATCACATAATGGAATTAGTCTTGGCAAAAACATCTATGCCTATTTTAAGCCTTCAAGTTAACACAGACATTCCAATCTTTAAGAGATTCAAGGCTGTTTGGAATGTGTTGGAGAGCTAATTATAGTGTACTGTACATGTAGAAACAAATAATATTAGCAGAACAAGCTATTGCATTTCTTAAAAAATATATGGAAACAGATAAACCTTATATCATAGATGATTACAAAGAACGTATCAAATTGATACTGAGGGTCTTGGGATTTTACCAGGAAAATACTTATGCCAACAGGATCAATTCACAATGATCAACGAATGACTAAATTACAATATGCATATAGCTAGATTTCTTTCTAGAAAAGCGAAACAAATACTTTTCACACACATCTAATCGGGAGGTAAGATAAGCTAATTTTAAGGTATGTTTAATTTTTGGTGCTCTTATATAAACAAAAGAATGGACAGAAGACTTAACTTGCAAATGAAGCACCTGAAACAAATTTTAAGTTTTTGAAAAATATTAAAAGACAAAGATTAATAGACAAAGTTATTAATAGACAAATATATTGCAATTTCTGCTGGAAAAGTGATGGAGTGTTATGTGTATTGTTTATCTGATGAATTGGTAAGATTTTCTCACATTTTTTGATAAAAGTTCGAAGGAAGTAAACAAAGAACTGTAAAGCGAATGTCAGCTATGTAAGCCCTTAAGAAGCGTAATGCAAGAGGTGAATTTGGTATTTTCAAAGACGATGGTATGGTACTGTCAGACTTCATGATAAGGAGAACAGCAGAACCCTTATCTCGTATGAATAGAGGTAAATCATTTTTAAACCTTTGTCCTGACAAATGAATTGACAATGATGACAATCGTAATGGAAAAGAGCAGCGTCAAAACATAAGTTGTTAATAATATTGCACTATTCATTTCATAAGCTTTATGAGTAAGTTTATGAAAGGATTTAAATAAAATAATAACAAATTATGAACATGAAAAACAATTCTCGTTGCACGTGGTAGAATAGAAAACGCATGCATTAGAAACTACGAAAAAATCTGTTTCGCATGCTGTTTTGTATTATTAAAGGACACAATATGCTTTTATTTTATTTCTACTATTGATTTCTTCTTTATAAGAGACCGTAAAATATAAAAACAGCTTAACCCGTTTTCACTGCCGCAAGTCTGTGATAGCTGCAGAAAACGTAATAGTTTTCTCTTTTGGACAATTGACTTTGTATTTTTATTTTGACTATAGTGTAATCTGAAAGTCCGTTGATGTGTTAATTTTGTGTTAAGTTATTAATTTACGAAACAACAACACATGCAATTATATAATTTTTTGTTAATGGAAGTGGTGCTCTACAATTTTATATGCGTTAATGATTATTTTTTTACTTTTAGAAAAAAGTAATGCGCCCTATTAATAATTAGTTTTTAATATTTATAATGCCCTATATCTTAATGATCTGAAAAATATGGCAATTTTTAAACTTATTAACTACGGTTATTTTCCTTTTTTCTCATCAAATGGAATAAAATAAATTTTATTCACAGATTTAAATTGAATGATTAGTTTCGGTTTCTGTTGTCTTGCTCTTTTGTGATATTATTTCCTGTTTGTTTTTGAAGTGATAACTTATTTGGGTGCGTTTTGCTGAAGAGTGAATCTAAATAAAGCGTCAGGTTCAGTGCGGCTCCATTCGGCGATCATACTCGGGTCGGCGAAGCGAGCTTAGTTTTGAGTTGAAAAATTTTAGGAGCGTGTTTTTTAAGTAAAAATTTCATGCATACTTTTTTCATGAAGTTTTATTTTCTTCATTTATATATTACTATCATGCAGCCCACTTTCATCCAACTTCAGCAGTGAACGAGAGAAGAGAAGTGCAAGCAAAAATAATTGAAAAAGAAAGATTATTCAAAAATTGGAGATAAAAGATAGTAAGAAACGAAACATGGGATCTATTTTTTGATTAAGTAGAAAGAGCATTTAAGTTCAAAAATATGCCAAAAGATTAAAAATCCAAAATTTTAATTAAGTTAATTGGCGAGAAAGTTATCAATATTTTTATTTATTTTAGTGATAACAACTATTGGATTACGAGAAAATAAATGCATTAATTGGGAAAAAGTACAAAACGCTCTCCTTTTGTTTACTTAGAGAAAGTGCCCTGACTCCAAGGTATAAGTTTTCCTAGCTTTGCATAGTATAAGTTATACAAGTTACATAAATGGTATTTACGTATTATCGCAATGGTATTGGCAACATTATATGAAAGAAAGCACATGATTACACAATGCAACACTTACGACGCATGGAAATCACGGTTGCCAACTTAGTGAATTATCTTGAATGCTGCATTGTTGTGTTAGTACGTAAGTACCATGTCTATTACATAAATGTAATCTACACAAGTAATTTACATTTAAATATTTTTAAATAATTAGACTAATTGGCACATTATCATTATACAAATTATATAAGAATGCATAATTATCTAAACATTGCACTTAACTGAAAATAGATGAAATAAACAAATTTATTGAAGAATGGTCATGAAAAAAGAAACTACTTAATGCCCGCATACGAAAATGTCATATAAGAAAACGCAATAGATCCGAAAAACTGGATTCTATTGCCCAGAATAAATCAGAAGTTTTCACTTCCATCGTGTGGTCATAAGCACACATACAATTTTTTTTTTTGTGATATTTTTTTTATGCCTTCTATTTCTATGATACAACTTTTCAGTATATTAATAGATCATGAATATCGTTAAGTTTCTTTCCGTATTTAATTTTCTAAGTGATTCTTCATTTTGAATTTCTTAGGTATTTACTATTTCATTTTGGGATACTTCATAAACTAGAAAAATAAATTTTTGTTGTTTTACTTCTTCCATTAAATTAAGATTTTTTTTTATTTAGTATATATAATTTTACTTTTAATGTAGTGCACATAAATGAGAATTAGTATTATTTTGAATTCCTCTATTGTATCTATGTACTCTATTATCTTTAAAAATGGAATGATAAGAGCTATATTCAAGATTGAATTGATTAATTTTAACTACATAATTTACATAATAATGTATTAGATTAAAAAGGATCTCAACGAACTATACACATGGTTATAATAATCCCCAGCACAATTTTAAATCATTTATTTACGCGACAGATTATCAAAGAACTGCAGACGGCACTTCTAATGAACATTTTACTGTCCAATTTCCATGCCCAAACCGAATATGATCGAGAACTATTACGCTTCCATCCCATGACCTCTTTTAACGCACGAATTGCGAGGACAGATCCCAAATGATCATTTCTTTAATCGCATTACCACGAACTGCGCAATACCCACTCGACTCTCGTAGGCTTTCTCACTAACTGGGTTAACTCTGGCACATTCTGCACGGAAGTATCTAAAACCATATTTGGTGGACGGCGTACCCTAGAAACACAGCATTCCACAATGATGGCAGACGATTATGCAAATTCTGCGGCTGGCACTGCCTCGGGAGGCCCAAAAGGGAGTAGAAGTATGCTCTGTTAGACGATGGAACTAAAACAGAGACATAATGATATTATGACTGGTATTTGGGAACTTTGGATGCACTGTGCAATAGCGATGTTACTTGCTTGAAAACGAGGTGCGATTAATTATTCATTGCCTATTTAAAGAATGCGATTTTTCAATAGTATGTGCTAGAGTATACTCGAATTTTCAAGTACGACGTAATGTTCCGAATGCTTTTAGGGAAGTTGCTGCAAGTCCTGTTATTTAACAACATTTCTGTTTAGGAAATTTCTAGCTTTTCTCCTTGTTATCGAATAACTGACTTTGTTTTTGTAGGCACATATTACTAAAAATTCTTAAATATATTTTTCAGGAAAAAGAGTACATTTGGGAGTTGTTAGTTTTATTAAATTAGTATTCGAAAGTAAAGGAATCTGAAAATTTATTTACTATAAGCATTTAATGCTTTCAACGAAAGAGGAGTATCGTATTATAAATCCAGGGAATTGAGTTACTATTATTTTTTTATACCGAAACCTATTTTTTATACGCATATTTTTGCATCATTTGTTCTAACTTTAAAACCTTTTTTAGACATTGTAAAAGAAAACCTTTAAGAAACATGCGGGTTAAAAATTTATGCTGAACGGATTTTTTTGTTGAATAAAAGTTTGAATATTTAATGTTTAAAAATTATTATTTGTACATTATTATTTAAAGTATTAAGAAAGAAACTCATACATTCATGTAATAGATATTTACCTTGTAAATTGAAAAAAAAGGGTCCTATAAAGAATAACTCGAGCTAAGAAGAGCTCCATAACCTTCAACTTAATTAAAAAAGTTTTAGCATATTTTGGATACCCTGTTCACAATGGTGGAATGAAAAGTTATAATTAAAAATTATGTGTTATTTCTTAACCTTTCACACTCTCGTTTTTTGACTAATAGGGGGTCGTTTTGGAAAAAAGGATATTTTCCCATTGAGATATTTTATTTATTCAAAACCCAAAACCTTTGGCCCTATTCCCTTCCCTTAAACAAGACTATAAATTTGCAACAGTCCCTTACTTTCTATCCTATTACTTTCTCACGAACTCAAATCACTAATATAAAATTTAATAGTAGTCCTTCTCTGCCTTACATAAATATTTGCCTTTTTAAAAAAAAGGTTAAAACAAAAAATTTGGGAATATTTTCCTAGAAGATTAGTAAAAGAGAAAGAGGAAAACTTGTCACTAAGTTTATAGAACAAAAAAAATTACAAGAATTCCTAATGATTGTTACAAAAAATGCAAAAAACTAAAATTTGATACACCTATTATAAAGTGTTAATTATTAAGCAAATTTCTGGATTTTATGCAATCATCACATAAAAGTTCAGTTACAATGTATTTGATGCATATGAATCGCAATCTATTATAAAATTTATATGCATATAAATATTATGCAAATAAATAAAACAGTAATGTAGTTATGATTTCAAAATTGTCTCCTCCATCGATTCGCATTATGTCAAAATGATTGTAAATTAAACCGTAATGCATAATATTAGTATTCTAATATGTGTATAACGTTATAAGAAAACTGAATATAATATAACAATTATAAAATTAAAGAAAATAGTTTATAAATAATTTCTCATCGTGTTTTTTTAAAAAAAAATTAAAATTGACACTTTAAAGAAACAAATTAGATAATTATAATTAATTACTTAAAAGCACATTTTTTAATTGAATAAAATTTATTGTTGAAGCTATAAATTGGATTCAAAATTTGTAAGAAATCCATACTTCTTTATCCATGAAAATTCAAATACTGTAAAAATCATTCCTTTTTTAAATTCAAATCAATTACCAATTACTTTAGTAGTTTTATTGAAACAAAGTTGCATGATATTTATAATGAGTTGAATTTAATTCCTTTTTATCTATATACTACTTAACGTATTTTTTAAGATTTGTGCTAAAACAATAAGGTTTTAATGCTTTTCTCGAGAGAGGAAATTCTTTCAGTTAATTTGAAAAGAGATATAAAAATTAAAATACAAACCTTGCATGTTTCCCTTGTTTACAAGAAAGAGGCGTTTTAGAACAAATGAATAAATAAAAAAAAGGTTATTTTAAGACATCTTTCTTTTGTCCAAATGTCAAAAAAAAAATAAATTTCTAATGATTTCTATTTTTTAGTTTTTCCAATTTTGTTTACGTATTTGATTACTTAATTTACTAAAGAAAAAAAAGAGAGAATATTGCTAAAAATACTAATCACTCTATTTTTACTCATATCAAGAGAATATTGTTTTTTCGAAAGCAATTCCAATAATTAGATTATAAGTTATCTCAGTTCGAATGTAATTTACTTTTATTAAATCTTGCCTAGTCTAATCACGAAAAAAAGCACATTCCAACTGAACTTTGAATTCACGCGTTCCTGAGAGAATAAATATCCATTGAATTATATACAAATAAAATTAAAAATAAATCCTAGATTTAACTTTGAAACTTGTTTTCCTGTTTTTTCCCCTTTCTCTTAGAAAGAAAGAATGAGAAGAAGGAATCTTTTTTCGTTTGAATTTTTACTTCATTTCCAACGAAAGATCCTGATTGAAGTATACATCCCCTTTCTCTCTTTCTTTCTTCAATTCATGCTTCTTGTCCTATTGAAATTGAATGATTTTCTCCTTTTTCTTCATTTTTTTCCTTCGCCGAAAAACAGGGTGAAGTGTGGCGACTCAAAATTGTTCCGACATTTCGCAGGATGTCAAGTTTCTCCTTTATAGTTGAAGAAAAAAAAAACGGAAAGTGAAGAACAGCTGAGCCATGTCTAAATTTCAACATATATTAGACATGATTTCAATACATTTCTCTTTTATACCTGTTCGAAATGACAGAATATTTTTATGTAAAGATGAAATCATCTGAAGAATCATCACGTATCTCATTTTAACACATGGTGTAAGTCTTCATATTCGAAAAAAACCTTAATTTCTCAGGGAAATTTTTCATTTTTTGGGGTTTCAACTTTTTTCTTTAGTTCAAAAGTGTTTTTAGTGGGTTTCAGTAGAAGAATTTTGTGAAAAGTTGGCAAAAGTACGCTTCAAGTTATCAGACGATTTCAAAGAGAAATTGAATTCCAGATTGTTTTTTAAATTGAATTTTAATATTTCAACTTTTGAACTGTTCTGTGGAAGCAGGTTTTAAAAATATTACTGAAGGTTTCAAAAAAAATTTTTTTTTATTGAAGGAGGTTATAATAATAATACAACAAAAAATAAAAAATTTAAAAATAATAATAAAATTGTAACAAAAAAAAAATTTTAAAAAAATTATATTTAAATTAAGACAAAGATAAGAATTTTAATGTATTATATTTTTTTATTAGAAAAATAATTTTTTTAATTAGCTAAGTTCGTTAGATTTTAAATTAAATATTAAAAATGAATTAATAAGATATTAATATCCACTCCCATGTTTTTAATATTCATGCGATATTTTTATTGCAAAATGTTTAATATTTAGTAATGATAATACGTTGTAAAATATAGCTACAAAAACTGTTGTTTGATTTTTTCTTACATGAAAATATTTACATAAATAATAAATTTATTCTTTGTAACAGCTTGATAATAAAATCCTTTACGTTTATAAAGCATTTATAAAAAAATTTTTTTTTTGGTTTTTTGAAAAGAAACATATTAAAAAAAATAAATAGGGAAAATTCTTATCTATAGTAAAATATACATTATACAATGACAAAATTCCTGATTGATGAAAAATATATTAATATTATAAAACTTACATTAAAAATTTAATAAAATTGGGTTCTTATTATACAGAACTCTAAAAAAGACCTATTTTAAAAATACTTAATTATGCATAGAAATTTGATCAATCATGGTTATTTATGCACGTTTTATATGCGTCGAATTTTCCGAGTTAAACAGATTCTGGCATAATTAAGAGCAACTTTATAATTAAATGCACTTTAATTTGCATCAGAAAATATATTAAGAGTGAATGAATTTAGTAACAGTTTTAAATAATAAAAATCGACAAAAACATGAAGAAATGCATTTTAAAACACTTTTATGCTTATAGGTAGTATAAAATCTTCCAGAAAATGTCTTACTTCATAAATTATACATTGTTTCAAAACAATGCGTGTAACAATGGTAAGTTACATTACATTTATTGTAATAAAAACGAAATTAAAGAAATAAAAACAATAATGTTCGTGTGTAATGGTTCGCATAATATTTATAAATTAAGGAACTGGTAATATTAACTCGTGCGAGAAAATTTAGAATTATTTGTTGATTAGCAATATGCTTGTGATGGTTTAGTTTAAGTACGTACTTTACATTTACTCATCGGTTACTTTACATTTACTCGCCCCTAAGGGAGGCGTGATAATCCTATGTGGGGGGACGAGCATATCAAAAAGTCGAAAATAAAATATTATTTAAAAATATTATTAACTTACTGAAAGGAAGCAAAACAAAATACATTCTGACATAATAATAAATAAAATACACATTTACACTGATATAATACACTTTATATATATATATATATATATATATATATATATAGATGTATCAGTGCTGTACAATGTATTTGCTAATTAATTTAACAGTACTAAGTTAAGAGCAAGTATAATAATTGCTAGAGACCCCATTGGCTTGTCATATACAAAATTATATTGAAAATTTAATACTTATTTTGCTAATTTCTATGGTTTAAAATTAAAATCGTATTGTAGCCTTAGTGTCAAAGTAAATTTTTGTTAAATTCAATACATTGTTATTTTCTAGAGAGGGAAAAGGGGGTGCGAGGAAAATTATGAATGAAAAGTAGGTCGAAAATATTGTTAGATAGTGCTATAGAAAAATATACATTGTGCTAGAGAGAGAAAAATGTTATTCACTACCAGGAAAGACTTGTCTTCTTTATGAGGATTCTTATATAATATGTCGAAATATAATAAGTTAAAAACTAGAGAAATAATAAGAAAAAATTATGCCTTGAATTAATTCTTTTATTCGGATGAATATAATGTTAATAAGTTATTTTTTATTTCATGGTTTGTTACTTTCAAGGAAACCGAGAGTGTTTTGATTTGACATTCGCTTTATTTTTTGGTCAAAATTTTGAGGCATCACAAAATAAATCCTCTCTGCGCTTTTTTATTTTTCATTTTGATTATTCGTATAATTTTAAATGTTTTATCAATATGAATTATTTCCGGCACAATGTTTTTTTTAAAAGGCGAATCTTTATGTTAATTTAAGCATTAATACATGCTGCCATTAAATTTGCAACACCAGAAAAGAAAGTAAATAACAATACTTTACTTATTATACTTATGCATCATAGTAGGTAGAGCACATGATTAAATCTGTATTCAATTTTGGTGGTACAAAGGGACCGAAGCAGGTAAACAGCTGTAATCCATTTAGAGTCTAAGCGGAACTGGACTTGGATGGCACATATGGGCAAGTTATTCCATGCTGCTTCAAGTGCTCTCCAGCCACATTTCATCAGTCTAAGTCAGTGTTTATCAAACTGTGGGGCGCGCCCCCCTGGGGGTCGCGATAAACCTGCGAGGGGGGCGCGAGCATATCGAAAATAAAAGATTAAAAAAAATTATTTACTGGAATGAAGTAAAAAAAAACTTTCTGACATAATAAAAAACACACATTTACACTGATATAATTTATATATATCATCTGCGATATTACGTCATAAAAAATAAAAGCTTCTACTTCAAAACATCATTATCTATCTTTGAGATACTATAACCAAATCAAAAACATTTTATTTGATTTGCGGTAATCCCATGATAAGAGATTTTTTTATTACGTGTTCTTTTCAAATTTAAAATACTACTCTTTCAGAGAAAAAACAAAACCCAGACCCATAATCAAAAAAAATTTTAAGGAGATAAAAATTTCATCACTGTTATATTATTGAAATATTGTACATTAGCTGGGGCAGAGCAGAATGTATT
>BMAV01014716.1:0-44232 GCA_019973955.1 Trichonephila inaurata madagascariensis
CGGGAAAAACATCATCGCGTTTTGAGTTAACCTTACGTCATCCACGCCATTTTTTCGTGGCCCCCTGTTTAAACTCGCATCACTGTGGAACTTTTACGCATAAACTCCTATTCCCGTGGGAAAATGGGTCCTTCGAGGCCGATAATTACCCCTTACAAACTCCTTTTGGGAATTTCTCCTTATTTCATCGTGGAGGTGTCCGGTTTTTCCTCGTTCACCACTAAAAAATAAATAACTATTTTCAACGGCCCGCTACAGCCCTCGATTTATACGCTTTAGCATCAGTTCGGGGGCCTGTGCATCCCACATGCACGGGGGCCCCGAAACGTTCCCTTTCACGTAACATCCTATAAATGATATCTCCTGCAAAGTTCATTTAATTTGGATGATTCCTTCATGGTGTTGCTTTTTTTCAAACGGTGCGTTATGATATATGGTAATTTGGAAAAAGACGCACAATTTAAGGTTTTTTCGTTTAGTACATTGAATATACTGAAAAACAAAACCAAAAAAAAAATACACTTTTTTTCAATTTTTAAATTGGTTTTGTTAAAAATAAATTATCTTCTTAGTATAAAATTTAAAATTTGGGAAAATTCATTTAAATGGGGCATCTTGCCCCATATGTGAGGAAAGATTTTACCAGTCAGGGGTAAATACTACCCCCACCACAGTAAATAAAAAAAAGAAAATGACAAAATAAAAATGAAGTTACAATAACTGTAAAAAAACAGAAAACAAATTAAATTATTTCATAATTCCCTTTGTTAAAAATAATAACAGTACTGGTTTGAAAGTTAGCCTGTACAACATTTCACTCATTGGGGTGATTATCATTCAATCTGGTGCCCATTTGGCATTCGATCCGAACCCAGTCACCTTGGGCCCTTTTTTTAAAAAAATCCCTTTATACACAGCAAAAAAAGGGGGGAACCCCCCAAGGCCCCCACTCTTACGCCGACAATGAGGGGGGAAAGGGGGAATCTCAAATTTTTACCCAAATTTTTAAAACTAATTAAAAACTTTTTGAATTAAAATTTTTTTGTTGAAACTCTGTGGTTTTATACAGCTGTATATTACAAATTATATTTATACTACATTGTTTTTGCATTCGTATATGGGAAAAATTTTTTATGAAAAAATCTCGAAGCAAAAAAAAATTTTAATGCAAAAAAAAAATTTATTTTTACTGTTATACTAAAACTGAAAGTTTTGTATTTTAAAAATTATCAAACAATTTTTTTATGAAAAAAAATTCAACTTATTTAAGAATAAAGAAAATCTCCCCCCTCTTCAAAAAACACTGATTTAAAAGTTATTTATCTTTCTATCTTTTTAAATAAATATACAAGTACGTAATTTTAAACATAACAACCTAATAACAAAAAGAGAGAATTTCAGTAAAGAGGATAAATTTTCGGATTTTATACATTTTAAATATGACATAAAATAATTAATTAATCAATTAATCTCTCTCAACCATAACACTTACTATTAATCAAAAATTTATCCAGAGTTTCTTTCCAATTTTTTACTTTAAGGTATCCGACTACTTGCGACAAATTTTTTTTTGTTGAAAAAATGGAGCTATGGGGATTTGTTTGTGATTTTTAGATTTATTTAGTATATTTTAAGGAAAAATTCCTAAAATTGAAATCAGAAAAAAAAAGTTATTATTATTAAAATGTGAAAAAACTGGTGAAAATGTACAAAAAATTACATAAACAGGGCCCGCTCTGTACAAATATTTTTTCTCAGTTTTTTTTAACTTTGATGTGTTACTTTGTTATTCATGTTTGAAATGACCTCCAGGATAAGAGATATTTTAATTTTTACATAAACTAGAGCACTTTATCTTAGTGATTATATGAAATTGCTTAAAAAAACACTGATTATATTCCCGTAAAGGACAGTAACTTTTGTAATAAATCAGTGATTGATAAATCTGACAGTCAAAACACTTCCACTGTTATACAGAACATACACAACAAGTTTCATTAAATTATTTTCAAAGCTTTTTGAGCAATCCCCGTTCCCATTTGAGCTTTTTGAAAGAAACACATTTCTAGTAAAACGCATTTTAAAATTTGACATCATATGTAAAGTTATGTGGCATCTACTTTTACTAAAACACCTGTAGTTTTTGTACTAGAAAATGGAAAATAAAGATTATTAAGATAATAAGATATAAAATAAAATCATAGGAAACATTTATCAATTTTTGAAAAAACTCATGATTTAGGGTAGTCGGATATCTTAATTGGTTTCAATTAAATGTAGAATTAGTATATTTTTCATACCAACGAGAACTTATATAAATCAGTATCCAACTTACGAGTACATTTATCTCCAAAATATACTGATGTGCTAAAAATTTATTCACATAAATTTATATTCTTATCTCAATTTATCAAAGCTTTTCCGATGCAATTCTGAATACCATTGGTCCAATGGACAAAATAAAAATACCAAATAATGCATTTTAATTCATCATTTATTCTAAATTATAACAAATATTCTTTTGAAAATACAAATTTCGGGATTCTACAGAGAACTGTATATTTAATCTCTTTTTTAGAAAAGAAACTATATTTGTTTTAATATCAAATTTCTCAGTGAAAACTACCGAAGTGAGTTCATTTGAAATTCAAAATATTTCTATTTTAAAAATTTTTTTATTTATTTATCATTGTCATCCCATTTATATTAAATATTCTTTAATATTTTCCCGCTAACCGCCAGAATAAGTTGATAGATTTTTAATGCCCTTTTTCAATTCGTTCAACCTCTCATTGTTTCGTGTCCCGGTTCATAGACATCTTTGAGAATGCCAAATCTGTTGGAGTGGTTTTGGTTTTGTATAATGTGTCTTTAAACAATCTGAATATTCAAAGGTAGCGAAATTTAAATATTGATGATAGTACGTATATATACTTGTGCTAAATTCATAATTATAAAATACAAAACAATAAACATAAATATTACAAAACAGCATAGTTCAAACTAAAAAGGAAACAATATTAATTGTAAACTCAAAATTAAAAAAATAAAATTTGGTTCAAATAGTCTTAAGATAGCCCTTCCCTTTTATTTGCCTAAATAACCCGATGAAAGGGAAAAATATGTTAGAATAAATTTCAAAAAAATTTTTAAAAATTACAAATGGAATTCCCAAACGATTATTACTTAAAAAAACTTAAGGTAGTAACCAATATGAAATACCATGTAAAAAACATTAAAATACTAAAATTCGAAAAAACAAAAAACTAAATATGTTTTTCTACGCACCAACACGTGGATAAGTTAAAAAATTTCCCGCCATTAAAAAGGATCCCCATGGAAAACTGTAAAAAAAAGACAAATTATATGTATGCAATTAAAACATTAAAGCCATAAAAAATTTTAAAAAAAATTTTTATTTAAAAGGGGGAAAAAAAGGAAAGATTAATATTCCTAAGTTAAAATAAGATTTATAAAAAAATACTATCGTTTATCGATGCAGTTACTTGCAAGTACGTAGGAATGAGGAAAAGCAGTATAAAATAAATAAAAATAAAAATCTGAGGAAATCAATAGTCATTAACCTTTTGGAAATCTATATGTAGTATAAGGATAATTATAATAGTCATGACCTAAAAATAGTAATAATTTTTTGCAATAAATATTAAGCATATAATATTATAAACAATAGCATTGTTAAATTGTAAATAAATAAGACCAATGTATATTTATGTGTATAATGTGTATTAAAATTCCAAAAAAGACTATAAAAATATATTACAATTTAGCTTCTTTATATCAAAATTGTTACTATTTAATTCATTATCTTTAATTCACAAATTTACATCACGATAATTTGTAAGAAAAGGGTTATTATTTGTTTAAATTTTATTAAGATAATTAGGATAAAAATTACAATATTAGGTTTATACCAGTGCTTCTCAAACTTTCAATACTGGCACCCCCCTTTTCAATCATATAATTTTTATCGCGCCCCCCTTATACAATAATAATGTATTGAAAACAATAATAATGCACTTTGACTCTAAAGCTACAAAAAACGATCTTAATTATAAACCGTACAAATTAGTAAGATAAGTATATTAAATTTTACATATGTAACTTTTAAATAACATATATTTTAATTTTTTTCTCGAATTTTTAAATTGGAACAGATTGTAAAATGCGGTGGCTGCTTTCAAGACAAAATATAAATCTCAGCCAAATATAGAAAATGTACCCAGAGTATCAATTTCTAATCGTAAACCTTCCTTTGAAAAACTTTCCTCTGCAAGACAAGCCCATGGAAGTCGCTAATACTTATTAAAAACTTAAACTTAATTTAGTATTAATAAATTAGTTATAAAATACCTTGTGCAGCACTGATACATTAAAATTATACTGTCTGAAGTACCCGCTCTTCGAACGAGTTCATATTTTAAAAAACTAAAACATTCTTGATAAATAGCTGAATTGTCAGAAGAGTAAACCCAAATGCGCGAGAATGTTTCGAAAATGTAAAATGATACTTTAAAATGAATGCTCATATTATAATTTGTTTTAAGCGAACTATAATTTTAAGCCTCACGGAATTAGCATTTAGAATTAATGTTAAACAATAAAAATAATATAAAATTTCAATGAAGGATAATAGTGTTATTTTTAATATTTAAAGCGAGAAGGCTTCAAAATGTTTTATCCCGTGGGCAGACACACACTCGATACTAGGGTTAATGGTCACGCGGGGTGATTGAGTCACCCCAATCCTTTTTTTTAATAATTATTTTATTGTACATGATACAAATCGTGATTCCAGTGAATAATTTAATAAAGAGAAAGTAAATTTACCTACTTTCAAGAATTTTTCAATTTTTCTTTGGTAACAAATAAACAGTTTTGCCAAAATTAACGATTTTGTGATGTGTGTGTCCCGTGCGACCACTTCCGGCTTAAAAGTATATTCATTAGATAATATTTATGTTACTGCTAAAAATTGTGTAAAACGTTTTCATTATGTTTTTATATGTTTGAGAATACTCATAAAAATAAGTCTTGGCAAGTAATCCTTCAAAGTGCTCTCGGGGTTTTTCCAAATATCATAAACTTTTTTGCACGGAAAAAAGCGCAACAGAGAAATACACTACTTACAACTTCCCTAAATGAAAACAAACACATAAGAGGGTGTCATATCTAACTTTCCAATAACTTAGAAGGTCAAACAGATTATCAGCAAAAATAGGTTACAGCTATAATATGCAGTATTTCAAAATAATCACAGTGATGAATTTTTATGTTCCTAAATTTTTTTTGATTCTGAGTCTGGGATTTGTTTTTTTTCTGAAAAAAGTAGTAAAAAACACTCATCATGAGATTTCAGCAAATCAAATACAAGTTTTTTTTTTTTGGTTTTTTGGGTCAAAAAATAGCTAATTAGGTATTGAAGAAGTTTTTATTTTTGAGAGAGATGACTTATATCGCCTATAAATAATATCAGAGTAAAAGTGCATTTTTTATTTGGGGTTTTTTGTTTTAATTCATTTCCAGGAAAAATTAATTTTTTTTTAAAATCTTTTTTTTTTCCGATAATTAAACGCCCCCTCGGGGGGTATCCGCCCCCGGGGGGGCCCCCTTAGTTGAAAACACTGGTTTATATTTTCATTATCTCTTCTTTAAAAAATTTAACTCATTGAAAAATCAAAAAATATCCCCAACAAAAAAGTCATCGCCCTTATTAACACTAAAATTTTTAAAAAAGGGAAATTAAATATAAATTAACATAACTAATGTTAGCAAATCCACTTTGTTTTAAAAACTTTATTTTTTGGGATATATATAGAGATTTTTCATTAAAATCAATCTAATTTTCCTTAATTTTTTTTCGATAAGTTTTTTTAAAATTTTGGAATTTTATGAAATAAAATAGATCATTCTTATATATTTTTTCACTCTCTCTCTTTTTTTAAATATATATATATATATAGTATTAAAAAAAAATAAAAGGGGAAAGTACTAGAACCCACAGTGTTTAAAAGCAGGAAGAAATTGGAAAATTAAACAGACGCAAAAAATGAAAGGCCAAAAAGGTCTTTGGACTTTTGTAGCCCCTATTATAAACAAAGCTGTCGCTGAAATTAGGCCAGCAATTTAAAGGGTTAACAGTGTTTTAAAATTTTCCAACCTTCCCCGTACAGCGGGAAAACTTTCGACATAATGGGAAAAAAAAAAAAAGTTAAAAAATTAAAGCCTAATACAACACGGGAAGAAAAACATGATAGTATTTTAAAAATGAAGCTAAAAAAAAGGGAACAATAATGAATGTCTAAAGGGAGGAATAAAAATAATAAAAAAAAACCTTCCCGTGGAAAAAAATTACCGGAAATCAAAAATTTTCAACCACCCCAAAAAAGCTGCCAACCGAACGGACGTAAATGAAAAAAACTTTTAGGGGAAAGGGAAAAAAAATTGGCCCAGTTGGATATTTTTTTTGCAATTAAAAAAACCCACAAAAGATTTTTTTTTTAAAATAAACTAAAAAAAGGAATTTTTAAAAACGATAGTAAACAAAGTTAAGAATAGATAAAATAAAAATAGAAATATATAAACAAAGTAAATAAACTTGGATGATTATAAAACTAAAAAATATATTGAAATTTAAAAAAAATAAGGCCTTACAAATTTTTTTTTTTCTTAAAATATTTTTTTAAAAAAAACTAAAAAAAAGGTTTTTTAAAAAAAAAAGAATGAACTAAGAAAAAAATATATTTAATTAGAAATATAAAATACATTCATAAATAAATTTACTCTGATAATTGTATTCGAAACAATTTTGCAAAAATTCCAAAATTATTTTGTTTTAAAATGTTATCAGTAACTAAATCATTGTTTTTTTTTTTAAAAAATTTTAAAAGATAATATTTGTAAATTTTTTAAAAGGGGGTGAAAGGTTACTACCCAAAAAAAGGGCTTTTTTATAATGTTAAAATCAAAGGGAGTCTCTTATAAAAAATATTACTTAATAGCAAATTATTTTTTAAAACCTTTAATTGAAGGGCCCAAAAAGTTAATGACTCATTTTAAAATTTAGTTTTTTCAATTTTAAAAGTGGGGATAAAAATTGGGTTTAAAGGAAAAAGGGTCTAAAATATTACTAAAATAAAATTTAAAAGTCACCCGTAAAAAAGTAACAAGATTCATAACTAATACTTTCTTTTTTCCTTAAAAATGAAGTTTTATATTTTTATAAGCAGTAAATGGCGGGTCCCCAAAATGGAAAAACCAATTTGCTGATAATAAGCGTTATTATGGAAAATATAAATTTTTTTTTTTTAATACAAAATTCAATAAAAAAGAAATATATTTTATCATTTTTATTTTTAATACCCTTATTTAAAAAGTATTAGCTTTATGTTCTTTAAGAATTTAAACATGTCCCCTCTATCTATGGAATTAAATAAAACTTCAAAATCAAAAGGTTTTACATAGAAAAAACCCTTTCTGTACTTAATATAATGCCCTTTCTATTTCCCTTTAAAAATAATAAAATTATCAATTTTGTCCCAATGTAGATTGAAAAAAATATATTGTAACTTTTTTTCCCGGAAGTGTAAATATAAGTTTTAAAAAACCCTTTTTAATAATTCTAAATTTAACAGAAATTTTATAGAAATTTACGGGATTAAGGAAAAAAATAGAAATTTAATATCCGAAATACGTAAATTTTTTATAAAAAAAAAATTCGATTAAAAAAATTTTTCTTTTGCTTGAATTGGGTTTTTTGAAAACGGAAATTATAAAAAAAATTGTTTAACATATTAGTATAAAACCATTTTTCAAATAATTGCACTATTACTCTGTACTTTATCGGCATAACCAAAAATTTAAAATTCTTTTGTAGGTCTGCAATTTGGTTCTTAATATTATTGTAATTTATATCATTATCAGTTTTTTAGTTAATGTTCAATAGTTCATTTTAAAACTTTTAATTAAATTCATTAAAGGCTAAAAAAGAAGCTGTATATAACATTTAATTTTTAATGAAATTTTCTTAAAAATCTTTAAAAATTTTATTTTTAATAGCATTATTATTATTAGAGAGAGATCATTAATCTAAAACTGTACCTTTGGACCTTAAAATCTCTAAAGTATTATCTTTAACTATATTTAACACACACACACACCACACACACACACACACACACACACACACACACATAAAAAAAACACACACACACACACACACACACACACACACACACACACACACACACACACACACACACACACACACACACCCCCCCACTGTATTTAGTATGTACTGGGTTCCCACACTGTACTCCCCAATTGTTTTCTGGTTCGTGAGCTAAAATTTAAATAAGAGCTAAATACAAAACTTACCTTTTTTAACATTTTCAAGAAAAGGGGAAATTACTTTTTGAAATAATATTCTAAGTTAAAAAAAAATCCCCCGGAAAAGGATAAAATTCCCAGTTATTCATCGTTCATTTTTTTGCTCCCTCCCCCTTCTATATCTCCATTTATTCCTTTTGTGTCGTCATTTTAATTTTTTCGGGCCCGGGGAAAACCACTCCCTCCCCCCTGAAGCGAGCTGGGGAAACATGTTCCCGGGGGCCCCTTCAGTGCCTTTCCCTCCCCGAGCCCTTCCCCCCCCACACACACACACACACACACACACACACACACACACACACACACACACACACACACACACACACACACACACACACACACACACACACACACACACACACACACACACACACACACACACACACACACACACACACACACACACACACACACACACACACACACACACACACACACACACACACACACACACACACACACACACCACCACACACCACGCACGCACACGCACGCATAACACACAGAGAGAGAGAGAGCTTCAGTCAAATCAACTTGAATATGCTAGTGGCAAAGACTTGTGTAATCCACCCGGACGTACTGGCAGCAGAGCCAAAAGAATAAAACACCCTTATGGCTTACGTGAGCCTCACCCTGAGTCTTTTCACGAACTGAACCTTGAAACCCATGTAGAGGAATAGTTAGAGTTGGGCTGACTCGCGCAGAAGTCGTGGCAGAATGTGGAAGTAATTTTATAAATATTCACTTAACGCAACTTTAGTTAAATACATTTTACAATTCCTCCAACGTGAGTCATTCCCCGTTTGTGTCTATTTACGTACGCACGCACGCATTCACACACGTACACACACATTGCATAAGTATGTGTAGCCATTTACAAAGCAAATGGCTTCTTTTTTTCTGTGATTGGTCTTAACTTTCTTTCATATATAAAAGGTAAATTAATAGCTGACTCTCTGTCGACCCATCAGAACAGTCCTTCTCATCTATACATTTACTTTTTTTCACTCTAAGTTTCTTGGATTTTATTGCGGTATCCAGAATGGTTAGGTAAGTCACCCCATCATCTAGAATACCCATGCTTATTTTTGTAGAAAGTTCTCAACCATTTTATGTTAATTTAATTACAGTTTTTTCTAACTAATGTTTCTCACATAGTTTTATACAGTCTTCACATTCACTTCAATAAATAATTTAACTCCTAGGCATTTTAAAGCACCATGTTTACTCTAACTTGTTAATACAACAGCTTACAACACAACATCCTCCCTACACATTTACCCTTAAATATGAAACAATAGTAAATTATTTTCTTTCAGATAAATCGTTAATTTCTTATTGAATTGACTTTTGTTTTCGAAATTTGTATACTAATATATTTGTGTGAAAGATTTTATTAACTCTTTCTTGTTTATAATAGAAACAGGGCTAAAGTTTCTATACTTTAAAACGTTTTTATATATATTTCGTTTACTTCCACCA
Source organism: Trichonephila inaurata madagascariensis (assembly GCA_019973955.1). Lineage (NCBI taxonomy): Eukaryota > Metazoa > Arthropoda > Arachnida > Araneae > Nephilidae > Trichonephila > Trichonephila inaurata. The sequence continues at coordinate 9,889 of BMAV01014716.1, forward strand.
TTTATTTTAATATTAATATCAGTAGCATGACATATACATGAAAAATAAAGAATGTAGTATATTTTTTAAACAAGCATTATCAATATTTTATTCCGACCAATAGTACGCAATGCCCTCCCATAATATATGATTTCCAGAAACGCTTAACATTTCTATCTTGGAAAAAATAAAGCAAATAAAAATGATGATGTAGCGTTCAAATGCATTTCGAAAGTTCTTCAAAAATCGAAAATATTTTCGTGTCGCAAACATAACGTAAAAACTACGTTTTGAAAAACAACTCATCGATCAGAGAGGATTTATGAAACTCGGGGAGAAATAATATGCTTTTTTATCAATCCATCTTCGATGAAAAATGCATTTCATACTGAAACGACGAAAGAATTGGAAGTTGTTTTTTAAATCAAAGAATTTCTTCCCGATCAATTGCCTACAGATTTAAAAAATAGTTACTTTATGGATTACTAATCATCCTCATTGCAAACGCTTAATTTCCAGATTTGCTTAGATAATATTTCCTGTTAATAAGATTACAGAATTATAAACATATTTTTTTTTACAAAAAAATAATATATAATAAGTTTTATTCTTATGTGATTTAAATTCTGATTGTGTAATTTTTTATTGGTATTTAAATTTGTAATATTTAATTAAATATTTACATTATTGTTTCACATGTACAAAACAGGATACACGTAAGTTTAGTTTGTGGTCAAAGAAAGGAGAGACTATGTGAAGCAATTCGAAGTACATTTAGCACGCGATTTTAGAGGTTTAAGAAACACCATTATATATATATATATATATATATATATATATATAATATATATATATTATATATATATATATATATAATATATATATATCATATATATATATATATATATATTATATATGTAACTATATATAATATATATATATATATATATATATTATATATGTATACTTATATATATATATATATATATATATATATATATATATATATGATACTTATATATATATAATATATATATATAAGTATACATATATAAGTATATATATGTGTGATGAATCCCAACCCTTCAAGTGTCAGTTGGGGTAAAACCTACAGAAACAACTCAAACCACCTCACGCATAAGGACTTTGACTTCAACTCTGGCGAACTTACGAAGAACCACGTGAACGAACGACGCACTGGCTCCTGATCGACGCTGAAATAAGACTCGTTTTATCCTGGTTTGGAGTACATACTGCTTTGCTGAACAATAAAGATAAATATGATAAACGGATGCACGTTGCTTTCCTCCTACGAATTACTCCAATACATGACACACACACACACATATATTTGATTACATCTATAGCAACGAGGCAGAACATGGATAAAAAGGTGGGTAGTAGGTGAATAGGTAGGTAGTAGCAATAATGAAACCTGTTCGTGGTAGAGGCAGTAGATCAAAAGTAAAGTCTTGCTATTCATGGATACGACCATATCAGAGCTTTGCGTGGTAGTATGATTTCTGAATGCGGAATGTGAGATGGTTGTGGGCATATATCAGTGAATGGGGTCAGTCTACTACGAGCACTATTTAGTTCGAACAATTGGTGCAAACATTTACGTGAAGGGTGGCAAACGATATCAGATTACAATTAAAATGCTGGCCGAAATGTCTGCCGTGAATCCCAGACAACCTTAAAACAATTCGATGAAAAGTTTTGGAACACCCACCGTACAGTCCATATTTGTATCCCTGAAACCTTCCAAGCTTTTTTCCACTTAAGAGAGCATTACGTTTCCATTCGGATGACGAGATGAGGGAATGTATGCAGGACTTTCTAGAGAATCAATCACAATCTTCCTACAGCAAAAGCGGGGACGTACTTCATAAACGGTGGGACCTATGCTACAAATCTCACGGTGATTTATTTTAAATCTCAATAAGGGTATTTCTTTTATTCAATTTGTCCACTTTTCATTTGGGCAACCTTTATACAATATATGCTATCCATTGCTCGTCCGAATTCCATGATATGTAGCATGACTATTGTTTTAAAGTTATTTCAAGTTATTGAAACGAGATTTAACAATGACAGGAAGTATATTTACCTTTTACACCACGTATCTCTTGCTATTACTGAGAGTCAATTTCCGCAAAACTCTATCTTAACCGATCTCTATTCAACAAAAGAAATATGCCTGCCAAATTTTCCGTCTATAGATATACAGTACTGTGTGTATTAATTGGGACAAACACACAAATGTTTACAAATGTTGATTACACACACTCACACACACAAACGGTATAGCAATATAATACAAAATAAAGCATCCTCTATCTTAAATGAAATCTTGTACATGGTTTCGTATGGATTCCATTAAATTAGAACATACATTTTTGATCTCGTCATTACGAAACCAAACTTTTATAGCGTTTGCAATCATTGTTTTTTTTAATGAGCTGTGTCCATTTTATTCACACAGCTCTTTACAATGCTCCACAAATTTTTGATGGGACACACATCCGGAAAATTACAAGGCCAATCAAAAACTGTTATTTTCTATTTTTGAAAAAGATTTACTGTAAGCTTAGAAATATGGCAGGGAGCAAGATCTTGTTGAAAGATTCAAACCTCACCAGCGAACGTTTGCATCACAGGCTCAATTTTAATTTCTATTATAAAAGTGTATTATAGAAGTTCAGCATCTCTTAAACTGGTACAAAGCAGCCAGGTCCTCCAGAAGAAAAATAGCTCCTAGACATTTGTTTCTGAGGGTGCTGGCTTAACTGTTTGAATAACATGTTGTTCCCTGATGGGTTCTTCACCCCTTCGCTTGGCAAATCTTAGTCGAAACCCTTGCACAAGAAAAAGCCTTTTGTTGCTGAATACAACTTTCTTCCAATCTTGTGCCGTCTAGGATTGATATTTCCTGCCCAATCCAAATATTTTTTTATTGCAGGTGTTAATAACTGTTTTTCAATTTGTTTTCTTGCAAATCTCCCAGCTTCAGTAAACCTTCGTCGAGCTGTCAAAGAATCCACGCCACAACAACAGCTAATAATCCTCTCTGAAGGTCTCTACTTGTTTTGTAAGGAGGCATTGTACTATTTCGTACAAGAAATTTGTCTGTTTGAGGTGTGGTCTTGCGTTTGCATTCACATTTACCCTTTCGTTTTGGAGACACGGTCCCAAAATTCTTTTACTGATATATAATCCTAGAAACACAGGATTTATCAGCTCTGACTGATCAGCAATATCCTTCACAGTCATAGAAGTATGCTGACTAAGGGCAATAATGCTGGTAATTTTCTTGGGAGTGATATACATCTTTTAAGGTATCCGACTTCGTTCGGAACCGTGATTTTAAAAAAGCGCATAAATGGATAATTTTCATGATATTTAGTGTCACTTAGATTAGAATAAATGTATTAAATTGTTTTAAGGACATTTTGATAAAAAAATTACTTAAATACAATACTTCGGCAAAAAATTAACTTAGAATAACCTTTTTTCAAAATGTTCTTCTTTCGTCAAAAATGCTTCTATTATAATAATATTTTGCCTGTGTATAGCTCAGACCTCTGTACAGAGGCTCAACTATGAGTTTTGAAAAATTCACTTTATTTTCAGAGTTACAACCAATTGAAATAGTTATAGGCGTTTTTTTCTTAAAATTTCTCCCCTCTGATGTCGTAAAACGTAGATAAACCTACTTCTAAGTTGTATAGTTCAAAAATTCTAGTTGAGCCTCTGTACAGAGGTCAGAGCTATAATACACAGGCGAAATATTATTATAATAGAAGCATTTTTCATAAAAAGAGAATATTTTTAAAATGGGTCATTCTATGTTCATTTTTTGTCAAAATATTGTACTTAAATAAATTTTTATTGTAATACTATTCTTAAAACAATTTCATATACAGTTTCTAATCTAAGTGACTCTGAATATCATAAATATTATCCATTTACACACTTTTGCAAGATCACGGTTCCGAACGTAGTCGCGGATACCTTAAAATACACGTCAGAAGGAGACAATTCACACAAGCGACCGCTTCTTATAGCAACTGAAGGGGAAAATATTCGACATCTTATGATCACGAGATCGAATCAATTTAGACTAGTCAAAGGCAGTCGCACGTTGTAAGTAAATGCAATTAAAACCGGTTTGAGGCAATAAATCCTAGAGAAAGGAACAATTTTCTTAAAAAATATTTTTTTCCCAATTAATTGGCTTAGTACTGTAATATTTCAAAATGGAATAGTTAAGTACCGGAGAAATTTTTTTTCTCACAACCTCCTTGGAGAGTCGATTTCGGCACAAACCTCTTTCTTATTGGATCTCTATATAACAGAAGAAACGTATTTGGTAAACTTAAGTTTCTGGTGTAATAGTTCCGGATATCTTGTGATGAGAAAGTGAGAGAATAGTTTATTTTAGTAAAACACACACACACAGATAAAATATGAATAAATGTGAATAGTATGTATGTATATTAAAAAATATACTGAAAAAGTGTTAAAATAACAATAGGAGAAAAGTCAAAATTAGATACCTCTTTTCATTATTGATAAAAACTGAAAAATACGGGTAAGTGTGAGTAAATTTAATCACTATTTCGAAACATCTACTAATTACCAAACATAAATCGTTCATTCGAGAAGTTATATATATTTTTAAAAAAAAGTAGAGGAAAAAATATAATTTAATGAGAGTTTGTTAATATATAAGCAGTTTTTTCGGTAATCTTTATTGCTTATTTTTATTGTTCAAATATAAAAATTTTAAGATTATACTATCACATTACATTAAAAATTCATACTATAATGTAGAATCATAGCTTATATCATTTTTCAGAAAGTATGGATAAAAATTTAACAAATTTAAGTGTTTATGGGGAGATGTTTTCCTTAAAATTATTTTGAATTCGTATATATTTCAAATTTTTATGTTTAACTATAGACAAAAACGTTTTATGCGTATAACTTTTCAGTGCTTATATTTGTAAAAGGTTTAATATGAGTTATTTAAATATTAATCGTTCATTATCTTCTTTAAGGAATACTGCAAATAATGCCATAGCTTGAAAACAAATTGCAAAATGTATACAATTTAAAATACAATGCTAATCTTAAGCTTTAAAAATTTCTCGAAATATTTAATGATTAAATTATTTCTGAAGGAAGCTTTTTAACTCTTATTTACTTTTTGAAATAACTTTTAACTGCAAAAACGTACTTTTTTGAAGCCGTTAGTCTTTTCTATTAGACCTGATCTCAAGAATATAACAGAAACTTTCTATACAAGCTTTAGAAAGCTCTCTAACTTTTAAAGGAAAAGTTCTAATTCCTTTGCTTTTACCACAGGCAGACAAAAGAACTCTTCTGTCAAAGATATAACAACATGGAGTTTATACTTGACGACGGAGAAATCAACTGGGAAAGAGGCGGGTACTACCATTAAATGGGTTCGTTACGTCTTAGGACAGATTTCTCGCCAACCTCATTCCAAACAATTACACAGGTAGTAATGAGAGCATGTCTGTTTAAGCTTACTTCTCATATTCATTCACATAGATGGTGAAATCTATTTCGTAAATCTTTCTTAGAGTTAAAGTTAACGACATATTTTCACTAAAATGTAACAAACAGTGATGGTGGTGAAATACATCAAGAGTTTTTTCAAGATGCAATTAAATGCAATAAGATTTCTAGACGGTGGCTTAAGATTCGAATTTATATGCTTTTGAAATTAGAAAATCCTATAAGACAGCGTTTCTCAAACTGTGGGGCGTGCCCCTCTTAGAGGGCGTGACAACTCTACGAAGGGGACGCGAGCATATTGAAAAGTCAAAAAACAAAAGAATATTTTTGAAAAAATTATTAATTTACTAAAAGTAAATAATATACAATCTGACATAAAAAAAATGAAATACACATTTACACTGATATATTACACTTATAAATGTATCAATGCTACACAATGTATTTTATAATTAATTTAACAATACTAAGTTAAGAACAAGTTTAATAATTACCAGTGACCCTATGGGATTGTGTGTCATGTATAAAATTATGTACAAAATTAACGTTTATCTTGATAATTTGTAGGGTTAATCCCTTAACTACCGATTAAAAGTTACGTGATTCGCTTCCCAATGCCAACCGTTTTCCACATAAGGGTGCGTATGTGATGTATTGGGGAAGAGGGGGGAGAGGAAAAAAGAAGGAAACATAATTTTAAAAAAGTAAGTCCTTCGCAAACATTGTCAAGGCCCTTTTATTGCATTCCAAAGCCTTCGGAATAATTTTACAGATAGCAGTGCACAGAAAAGATCGTACTTTGGAAAGACGCATATATACGTCCAGGGAAAATAACGCTTTGGCTGAGAGAAACGTTTATATACACCAGTGGCACTTAAGATGTTAAAGTCGTGCTGTAGTTTTAGCATCAAAGTATAATATTATTGAGCTCAATACATTGTTATTGTTTGAGGGGGAGGTGATGAAAATTATGTTAGAATATTGGGTTGCATATACTGAAACTTTGAGATGCACTGCTATAATAGTATATTTAAAACATGTTTTTTTTAAAAACAATATTTATAAAACAACATACTATGTAATTGTGCTTGACCATGGTTCAAAATTACGAGGTCCGTCGCTAAAAGCCTTTGTGCGGCTAAATAGTCCGACGTTAATATTCACTCACTCACTATGTAATTGTGAATCACAATTGGAAAAAATGAAATAAGAAATTCGGATAGTATTCTTTCTGAAATTTAACGAAACTCTTAACTATTTGAAACTTATCTCTTATCTAAATTTTATCATATATGTAGTCATTTCATATCATAAATGTGATGTTTTTTATTCTGTTCTATTTATCCTATTACCACCTTTCAGGCCATTTTATTTTTTTCAAGTTGTTGAATTAAATTTCTACAGAATTGAAGAGAATTATACTTTTCTGTCTCTTGAACAAAAGTACGGTATTCTCAGATGTAGTTAAAAGAGAAAGAACGGTATTCCAAAAATGAGTTACACTCATTGGGATAAAAATTACCGCACCAAAAAAAAAATCGTCAAAAAGAAACAAAATTTCACATATATAAGTACTACTTTGTTATAAGTAAGTGGTTAGAAAATCAAAGAAAAAGCGTAATTTATTGCAGAAAAAAGTACAAATGAACGGAAGTTTTAGTACTCTGTTTAACCCCCTATTGCGCAGATGCACGATGCTATACGAGCAAGATTTGAGGCATAAAAGTTCCGTAGGATGCTCCAAGAAATCTTGTTCCACAGTTGCTGTAATCGCCCCTCCAATTCAATCAAACTCGTAGATTGTCGAACTTACCGTCCCAAATGATTTCGGATATGCTCGATTGGTGAAAAATCTGGAGATCGAGCAGGTCAGGGAAGGAGGGTAATGTGGTGTGGCAGAGAATTGACTTGTTGAAAAATGACTCCTGGTACCCCTGCCATGAGTGGCAACACATGCGGCTGAAGGATGTCAGGGAATACTGTGACGGGGCTAACGCGTCTTTTCTGTAACATAACCTCTGGGTTCTTTGACGCCAAGATTAATGCAAACCCTTTTCCAACCAAATCCAAGAAGTGAAATGCAATTGTAAATGCAAATAAGATAGTTTAAAAGAACAGAAGTTTTAGTGAGCGAGATGGCAATTTAAGAAAGTTATGTTTGGAAGAGAAGTGAATTTGATGGCCTCCCAAAGATTAACAGATTTCTAGCCATTACAAAAGGTGCATACTATTGCACGCGTGGTTAAAAGTCTCTCTGAAAGTGATTAAACCCGTAGCTTGATTCAAGGTAGGACTGATTATTTGATATTAGCTTTGTAATATTATCAGAATTGAAAGTGGCGGATAATATAATTATTTAGATAAGTGATCCAAGTTACGTGATCAGGTTTGCACAGCTGCGTGTCTGGTTTATTCTTACTTAATATAAGTTTTATCCAATTTATTAGATATTTAAGTTAACTTTAAAGTCATATTAAAAATTTTTTAAGATGTCATTCATTTCGAGAATTCCACACCTCTAATTCACGCTGACAATCAAAGATATGGTCGCCATAGAACGACTATATCACAGTACCACTGGGCTGTCATTATGACATGGATCAATATTAGAGGTGACCGTATATCATAGGCAATGACACCCATATCATCACACCAGTGGTGGGAGCGGTGTGTTGCTGTAAAGAAAATGCAGGATTGAGGCGTTTACCAAGGAGTCTCCACACACATCTCCACTTGAACAATATCACCATCACTGTTCAAATTGCATTTAGATTCGTTGCTGAAGACGACCTGGTTCCATTATGTTGCAATCTAATCCCGACGCCACCACTCCAAATGGAGGCATCGGGAGGGTGTCATTGGCAACACACTTAATGGGTGCCGCGATACCAGATGCCACTCAGCCAGGGGCATTGGGATGGTTCGGGAAGACACAAGGGCCCGTAGTTAAGGTGTTGCCTGCGTCTGGACAATGACCAATGAGGCAGTTGGCTCTACGCGTACCTCTCGAATGGTGGATGGTTTCTCGCGTGGTCTATTGAAGTGCGTACTGCTGTTCGCCGTGTAAATGGCGTATCTTCTGTCCATTCGTGGTAAATTTCGAACGGCTCTTGAAGCTACTGCTGGCTGCCAAGTTCATCTCCGATGATTCTTCTCCTCTAGAACTCTGACAGCTGCTTATATTGTCTTCGATGGCAGCGTAACGCATGACCTACCCAAAGGTTCCTTTGAAGATTAATTACCTGAACAAACTTTGTTTACCTGTTTTCTCCAAAGAGAACGAAGTCATATGCCTTCTAGTGGCAAAGTCAATTACAGCTGTATTATAATCATTTGCATATCTCAAGACATGTACTCATACCAAGTTTTCGTTACGATCCACAATTATTCGGTTACAATTTTTATGCAATGAATGTATTTTCCAGTAAATATCCTCATATCTAGTTTTGCGGTTACGCAAATCGAACATCAAATGCTACGACTTCTAGTTTTTAAATAGCTCTCCGCTTCCCAAACTTTTTAATTAAAAGTGCAGTATCTTTTCTTGCGATTTAAATTATTTAGTCATTCTATTGCAATCACACTCATCAATTGGGCTATTCTATTGTCTCATTCTATTGCCTTACTTCATCAATTGGGCTTTGGAAATGATAGTAGTTTTTAATCCCTGACGAGTGAATGTGGTTTTATAAGAACTATCGATTTACTCAATAGATTTGCGATTGTTATACAGTACGTGTTATAGAATCCTTAATCCGGTGAGCAAAAAAACAATGCAAGTATAAAAAAAATAATATGATTTCACACCTACCCTTCCTCCGAAAAAAATCATTTTATTAATTTATTCTACTTGAGATAAGTATTTGAGAATCTTGATTTGAATTAAGGAAATTAAATATATTTAAATAAATTAAATATATATGTACTATTTTCATACATCGATGTTCCGGATAATACACATTTTATGTTTTTTTTAAATAATGAACATGATAAGAGCGCAAAATCTATCTCGTTCTATTAACTTCACGAAAAATATTATTACTTGGAGTAAAATTAAATTGAACATTAGTAAGAGCTTTCAAAAGAGAAGTAACGGATTCTGAAACTGAACTTAGCATACCAATTTCTGAATAAATTATTTTTCTCTTCGGTAAATGTAATAGTGAAAGTAAATTAAACAAAATTCTTCACATTATTGAAAACTTTCACGTTTTATTAACTTACGTAAAATAAATTAATATTGAGATTTATCTTACAGCGTAAAGCTCTAAAGTTATTCGAAAAGTTCTCTGAAGTAACTTTCATTTCCAGAACTTTTAAACTTTTCGATGGGTTTTACATGCACATGTTTATGCATTTCTTCCGAGCTATTCAGAATTCAGTAAGGGTGACTGATATAATTGATTGATTAGAATAAAGTGAAGAAAGGGTGAAGAACCTTCATGTTCCAGAAAGAGAAGGATGGACGTTATAAAGTCTTTGACCTACTCATGAAAAATGTAGTTAGATGTTCTGATCGTTAGGTTTTCTCATATGATACATAAATCTGAATTCATTAAAACTTTACCTTATTTGCAACTTGTATGTTTAGTGACAAATCTGTAATAATTTCAAACCTTTCGAGTAAAAAGTACTTTCTTATAGTGCAAATCGTTTAATATAAATGAAAGCGATTCTTTGTACAGTCAATGCATCTTTTTGAAAAAAATAAGTAATACGAAAAAAAAGTTCTTAAGTCAATTCTTACTTAGGTGAACAAAGAAAATTTTTATTTTAGTTACTTTTTATCAAATAATTATAATTAATACAAATATGTATATACATGTGAAATAATCACAATATTAAGTGGCAACTAATTTTTACTAATTATTATTAAAGTATCGTTTTGTCATCCAAAACAATCGTGTATATAAAATTTCAGAGTTCCACTGAATGCTTTAAAACTGGAGAAAAAAACCTTTCAAAGTTTTGACCCATGTCGCATTAAAAATTAATGTATCTGTAATTTTTTAAATAATTAGTTTCAGTTAATTAATTTTAATTAAAATATCGTATTGTCATCTCAAACAGTCGTGTATAGAAATTTTCAACTCAAATGGGTGCTTTAAAATGTTAGAAAAAAACTTTTAAAGGTTTTTACAAGTCGACAAATGGGTCCCTAAGTCACCAAAAATGATGCCAAAGGGACTGTATCTGTAACTCTTTAAATAAATAGTTTTAATCTCAAAAACACTTTTTATTAATTATAATTAAATTACCGTATCGTCATCTAAAATAATAGGGTATATAAAATTTCAGCCCAAATGAGTGCTTTAAAATGTATTTTATTAACGATTGAAAATTTGAACAAGGTGTATATAGGAAGATTGTGAACTAATAGTAGGAATTGAAAAAAAAAGAAGAAATCGTAAGGCACTCTTGATAATTTTCGCAATTTTTTATACTTGGAAAAACTCAACCATTAATAAGGTTAAAATATTAAATTATTGGTAGTAGCAATGAATTATGGAACATAATTTGCAATGGCTTCTCAGGCGCTTATAAACAATATTATAAAAAAATAGAAAGTATATGTTAATGAATGATATATCTGAATAAAAGTGTTTGCTGGAAGGTATACATAATCTAAAAGTAGCTTTATGCAATGTAAGTTTTGAAAATATTTTAGTTCAGTGACTAAGAAGGTTCAGGAAAACGAACCGGCAATTTTTATTTTAATGTTTGTCTAAGAAAACTCTGCTATTTGAGTATCAGTATGTAAGTATACAAATAAATGTATCTACAAAAAAAAGGTAATGTCTAATCTTTGTGTAATATTTTTTTTTGCTCTTTTTCCACTCAATAATTTTAAATGAATCCACTTATTTAAAATTTCAATTTTTTACAGTTTAATATTTTTATGAATTTCTTTGTTTTACATGAACATTCACGATAATTTTTTCTTCACGGATACCAACTAGGCCAAGGGAATGTTTTAGCCAAAGAAAGCATTGAAAAAGAACTTCAACTAAAGCAGCGCACCAATGAGATATCCTACCTAAGAAAAGAAAAAAAGTCCCCATTTCTCTTTACGGAATAGGAGTTGACCAATGGCCCGTTGTGTAGTTGTAGAGCAATCTGACGTTAACATGAGTTAAAGCAAACCAGGCAAGTCAGCAGGAACTCATTCAAGAAGTAATCGCATCAACGCAGGAAAAAAGAAAATCCGTGGTAAATGCGCTCTTCGTGTATTTACTTAATTCCATTGAAGTCCACGTGACAGTAGGCATTATCTTAACTTCCGATACAGTTGATAGACCTCACGGAAACCAAAAGAAATGTGTTTATTCTGGAAAACAAAGGAATCTTTGGTGTTTGTGCGGATTTCTTTAGTTTCATGATATAAAAATCATTATGTTAGGTATTTAAAATCAAGAGTCAAAGCTTTAATTAAATATTATAGCCAAATAGAAGCATTTTAATTCAGTTTATACAAATTATAAGCAAAGAAGCATCTCACTTCAAATCAATTTTCTAGTCAACAAAAGAGGCATGCTTGCCGTATTTTAAATTCTTCGTATAGAATTCTTCTAAAGCAGAAATTTGTTTATCGATTACGCTCCAACAACTTTACTCCAGAGCTCTTGGGAGTTTATTTTCGTAAAGTATATTTACTAAATTCGGGAGTTTTTTTGTATTTATGGAGATTTAACTATGAGTAAACGACTATATATTATTTCAGATTTTGCGATATATAGTTAGAAGTCACGAAATAATTTAGTTGCGGTTTGTAACTTCAGACTTTTCTCTTGAAGTTGTTTTATATTTAGTTTCCTTTCAAACCTTATCGAAATTTCACCTATACGTTGAACGCCTCACTAATTTTAGAATTAAATCAAATAGTATTCCGTCTAGTGTGACCTTGGATGCAATTCATAAACTCTGAAAAACACAAATTAAGTCCAAATTTCATAAAATGCCTCTCGTAAAATTTTATATCTGCTTGAACTAACTATTTAGGTGGTAGCCTAGCATCTTTTGCTTATTACACGTGTCTTGCGAGGAAATAAAACATTTCCACAATGATGGCCCTCGAAGAATAACGCAATTAATATTGGATTCTCAAGTATATTCGAAAGACATTGGCGCATCTTTAAAATTTGTATAACTCTTTACCACTCCTTCTGGGTGTTGCTTGGTGTTCCCACGCCTTCTTGGTTTCAATATCATGTAAGGACAAAGCAATTTAGGTAAATCAAAAAACTATTTGATTTTGGTGCATGCTTAACCATCAGCATATTCTTAAGATATCTTTACCATTAATATGGGTTCAAATGATTTAAACTTATAGAATTGTAATACTTTAATTTTACTAGTTTTTCTAAGACTTTCATAATTTGATTTAAAATAATAACAAAGAAATACTAAGATAGTAGCAAGAAGTTTTCAGCAATGTAATGACAAATTAAGAAATTTATATATTTTATTGTGCTTAGTCGATATCCAGAAGTTTCAAAGTAAGTCAGAAAAAATATCCATGCAGTAAATAATTTTTTGCTCGTAAATTGAAATCAATTCAACTCGAACATTTGACAATGATTCGTTTACTTATAGCTCGTAATTGAAAAGAAAAAAGTCAGTGTTGTAATATTAATGACACAGTTAGCTAGTATACATTTCTATTCACAATATAGAAAAAAAAAATAGGAAAAGGATTAGGCATCGCGTTTCATGACTATATCGAAACAGCCTAACTGTTTCTAACCCTAGCATTAGGCTTAGACTAAGAGTTCCTTTTTGAGAAAACTAGGGGACGTTGTTGGATCCGTTAAAGTGTTTCATATATACGAAGTACGATCCAAATTTCGGAGCCTGTTGCTATTGTTGATGGCGAAAGGAAGTACCTTAAATTAAACCCTTTGAAATGTATTCTCCCAACGCTTCCCTTACCGGCCAGGTTGGTTTAGTTCATGTCATATGACGCAACCGCACTCGCAGATGTTTTCTTCCTTAGGTAGTTAGCTTTGTTCCATGATCTAAGAAAGATGGATTTTCTTGAACAACATTGAACATTAATATATATCAACGCTTAAGTAAAACACTAATAAAGACTTTGGAAATGCTAAGTAAGGTGTATGACGAATCTACCATGACCAGATCCAAGGTTTACGAATGACACCGGCGTTTTAAAGAGGACCGAGAATCCATCGAATACAATTAACGCGTTGGACGACCTTCGACTTCACGTTACACTGAAAATTTTGTGATATAGCCCCGCTTTGGTGACCTGTATCTTTGATTTTCAGCGTGAGCTAGAAGGTGTAGGGTTTTCAAAAGTAACAGACATTTTAAATTCTTAATATGACTTTATTAAGAATAAAACTTAAAAAGTTTTAACAATTTAGGGGTAATTTTTAAAAAGCGAGAATCTAGAATGAACAAACACGCACAAAGATAGTTCAACCGAATCGCGTAACTCAGACCACTTTCTCTAAATAATTATTCAATCCGCCTACTCTCACTTCTAATAATATTTTATAAGTCCTAATATCAAATAATCAGTCCTACCTTAATACAACTAAAATTTGATTTCTATATGGAGACGTTTGGGCGCACGTGCAATGGTATGCACCTTATATTACTGGTTTACTTTCCAGGTAACTTTTCGAGTGGCTGTCAATTCACGCTTATATCTCTTCAAACATAACTTCCCCACATTGCCTTTCTGCTTACTGAAACTTTTGTCCTTTTAAAAGCTATCTTATTTGCATTTTTTGTTCACATTTCGCTTCTTGGGTTTTGGTTGGAAACGAATTGTCATTAATCTTGGCCACCAAAGAACCCAGAGGTTATGTTAAAGAAAAGACGCGTGAGCCCGTCACAATGTTACGTTGGTGTATGAAATGTGTTCGGAAGGATCGTCGCCAAACTCAAACACCTCTGATGCTACACACTTCTCAAAGTCGTCGTTTCAGGGAATCCGTTCGTCGTTAGTGGCTGAAGTTCTGGCAAAGTGACGAGTGGTATCTTCTGCATGACAAAGCACTAGCACCTCGACCCAAATTGGTAAAATCGGTAATTCCTCGATAAAACTCTCACTAACGTGCTTCCACCGCCCCCTTTTCACCTATGACGTTTGCAAGTTCCCATCAACGAAAAAACATTTACACAAATGCCTTGCCTCATCAGATGAAGTGAAAGTATCATCGCAAGAGGCTTTACCGGAGATTGAAAAAATGGCTTCCAACTGTGTTTCCAGAAGTTATACGAACGCTGGCAAAAGTGCATCGTCACCCAAGAGGACTACTTAGAAGGTGGATGTACTTCGGTGCTTTGAACTATTCAAGGTAATATTTTCTACATCTCGTCCCCGAAATTTTGAATCATACTACGTATAAAAAGTATTTCTGAGTTTGCTTTGCGAAACTGGTCAGTGGAATTAAATATCACTCTGTGAAAGTGCCCTCCTAAGGTGACCTTCTCTTTGATTGTCCGCGTGAGCTATAGGTGTAGGATTAAAAAAGGATCAGACGTGTCCATGTTCTTAATATGACTTTATTAAGAAATAGAATTTAAGCTTTTAACAGATTAGATAATAAATATATATGTGAGAATCTACGATGAACAAACACAATACAAGTAATATCGAAATAACCTAACTTGGACCACTATCAATATCTAATCCGCCTAATCTCAATTCCAATAATTGCGCAAGTCCTAATGTTAAATAGTCAATCCTACCTTAATCCAATCGTAGCTCCGATACTATGAAGTGGCGTCTTTACGCAAGTGCAATGGTATGCACCTTGACCTAAAGGCTTTATCTTCGGAATAGCCTCTGTTGGCCGTCCTGTCACGATTGTATCAAAATCGCTCACATAACATTCCCCAAATTGCCACACCACTTACTGAAACTTCTGTTATTTAAAAGTAATTTAATTTGAATTTAATCTTCACGTTTCACTTCTTGGGATTTGGTTGGAAAAGAGTTCCCATTAATCTTGGCCCAAAAGTACCCAAGGGACATGTTAAAGAAAAGTCGCGTGAGCCCGTCTCAACTCTACCAAAGTGATTAGATGCACTATAATTAGAAAACAGTTCCAGTGTAGCTGTGTATTTATCATTATGACGTAAATATAGAGAGCAAGCTCACATCTTAGGAATGATTTAAAGTAGTTTTTAATACACCTTATAAAACATTTTCGAATACAAACCTAATATTTGGTTTCAGCATTTTCTAACTTTTTTTAAAATAAAAAAAAACTAATTGTTTTAGCGAGACAGAAGATGGTAACTCTGTTCAATCTGTGTTGGAAATTGCGATGCTGAGAATTAAATACATTAAATGTATTCAGTCAAAATAGCCATAAATCTTATCAAATGTTAGAAATAATAATTCGACTCAAGCATTTAAACAACAGAAACGGAATAATTATATAAGATAACACTTAAAATAACCCACATTTGAAAGAAAGCAATTACATTACATTGCTGTTTGTAAAAAAATACAAACCCATGAATGAAACATCAGAATTAATTGAACTTTGCAGCAAATATCAATTATAAGACGTTACGTAAAATAGTAAAGTTTCAGAGCCATCGCCCATGCGTGGCGGGCGCAGTGCCTTCTGAACCAATGCAGAAAAGCGATACATAGAGGTCTGTAGTGGGACGTGGAAAAAAGGTAATGATTATTTGTAAGCAGCGAACGTTTAGTGAGACTTAAGCATGCCTCCACGATGAAAGAAGGAGAAATTCCATCAACTTAAAGAGTTTGAACGGGGAAGGATTATCGGCCTTCAAGAAGGAACATTTCCCTATAGCGCAATAGGAGCTCGTGTGCAGCGGAACAGTTCAACAGTGATGCGAGTTTGGAAGCAGTGGACCGACGAGTACCGAACAACTCGAAAAACTTGCAGTGGACGACGGAAGGTGACGTCAGCGCGTGACGATCGACACCTGCTCTGCATGACGGATAATGACTGTACAGCTCCTCCAGGCAGTTGGCAGACCATTGGTATATTGCTACAGGTGTACTAATGTCGGCTTCTCTAAATTTGTCCACTTCTGCTGCACCGTGGATTGTGTGCAAGGGCGCCTTTATAAAGGCAAACTATCTTGGCCTCTTGGCAAACCATCGACCGCTGTGTCTGCAATGGGCTCATGAACCTGGAAGCTGATTAGCATCAAGTTGTCTTTTCAAATGAATCACACTTCAATTTTGTGGAACCAAGATGGCTGCATTCGTGTTAGACGCTATGCCGGTGAATGCTGTCTTCCAGAGTTCGTTATTGAACGACATAGTGGCCTAACATCTGTAGTTATGGTTTGGGGTGTGATTTCGTATCATGAACGATCTAATTTTCTACGTATTGAGGATAATCGCCATAGCAACAGGTACGTCCTTGAAGTGCTACAGCTCGAAGTCGTTCCCTTCCTTCAAGGCACCCCTGGAGCTATCTTTCAGCAGGATAATGCACGTCCAGATGTTGCAAAGACTGTTCGATACTTATGTTTAGCCGAACGCAAGCAACTTCTTCCTTGGCTTACTTATTTGCCGGATATGTCGACTATTGAGCACGCGTGGGATTTGGTAAGTCGGCGTCTTGCTCTTGATCTGCGTTCTGCAGCTTCAGAAGACGAACTTTTGCTGCACATACAAGAAACATGGAATTTTCTTCCACATCCAGACATTCAAAATCTGTTGAACTCCATGCCACGTCGTATAGTACATTTTATTACAGCACGTGGGGGCAACGCCAAATACTGATTTTGGACACTTAACATTGTTTTTTTCTTTGAACATTTCGTTATTTTTCTTGTACTAATTCAAGTCGTTTGTGCAATAAATTTCAATTAATTCTGATGATGCCTTAATGGTGTTGCAATTTCTAACAAACAACAATTTATTAAGAAAAAGTTTAATCAAACAATAACAAAAATCAGTTCCAAAGATTTAATTTTAATTTTTTTATGTGAACAAAGATAATTTTTTCGATGAAAACAACAATTTCATTATAGTAACAAATAACATAAAAAAATTTAAGTCAATTCCTACTTAGGTAACCAAAGAAAAATTTTATTTTAGTTTGTTTTTATTAAATAATTACAATTAATATAGATATGTATATACATATGGCAGAATCACGATATTAAGTGACAAAAGAGAAAGCGATTTTCCTTGCCAATTTCATTTCTATAAATGGTGTTGGACTAATTCTTTTGCTTGTTACTATTTATCCATTAATTACATTTAATTATTCTAATAAAATTGTATAGTAAAAAGAAATGACATTATGAGAAATTAGGCCATCCCAGATGGGATTCGAATCCACAATCTTTTGATTAGAAGTTCAATTAGCTATCCATTACGTTACAGGGACACCTCGAGCGATTTTCTTTCTTTATATATGGTGGTAGACAACTATTTTTGTTTGTTACTACTTATTCATTAATTAAATGGAAGTAATGAATTAATATTTGAAAAAACTGTATTAACATCAAGTGCCGACCACTACAATTTAAAAAAAAATGTACTTGAACGGATGAACAGAAAGTATTTTATTAACGATTGAAAATTTGAACAAGATACACACACACACACACACACACACACACACACACACACACACACAACACACACAGCACACACACATCATACACACACACACACACACACACATGCACAACATATTAACGGATGTTAATTGCAAAATATACTATCAGGTGGCGCCATGGTTTTCTTCTGTGTAGTCTTTCATCTTTTACGTCATTTCATAGTGAGATTTTGAAAGTAGATTGTGTTGAAATTCCGATTACCAGTATTTATTTTTTATGTAAGTTTTTTTCTTAATTTTTTATATATAAATTTTTTTTTTTATTATTCCTCTCCTTGAGACATTCATTATTGTTCTCTTTTCTTAACTTCATTTTTATATATTATCAGGTTTTTCATCCACGTGTTGTATTAAGCTGAACGCTTCAACTTGGGTTTTTTTTATCATTATTATTTATCTAGTAAGTCGAAAATTTCTGCTGTACGGGGAAGGTTGGATCCATAAAGCATTGCTAACCCTAATTCACTGGCTTAATTCAGCGACATCTTTAGAAATCATAATAGGTCTCCAGTTTAGTCCAAAGACTTTTTTGTTTCTACTTTTGTTTTCTGGTGAATTCCAATTTCTTCTTTCTTTAGCACTGTAGGTTCTAGTACTTCTTCACTTTTATTTTATTTTACTATACATATATATAGTTAGAGAGCGGACTATTAGTAGAAAATTGTAAAATAAATTATATGTATGGGAAGAGCTTATGTTTTGTGCTATTTGGGTACATTTATGAATCAAAAGAAATTTATTACAATTGAACTAAAAGAAATATCCATAATAAAATTGCAGTCACCTTCGCTGTGTACGAAACATATATACAAAGAAAAACTCCTAGAACAAATATCAGTGTTAGAAAGAAGCACCAAAACCAAGAATTGCCTTCACACCCAGAATAGAAATATTCTTAAAGAAATAATATCTAATGTGACTCCCGTTACTATTTTTATTAAAATATAATGCCTCTTGATATCCAATTACAGTTCAGGTGATAAAGCTCAGACGCTCTTTGTTGTCTGTGATAAGAAAAGAAGACATTATAAATATCTTTTTTATCGTTTGTGACAGTTTCCTTAGACGTGGATCTGATAAGTACTTTTGTAGCGCCTTCATTGGGAAAAAAGGACGACACAGATAAGACTGCTGACAAAACAACTACCGTTGTTATAAAGTTATTTTTAGTTGCAGTGCAGCACATTTCAGGTAAAATTTAATAAATAAATTAAAGTTAAAAAAAAAGCACTGGGTCTACGATTATACTTCTGAAAGTAAAACAAGTGACAATGAGTATTCTTGTTTTCAGCTCCTTCTTAATAAGACAAGATAATTACATTATTCACATGTAAAATAGTTCATGTAATTTTGAATCAGCCATAATCAGATAACATGGGGGATACGAAAGCAGACATTTTGTTTTAAAGATTTACATTTCCTTTACAAATACAATTAAAATGTTTTATCTGTTAAATTAGTATACTTTATCAGCATATATCAGTCTGTGAACTATTAATAATTTTTATAAATTTTTTGTAGCCATTTTCTGTCTAATAGATCGAATAATCAAAAAATAATGCACTAAATGTATTTATCTCTTGTTTTTCTCTCCTAGAGACTAGCATTGCTGTCTCATTGTGGCGGGAGAGTGTTTCTGGGGAAATGTGGACGGAAGTACGTGGCGAGTATATTTTCTCGGTAGGGTCACTCAAGGCGTGAAAGACATTCCAATATGCTCGGCTTATTGTTATTAATCAAATGCCTGACCATTGACCATTAGGTCAGTAGGAATGAGCTCTCCAATATTTCTTCACATTACAGTCCAAACTCTTAAGTGCAGAGCACACGTCTAGATGAGAAGCATCCATGATTTCTCCAGAAGCGTACAAAACACAAAAAGGGAAGTAAGTCAGATTTAAACGATATAAATGAACACAAAGGCAGGCATGTGTGTCTAGTCAATAATCTAAACTCAGCCACAGCAGCAGCACCAGGAGATTCCAAGACACAGTTAGGTTTTATTAGCACCCTCCATGATTTTTTGGGAGGCACTGGTGGCAGCATATCGAAAGTATTCTTTATAAATCCTATTAATCTCAAGTTTTACTGAGTGAAGAGGCAAGTCTCTAGTAGATCTTTGGAGAATATCAGAGCCTATTTTGGCTAAAAGGTCTACCATTTCGTTTCTCCAAAGGCCTCAATGGGAAGGTACCCACTGGAAGACCCCCTTCTGGGAAGACAACACAATGGAAGGAAATCTTAAGAAATTCCCTGCTATCCCGGACTCGGGAACAGTGTTTGTCTTGGTTACTTGCCAAGGTTTGAAGGGCAGAACTTAAATCTGATAAAATTGCAGTCTTATCAGGAGTGGAAAGACTTGCAGAAAGCTGATGAAGGGCCAAATAAATGGCCTCAATTTCAGAAAGGAAGAGTGTAGAGAGCAGTAGTCTCTAAAGTTTATTTAGTGTTTCCCAGGTTGCGCCATGACGGGCCTGCTACATTGCACCCCAAATGCTCAGCTAAATGCATTGCCGGTATGAAGCAAAGTCATTCAACCTTTGGTGGCTCACGGTCTGTGGTCAAATGAAACTGCATCTTTCACCCTTCATCATGGATTCATGGACTTGATCTCGATGTTTCTTTTGATCGAGTGGGATAAGAAACAACAACAACATCTTGTGTTTTTGAAAAATTAATCTGGAGATAATCATATAAAGAATTATCTTTTCAAGAAAAAGTAATTTATTAATATTCAGCATTAGAAAAATATTACAAAAACCTTTAAAATTTAAAACTTGATTTTCTGATTGTAATTTTAATAACTTTAACTACGAACTTGTGTTTTTCCTGGCCAACGTGCCTCCATATCTGTGTTCTCAACTAAACACATTTAAATTCTGCTGAGAAGGAGTATTCAACCGTTTCTGTATTTGTCGTTATAACTGTGGTGGAAGTTCGTCAAAATTGAAAGTATTTTAAAAGCAATCCCAAAAGAGAAAAACCGTCAACTTAAGGCTGTTTTTGGTTTATGTTAAAGAATAGGACTCGAATTTGAAACATTTTTTTCAGATATAAAAGAAATGACAAATTAATATGATATTCTGGCTTCACTATCCTTTAGAGAGCAGCATTTTTTATCATACTTCCCATTTTTAACCGAGTTGATTCATTTTTTCTGGTATAAAATGTGTTTCGCATTTTTTATCCTATACCGTAATGTTAAATGGACTTTGCCTTCACGTATTAAAACAAAAAGGAAAGTATTCATGAAATGTTTTGAAATTTTTAAAAACACTATATTGTTAAAAGAGATACGAGTTATAATATTGCAAATTTCCATGGAAATAGGGTAATTTTTCTGCGTGAAAATGTGCTTCACGTTTAGTTAGAGCTCTCGTACTTTTATCGAATATAGCCTTAATGACACTACGTGTGTAACTCTGTGTATTAATTCAACGAGTCTATGCTCAGTTGAATAACAGCTTATTTCAAGGCCAGAGGGGAACCAACATATTGTTGAATTATTTGCTTCTCTAGTTGAATTTCTTGAATAAAATATTCAATTCCTGTTTACTCTAAGCGTAACGTTTTCAAGACATGTACATTACATCTATCAATTTTAGTATCCTTTAAATAGCACCTCCTTTGTATGTTTTTTCCGTAATTTTCAGAGAATATAGAACCTCTGACAATAAAGTTCGGTAAACAGTCCTATAACATTGACGTAGATGAAATATTAACAAGTTACCTTACTGCCTTTCAAAATAGTCACCTCCCATTATTATGTACCGCTGAATATATATACATGTCCTGAAAACTTTGCAAGAAGTCTTCTTTTGGGGTGGAGTTAAAAACCTCGTCACGTTTCATTAGATGTTAGGAATATCGTCAATATCGATAACACGTGTTTCTCATCCCGTAATTCTGAGTAACGTTTTGTCACACGGATTCATGGTTAATATGCAGTTTAGCAGCCATCATGAGCACTGTTAACTGACGATCTTGAGTGATTAATTTCCTGAATTTCTTAATGTTTTTGTCATTGACGGAGGTCACCAGTCTTCTGCGACGGGGATTGTCAGGAACATTTTCCCTGATTTTCGAAAACGGGCGAATCACTAGTGCACACACTTCGTGGGCAGTGCTTAATCTTCATAAAAACGTACTCAAATCACATAAGTTTCTTTCAGTGTCTTATCAAGCTCAAAAAACAAAACTTTAAATTTATCTTTTGTTCGTTCATTTTCCTGTTCTCAGTTAAGAACCAACACAGTTAACAAGCACTTTGTAAAACAAGTCTTACGCGAAACACAAATTAATCTCAACTGAGCAGACAGTGAACACCTGCCACTACGCATATGCAGCGTTTTGTTTCGCCAGTGTTGCCAGATCGACCGTTCTGGCTTAATTCACTGAACTTTGTTGCCAGAGGTTGTATAAGGCTCACAAAAGGTTTTATAAGAC
Organism: Trichonephila inaurata madagascariensis; assembly: GCA_019973955.1. NCBI lineage: Eukaryota > Metazoa > Arthropoda > Arachnida > Araneae > Nephilidae > Trichonephila > Trichonephila inaurata. The sequence goes on from BMAV01014716.1 coordinate 32,457, forward strand.
ATATAATAAATATAGATATATAATGCAATTCATTTTCATTCACAAGCATATTTCTTATTTTAATATCGCTTATATTTATCTGCCAAATATGAGGAAAAAACAACCAATATTCTTGTAACGAATAAAATCTGTACACTTTCAATTTAACTGAAAATGAAAATAATGAAATATTTAGAATTATGTTCCTTGCAACAAATATGAAGTGGTTCGAAGAAATGTAATTTAAAATTTTATCGATTGCTTCATCATATAAATCAAAGAAAGAGTGGAGTAGACGGTTCAGTAATTTTGAAAAAGAAAAGAATCTTAAGAAAATATTATTTTATAAAACAGGATAGTAATCTTCAAAGCAAACATCCTTAGTTAAAATTATGCATTTGAGGTTTTCTACCTTTTTATTGATTGAAACGAGATGTTGGACGAAAGTTTGAAATGAATTAAAATTAAAAAAAAATCAAATTAAGTAACGTAATTTTTTTATTTTCTACTTTTCTGTCTGCAATAAAATTTTTATTCTGGTATTATTCTAAGAAAATTGAAACTATAAAATCTAAGCGATTTGAAAGTTCTTGCAAATGTGCAGTTTATATGGAAAAGCTTGAGTTTTAAATTCAATTTTGTACCAAAAATAATTTCGATAATCAGGAAAAATATTGTGTAAAATAAGATACAAGAAGCACTTTTTTAAATAATTAAAAACTGGATTTCAGATTTAAATAAAAGGAATTTTTGAATGGAAGATAAAAAATAATTTATATTAGTACAAAGCTGCAAGTAAAAAAAAAATAATTTTTATTTTGTAATAGAGTAGTGAATTTTTATTTCGACTATCTACCATAAAAGCTTTTATGAATTAAACAGAATATTTTAAGATTTTTTATATTAAAAATTTCCCAGTTTTTAAGCCTATTTTAAATCCTAATAACTGTGTATGGACGGATGGAGTAATTATATTTTTACTAAACGAACAGAGAGATTAAACCACAAATTTAGCATTGCGCAGAAATTTAAGGTTCATATTGTTTTTACTTGATACTATATTTTTCTATCAAACAATAACTTATTGTGCTAATTTGTTCAATTACATCCGGTGAAACAATTATTAAATTTCACACATTCTGTTATAAACCGTAGTCACCAATTGGTGGTGGTCACGCTTCCGGAATAAGTTTTGAGTCTTGATGTCTCTAATGATCACTGTGTGGAGGAAATTTACAGATAGAATGTGATAGGTATAGTATTATGAAATTAGAATTCTACCCTCAAAACTAATTAATGATTCCAGTATACATAGTTGCAGACAAATTTTCACATCCTTTTACATTTATTCGTAATTGTTCATTTTAAAATGTTTTATAAAATTTGACACAAATTTCTGTTTTTAAAATAAAAAAAATAAATAAAAAGAAATAGGTAATACAATGTGAACAATACCTGAGAAAACTTCTAAATTTAGAGAATTCGGCATCAATGCTTTGTAAAGCATAAAACTGCACATAAATTTAGAACCATTTACACTAAATTAATATTATTGTGAAAGTGTAGAATAAAGGAATTGTTACTGATTGGTCATATATTCCAGGGAATTTTGTGTCTATCATACATACCTATTAAAATTTCACATAACAACACCCTACTCTTCATATAAATATATTTAAATTGTCTATAATTTATAAATAGAAAATAAAAATATGAATTACTTACATTAGCTTAAATTCTATTATGAAATAAAATTGTTTTGAATACATACAGAAAGCAGAATAAAAGTATTCCATATTTAAGACCCTACTCTTCATATAAACATATTTAAAGGGTCTATAATTTATAAATCTAAAAGAAAAATATGAATTACTTACATTAGCTTAAATTCTATTATGAAATAAAAATGTTTTCCGTACATACAGAAAGCAGAATAAAATTATTCCATATTTAAGATTATTAAGAAGAATAAATTTATACAGTATCATTTATTTAAAAATTCTATTTCCCGAATTTCCACCCTTCTACCTTTTCAGGTCACATGTAAGGCAAATCACAATCCATAAACCTATGTGATAAATCTTTTTCTTGCCAATACTTTCTGACCATTTGTCGAACTTAATGATGCTTTTTTTTATTATTTCCATTTTCACATGCCGGAATTTTTGTCACTTCTTTTCCCCATCTACTTCATTTTTTTGAAAGTTTAAAAACCTCATGACTCTTCCTTTCAAGAGAGTTGGATCATATTGGATATTTTTAGTTTCCTTTACTGAATACAATACACAGTTACTTTGAATCCTGGATTGAAAAGAAAAATCATTAAGGTATCCGATTACGTTCGGAACCATAATTTTGTAAAAGCGTGTAAATGGATAATATTTATGATATTTAGTGTCACTTAGATTAGAATACATGTATAAAATGGTTTAAGGTAATGGTTAAGGGTAAATAAGCGAATTCTCTGAAATAAGTAAATCATTCGCAAACACTGTTAAAGTCCTTTTATTGCCTTCCAAAGCCTTCGGAATAGCTTAATAGACAGCAGTGCACAGAAAAGATCGTACTTCGGAAAGACGTATATTATGTCCAGAAAACTCATGCTTTGGCTGAGCGAGACGTTTATGCACGCCCGTGGCACTCAAGAGGCTAAAGTCGTATTGTAGCTTTTGTGTCAAATTATAATATTATTGAATTCACATACATTGTTATTGTATGGAAGGGGTGGGCAATGAAAATTTTGATTCAATATTGGGTCGCGAATATTGAAAGTTTGAGAAGCACTGGCTTACAGATCATCTTTTGAATTTTTCAAACAGTTAATGCATTGTTTGTCCGTCATTTCATTCAATAAATTGGCTTTTTTACTTGCCAAACGCCACCTGGTATACATTTTGAGAACATCCAGGGCATAATTAATATACCAACCAAATTTTGTTGCAATTTGCTCGTCTTTTTCAGCTATTGGATACTGCCTGTAGGAGAGGTTAATTATAACCATGCTAGTTCTCTAAAATAACTATTATAAACCTATCTAGGTATTGGCTTATTCATTTTGCTGTGAAACAGATTGTGTGCATCGAGTTTAAAAAAAAATATTGATTTATTTTGGTATTAAGTAATTACATTTTTAATTAGTGGCTCAAGATAGGCGTGAAGTTTCTCAATGAAAACATAGTTCATTAAATTTTAATTAACTTTCCCTATTAAGAAAAGAAAGAATTATTTTTGTTCTTTTATTTAATATTAAAAAATTTGTTGTGAGATATTATAAATGAAACAAGATATGTTATAAAAACGCCATTAATTACTTTGTCTTTATCAAAGCGTCGAAAAATAAGACTAAAATATTTTGACAGAATCCACGAAAGCTTTAATTCAAATGATTCCATAGTCTCTTTCATTAATTTTTTATTCCATTTATTCATTATAAGTAATTGAAATAAATTTACGAAATTTACAAACGTTTGACTATATTAAATATAAATTATAATTTTTATAAGTTGTATAGTATTTTGAAATAAATATAAACGAAAAGTCAAAATTATAATAATATATTGAAAAAAAAAGAGTAGAATTTCTCCTTTACGAGGTAATGCGACAAATAAGTAAAGTTTGCGAGTACCACTTCTTAAGAGAACCAAATATTTTTTTGTATAAGATAAATTAAAATTAAATATTATTTGAAAAAAACCCTTTTAACAATTTTATGTATTCTAATATTCTTTATTATCTCTCTCATATTCCGATGTCTAATATTTAATAATTAAACCAAACCGGAGCTTGTGCATTTGTGTTAAATGGGAGAGAATCAATAGACATTTTAATACTCAACAACTTTTATTTAAGGCAGCGTTTCTTAAAATGTGGGGCGTAACCCCTAGAGGGGGCATAATAACTCTACGAGGGGATCGCGAGCATATTGAAAAGTCGAAAACAAAAGATTATTTTTTAAAAAAATTATTAATTTACTGAAATTAAACAAGCTAAAACTTTCTGGAATTGTAAAAATAAAATACACAATTAAACTGATGCAGTAGCGTACAAAGGAATTTTTCAAGGAGGGGGGGGGATTAAGGGGCGGAAGTCCATCATTCTCGTATTATGTTCAAATACGTCGCCCAACATATTCATTTGAGTTTGTCGATTTTGGGGAAAACACAGTAAACAATTTATTATAGAATAAATAATTAGCATTAATTAATAAAAGTAATTATTAATAACAAATACTTCATTAAATTTTACTTAGTATACATGGATTCAATCAATTGAAAAAAATCAAAAGGGGGTTTGGGGGCGGACCCGAGGATTCCTCCTTCTGTTGTGTTCCACTGCACTGATGTAATACATTTATAAATATATTAGTACTGCATTATAATTAATTTACAAGAACAAAGTTAAGAACAATTTTAATAACTACTAGTGATCCCATGGGCTTATCATACATAAAATTATACACAAAAATTAACACTTATCTTAATAATTTGTACTGTTTATTATTAATCCCTTAACTGTTGTTTAAAAAAGTTTCGGATTTTTCCCCAATGCCCCCGTTTTCCAGGGCAGGCGCACGTTGGATATTTGGATAAAGGGGGGATGGGGAAAAAAGGCATAAGAAAAGAAAATGTTCGGGAAACAAATAAATCATTTGCTAACACTATTGCATTACAAAGCCTTTCGGAATAAATTCATGTATAGAAGTTCACAGAAAAAATCGTAATTTGGAAAGACGCATATATATGTTTGGGCTAATTAACGGCCACTGGCTGAGCGAGACGTTTATATACGCCGGTGGCACTTAAGAGGTTAAAGTCGTATTGTAGCTTCAGCGTCAAAATATAGTATAATTGAATTCAATACATTGTTATTGTATGAAAGGGGGGCGCTATGTACATTATGATTGAATATTGAGTCGCAAATATTGAAAGTTTGAGAGGCACTGATATAAGGTATCCGACTACGTTCGAAGCTTTGATGTTTCAAAAGCGTACAAGCAAATATATTTTTTTCAACATTTGGTGTCACTTTAATTAGAATATACATACAGAATAATTTTAAAAATATTATTATAATAAAAAAATTGTTTAAAAACAATTTTGGTGCAAAAACTGAACATAGACTTATTGATTATCAAAACATTCTACTTTTATAAAAAATTCTTCTAAAATAATAATATTCTGACTATATATAACTCAGACCAATGTACGGAACATTAAGGGGTCATAGGACTCTTAACTTCATCGAGGAATGCAAGAAAAACATTCTTTTTCGAATCCATATAATTTTCTAAAAAAACAACATGGAAGTTGAAACTTTCTCCCACTTCATAATCATACTTATAAAACATATTTAATCAAATTTAAGATTGTTTTTTAAAAAATTTAAAAAATTAAAGGAAATTTTTTTAAATTGGACAACTTTTTGAAATTTAAAAAACTAGTATGTTCCCGGGGAAAAAAATCTGAATTTAAAAAAATTTGGGACCAAACTTAACAAAATTAGTTTTAAATTGTAGAAAATGTTGAGTCCTGAAGTTATACACCCCCTTTTTTAGTTTTTTAAGTATAATTTTTTTAAAAAATTTAAAAAATAATTTTTTTAAAAAATTTTGGGAAAAAAATTTTATTTTAGTAAACATAAAATTTTTTTTTTCAGCTATATTTTAAAATTTTGGGTATAAGTTGTAGAAAAAAGTTTAAATTTTGGGAGTTTTGTATGAGAAAATTTTATAAGAATGGGGACAAGTAGTTTCTTTAAATTTATACCCCAAGCTTAATTTTTATGTTTTGAAAAAAATTTTAATTTTAAAGTTGAAAAAAGGAAAAAAATATAATCAGGTCAAATTTTTTTAAAATAGTAGTTTTAAAATTCATAGAACAACTTATTTTTAAGCTGTCCAAAAAAAATTTCTAATAAAAGGGCTGGGAATTTACAAAAATTTGGGGCCTTGAAACTCAATTTGTAAGTTGCATGACAAATAAGTTAAAAGTTAAAAAGGATCAAAAAACCAGATAAGTTTTTTTTGGTTCAAAAAGAACCTAATGATACATCCCTTTTGTTGTATATGGAATTCTACATAAATAGGGAAGAGTATTTTCAAGAAATAAGGTGTCGAAGTTTAATTTTTTGCCCTGCAAAAATTATTTTAAAAAGTTTAAACAGGGAAAAAAAGACAAAATGTCAGAAATTTGTTTAAAAAAAAATTTTTTTATAAATTAAATAAAAAATGTATTTTAAAGATGTAAATGAAATTTTAAAAAAAAATAGAATAAGTATATTTTAAGAAATTAGGTGTGAAAGCTTAATTTAAACTTACTCTAGTTCTGCGAAAAATGAATGAAAAGTTGAAATATGGAAAAACAAAACCCATTTTATTTGAAAAATAAATAGAAATCATATAAAAATGTATTTAAAAAATTTAAAATGTAATTTCAAATAAATAAAACAGGTAGGTTTTAAATGGGAAAGTTTTAATTTTATAAAAAAATAAGTGGGAATTAAAAACATGAAAAAAATAAAAATTGGGTTACCATTTATCCCAATATGCCCCCTGGATCATATGCACCCCCCTCAGACAACTTAAATTTTATTTTTTCTTTGGCCAGTTTCAGCCTTTTTTTTTTTCGTGATTCCAAGGAGGTTGCCGTTACGCGCTTAAAACCCGTCGATAAGCGTTTTTATCAGAATTTTTTAGAGTAATAACGTTATTTTTGTTATTTTTCCCAAAACCCATTGCTTTAAATTTTATATAAATTTTGGCTCTTATGCCCATCATTGTAGTCACATACAGCTAAAAACGCAGCTATTCTTGTAATGGTAATGCTGGGTCCAATAGTTTTGGGTTTTATTTCCAGATTAATGAATTCAAAGATTCATTGGGGTTTTGAGTTTTACCTCCAAGACACCTTCGTAAAAGTTTTAAATGCACAGATCTTTTTAAAAAAGGGGTTTTTTTGTTTTAGAAAATTTTTTCCGGCAAAATTATTTTTGTGTTTAAAAACCCCGGGACTTTATTGTTTTGGGGCACAAACATTATATTTACACCAACTATTACTGCCTTTAGGGCAAAACCAGTGTTTGGGGGCTCGTCAGTACTAGTTGTAAGGGGCCTATACAGCCCAGATAGCCTGCCTCATTTCGTTAAAAAATTTTTGGGATTACCAATGAATTGATTCCCATAAAAAGTTTTTAACCTATTAATGACAACATCTGTGAGGGGTGGCCTTTCCCCACCAATTGTTTTACCATCAGACAATTTTTTTGCCCAAGAGATGATTTTAACTTTTCAAACGACTCCCCTTCGCTTTTGAACGTGGGGCCCAAAACACCCCCATTTTTTTTTTAAAATTTTATATTGTCAAATTTTAAAGGGTTTTTTTCCACAAGAGAATATATGTTTTTTATCTCCATTCCTATGTACTGTTTATATATGAGCCCATGCCACGAACGGGAAAAAAAAAACATTCATCCCACTTCCCCTTCCATTTGTCCAAAGCAGACCCATTATGATTTTTTTTTGGGGAAAGGGGTGGTGTTTCGCTGAAAACACTGTATTTGGGCCCCAAAATTTGGACCTTTTTTAAAAGAGTCGCACAACCCTTTTCAGGGAAGGGGGTTTACATAACCTTGATATCGAGCACCTTTTCCCCTTTCGTTTCCAAAAACGGGACACACCAAAAGTGATGTATGTCCACGAGTTTTGATGTGCCAAACCCCACTGAAAAGCAATGCAAAAAGTGTTCCATCGAGAATTTTTTTTTTTCAAAGCAGCATCCCCCTCATCGACGCATTTGCCAAAAAACCCCACACACATCTGCAATTTTTTATATTGGGTACCCCGTCATATGCCTTTTTAGATACAGGTTTTGGAATGACATAAAGTAACCCAAAAAGTACCCCTTTAAAGCCGATAAACCTTGGCCTATACATCCCATGGCTAAGAAGATCTTCTATTTATTTCTGGGAAAGCCCTTTTTCCCAATGAGTCACATGAATTAGTTTTTTGATTTGCAATTTGGGGGCACATTAAAAAAAAAGATGATGAAAGTCCTACATTAGATTTTCTGTTTATTTTATTTTTGCCATGGATTCCCAAAAAACAAAAAAAATATTTTTCTAATTGGCCGAGAAAAGACCCCTTTTATCTATCAGCCGATAACCCTTTTAAAAGCTGGAAAAATTAGGTTCCCGAACCCGGATATTTTTCACCGGCAACTTCCCTATAAAGGGACCATCGTTTGCGCCTTTCCCCAAAAATTTTTTTTTTTTCTTCTTTTCACCTGATATTGTTTTTTTTCCCGGAACCTCCTTGAAACCCCTTTTTTCGGTCTTTTAATCAGACAATCGCTTTTTCTCCCAATTTTCCATTTTGCGAAAAAATCACACAAAAGTTGAAATCGGGAAAAAACTAAAAGGGTTTTTAAAAACAGTACCCAAAATAGGGGGAGGGAGTTGCAGCTATGACCTGTTTCAAAAAAGTAAGAATTAAATTACCTATTTTAAAAAATAAAAAAAAATTAAATGTGGCTCTTCCAAAAGCTAAAAATTGGGGTACCGTCAAAAAAGGTTTTTAAAAAAAAGGGTTTGGGAGTTTTGTTTTTCCCCCGGGATGCTTCAGTTTTTTTTTAATAACCGGGTTTTGATCGTATCATTAAAATTTTGGTTGCAAAACAAAAAGGATAGGGCTATAACATATATTTTTCAAAAATTAAATTTTAGAAGGGTTTTAAAGGGGCCCCAACCCCCTTAAAAAGATTTTTGAAATACATAACTTAGAAGGGGATTTATCAATATTCTAATACATCCGAGTTAAAAAAAAAAAAAAGCACGAATATTATTTTCGTTGGTAAACTAACTTCAGTATTTTTCAGTTCAAACTCTTTCTAGAGGAAACATGTAAGCAAAATATTATTATTACATAAATATTTTCCATAAAAGGAGAATATTTTCGAAAATAAGTAATTCTCTGTTCATTTTTTTTTCAAAAATATTGCATTTAATAATTTGTTATTGTAATAATATTCTTAAAACGATTTTCTACGTATATTCTAATCTAAGTGACACTAAATATTTTTCTTAAGAAATTCATTTTTATGCTTTTTTAAATTTACGGTTGTGAGCGTAGTCGAATACCTAAATCTGATATAATTATCTACAAAGTATAAGATAAAGAGCGAAGCGAAGTAATAATAGTAAAATATCCACTTAACCATCAAAATAGGGCTCTTTGATGTACAACTACGAGGTTTCAAAATCCTAAATGAATCCGGATGCCAGGCACACGTAATTTCAAGAGTTTCAATCTAACTCCCCAATTCTGTTTTCAAATAACGTATATCTCTAAATTAATATTACACCTTACAATCCCAAAAACGTCTCCAAGGAATTACAATCTCAAAAACATCTACTTTTCTACTTTAGTTTAATTTAAATAGCAATCCTAATCTGCATATCACGGTTGCTCAACAAAACGAGATACTCACACACACAAATCGAGTAAACACATTATAGATTTCCCTAGAGGTTAGTTGAAACGCGTAAGAAAATGCTACATAAAGTTGCTCAATTTTATGTAAAATAGTGTTTACATAGAATAAGCAACTTGAGCAACTTAAATAAAGGTAGAAAAAAATGAATGAAATTATAATTTATACAGCAAATGACAAGAAAGTGTAGTAATTTATACATCTGATACTTGTTTAAGCTAATATATATAAAAAAAATCATATCGTATTTTCTAAATTATTCTTTATTTATTTACTCTGCATTTTTGAGATTTTTTTCTATGCCTCACACATTTTCTAATTCTTAGAAACAAATATAACTTTACCTGAAAGTGTATAGATGATCAACATTATATATACTTTCATTATTCTACAAAAATAAATTAAAAATTGATTTTGACAGACGATTGAACACGAAAATTAATTATATTTTAATAAAAGTACACCAATGAGTGTAATAAATACCGAAGGAACTATAAAAATGTAAGTTCCAGTGTATCAAATGTGTAAGTCTCCAGATAATTTAAGTTTTTGAAAATGAATTTGCAATTCATACAATTTTTTAAAAAAATTATATAAATTTCTGTTTAAGCAGAGAAATTCAAATACAAGAATTCGAAACATTTATTAATTAGCTATTCACTGATATTGTACACAGATTTATGACATTAGATACAGATCATTTATGCAATTTAAATGTAATCTGAGCTCTGTTTAATGGAACAATTTTATAATTTCTAACAACATTATATGTTAAAATGTTAAAATTATTCAGATAAAGAGAGAAATCTAATTACAAAAATTGTAATTATATTATTTAATTGTAATGTTTTGTGAAACATTCTCAACGCACGAAAATCATCATGAATATCGAAGTTGCAACATTTCTGGATAACAAATTATCCAGCGTGTGTGATTTAAATTATTAATCAAACTTTTACTGCAGTATGTAACTTTGTAACTATTAGGTTTATAATAATTAGTTTATGTGATTAATATATCATGATGAGGAAATTGATTCCTCTCATTTACTCTGGATTAAGATTGGGTTTACACACATAAACATTAGCATACATAAGTTCAATCTTTAGACTCATAATCTCAAAATTGTGTCCTCAGATCTATAAAAAAGAATGAAGAAAAGAAATCCTCTGAATATTTTTTAAAAACCATCAAAATGAATAAATGTAGTTTTCGATTTTAAGGTACCCGATTAGGTTCGGAACCATGTTTTTAAAAGGAAATTAAATTATTTTTTATGATTTTTAGTGTCTTTGGGTTGAAAACATGTATAAAATGGTTTTAAGGACATTATGACAAAAAAAAAATTTTTTAAATACAATATTTTTTGGGAAAAAAATTTAAATTAGAATAACCTTTTTTTAAAAAAAGTTCTCCTTTTTTAAAAAAGGGTTCCATTGTATTAATATTTTGCCTTTATATAGCCTTTTAGACATCTGTACAGAGCCTCAACGATTTTGAAAAATTCAAATTATTTTCAGAGTTACAACCATTTGAAATAATTATCGGCGTATTTTCAAAATTTCTCCCCTTTTGTTTTTGTAAAATATGGATAAACCGACTTCCCAGTTAATGCATTTCAAAAAAATTCTAGTTGGTTTTTGTGAAGAGGGGTTTTAAGCTTTATACAGGCTAAAAAATTAATACAATAGAAGCATTTTTTCAAAAGGGGAAACATTTGGAAAAAAAAAGGGTTTTTCTAAGTTAATTTTTGCCAATATATTGTAATTTTTAAAAATTTTTTGTCATAATGTCCTTAAAACAATTTGATACATGTATTCTAATTTTAAGGACACCCCAAATAACATAAATATTATCCATGTACATGCTTTTAAAAACAGGGTTTCCCAACGTAGCCGGATACCTTTTTAAAGGGTTTTTCAGTGTACCTTTTTTTCCTTTTCAGAGATTTCCAGAGAACCAAAATTATTATTTCCATATTATTTCACCTGCAACTAATCAACAAAGAATATTGAGTAGCGTGATTTTTGTAGAGGCATATAAAAATCCATTATCCACTGAAAATTCAGGATGAATAGATACATATCCGAGACCTTTTCGAAAACGGCCATGCTCGGATTGTATACATCATAACTGTACACCCGTGGTGTCAAGCTCGTAGCTCGAGGATCGCATGCGGCCCACAATGAACATTTTTGGGGCCCGGTCAATATGCCAGCACACAATAATATGTAATAAAACATCCAAATTTCTTTTCCCCAAATATGACAAAATATTCGTAGAAAAGATATGTCAAACGCCCGGGAAAAAAT
>BMAV01014718.1:0-12027 GCA_019973955.1 Trichonephila inaurata madagascariensis
AAATACATACATACAGAAAAAACATCAGATAAATACATACAGAAAAATCATAAAATACAAAAATATAAGTAAACATAAAATACATACATGCAAAAAAAAACATAAGATACAAAACAAACACACTAAGAACAAAATGTATATAAGTTTGTCTTCGTGTTTTTAAACGTACTTTTGTTTTACAAATCCTGCTTGTATGGATGCTTCTTACTGGGCTTCGGGTGGCGTAATTTTTTCTAGTGATTTGATTATTCGCTGTTTCTAGTTTTCACTTCACAAAGGAGGTTCGAATTTCAACATAATTTTGAGCCACAGGCATTTGATAACTGGATTTCTATTTGTCTTTGCATCTGTTCTCTGATTCTTTCAGAAACCTTTTTTCAGCTGATCCGTGAATTTTGGTGATTGCAGGAAGTATATAGTTAGTTGAACGTATGGAAGTTGAATGTATGGATACAATTTGGCTTTATTTAACTTTCTATTTTTTTGCAATCTGTAGTCTATTTTGAAGATTCTGGTGATTTATTTCTTATTCTTAACAACTCTTCCTGTATCATGATCTGTATTAATATATCTAAACTTGCTGTATGTTTTCCTTGCTTCTTGAATTTTCTCTCCTCCTGTGTGCGACGACCTATTGCTTTTGGAACCAAGTCTCCCGATAACTGCCCTTGAATGTTGTTGTTATTTTGGAATGCATCGAATAGTAAAAGAAGTGGTGGCAAGAATACAATGTCCCAGTAACATGAAAATTAAATGTCTGATGAAAAAATACACCCAAACAAGCAGGATCATTTTGTTCTAATTTTCTTGGTTCATTTTTGAGGGGGAACGATTACTTTAAAAAGTTAGAAGTAATATTAAAAATGAATTTTTGAAGAAAAAGCTAGTAGTTTTTAAAGCTGAACCAAAGAATTAGCGTTAATTGATCAGATATTTAAAGAAATAATTTTGAATAATATCGGCGATAAAACAGATGGAAATTTAAATAAATGGAATATACCCGTAGATTGAAAAAAAGGATTTTAAAGATAAAAATGGGTACTGGCGTTGATCGAAGAGTAGAAGTATGAAAGAATAAGTCAAACTGTAATATGAATAAGAGCGGGGCAAAAACCCAAGCGTACAATTCAAATGTAATTTACATTCTGAACTTTAATAGTTGTTGGAAGCGAAACAATGTTCCGTTTTAAACAATATCGAGATACAATAACAGCTGTGTTTGAAAGATTTGACTGTTGTTTCTTAAAATTCTTTGTTGAATTAGTAACAATGCGTTCTTTATTAATTTTTTTTGCTACTGAATCTTATATAACTTTCCTTTTCTTAAATAAGCGGTAATTCTTCGGAATCCTGCTATATGTCAAAGATTACAATGATACATATAGCTAATATATCTAACAGTAATTTATAGGCGGCACTATACATAATGCATAGTTTCTGACCTTCTCAATTAAACATTTGAAGTATAATAAATGGTACGTTAATGTATAATAAAAAAAGAGAAATGTTTTCGTTGTAGGTGCTTCTCTAGTTGTTTTAGATTACATAATTTCCGCCTTATCACAATAAATAATTTAAAAAACAAGGTTTTCCTAATTTTAATACCTTATGTCGGATTTTTAATGTCAGCCACACACAGGCGTATTAATAACATATTCTACGAATTGCCCATCCAATATTTAAGAATTATTAGCATCGTATTTGATCTCGTAAGTTTAATAAATAAAAACTTTTCAATGTATGTGCATATTTCGTTTTAAATAACTAACAAAAATACTAAAGGTGTAAATGAATTCGGTCTGTATTTAACTACTAACGTTGGAGAATTATTTAAGAATCATTTATTTCTGGAATTTATAGAAATATTCTCAATAAATAATAATTAATTTGCAATATATTTTTACTTGTCGAATTTCTGTTTTTAATGCCAAATGGACTGCTTCTAAAAGTATTTACGAAGGCGTCTCAGTATCCTCAAATAATATGAAAACCATTAAATAATAAAAATGGAGAAAAGTTAATAAGTTAAGTTTCCTTTCTTAATTTACAATATTGCTCTTTATTTAATACAGTAATTTTTAATAATTTTTCTTTCTTAAGTTAAATAATTTAAAAACTTGCTCTTTATTTAATACAAAAAAACCCCTTTGTTGAAAGGTTTGCTGTGATTTAACTTTCATATTTTGTTTATATAAGAGTGTATTTCTGAAACAAGAAATTCTTATTCATTACTAATATAAGTATATCACATACAATTGTGGTCAATCAACTTTTTTTTATAATGTAATAAATATTAACAAGGAATGAAACACACATTCCGTGTATAATATATAAAACAAAAACAACGTGTAATACAAGCAACAAATTACAGAAAAATTGAGCTTAATCGTTAAAAACAATTAGATTTATATTTTAATCAGTAACTCAGCACAATGATGATGTAACTAAAATGATATTTGAACAAGAAAAGAAAAGTATGTTGAAAAAAATGAAAAATTACTTCTACGCTTACCTAGCAATTGCATCTTCATTTAATGTTCTTTCAGCTTTTTATCCACTGACCATTAAACCTCCTTTGACAATGGTACGGAAAATGTATCATTGTTGTAGAATATGTCTTGTCAGTGTTGGTCTTACTTTGCAAAATATGTTTTGCCTTTTCTTTATTTTTTCGAGATATATCTGCGGTTTTAATGAGAATGGAAGAATGCAATTTGCAAGAAAGTTGTTTTGCGTCTCACATCAATTATTAAGAATAGACATTTAGTAGTAAAATTAATTATTAAACAATGACTGGACATAACGATTAGAATTTTAAGTAGTTAGTTAATTAAGATTAAGTATTTTTATATTATATTATTTAACTCAATTTGCATGGGAAATCAAAATAGTACAGATTGTGTGGATAATTATATGAAGTTGAGGATTACTTGTATGATATCTTTAAATAATTATTTCAAAAAGGCTTCTTTAATTCGAATTTAGGATACATGTTTATAAGGAAGGACATATTACCTAAATATGAGAAAGTTATTAGAAATTTATTTGAAATAAGAAATGCTAATTACGTTTCATGTAATAATTATTATTATTAATACTCAAATTAGGATAACAAAAGAATGAAAATAGGATTCCTTAAATCTTGCATGATCTTTTCACATACTTTTAAATAAAATAGTTGAAAAAATAATTCTGTAAACTATTTAATTAAAGACAAATATTTAGATAGATAATCTAGAACAAATGTTTTCAAACTAAACGGTAAAATATTGGAAATAAAGTACATATGTTCTCAAAAAGTTTCAAATACAAATTTAACGTTTTCTTATATTTTTTTGCTAAACCATTATAAAGTTAGGTTATTTTGATTATATTGTTATATGAAACTGGATACATTTAATTTTTAGTCAATATATATTACTTTGTGATTCAATGAAAATATATTTCATCACATGCTCAAAAACGTTTTTCTTTTTGAAACTTTTGAAATTGTTTTTTTTAGAAATCAATATTGTCACGTTTATAATAAAGTTCTGACGCAGACTAAAAAAAACAACAACATCGGATTTTTAAAAAGAAGCAAAATTATCCTTATTTTTATCTGTGAATATCTATAAATATAAATCTGTTTTCAAAAATAAGAAAATGAGGCATTAAAAGTCTGTATATAAATCGATGTTTGTAAAAAATGCAACACCATAAAGGAATCATCAGAATTAAATGAAATTCAATGCACAAACGACATGTATTAAACAAATAAATGACGAAATTTTCAATGCAAGAAGCAATATTATCTGTCCGAAATCAGTTTTTGGTGTAGCCACCATGCGCTGCAATAAGTTTTGCTATACGGCGTTTCATGGATAAAACAGATTTTGAATGTCTGCTTGTGGAAAAGAATTCCATATTGCTTGTATGCGCAGCAAAAGTTCGTCTTTTGAAGATGCAGGACGCAGATCACGAGCGAGACGCCGACCAACCAAATCGCACACGTGCTGAATAGGTGACATATCCGGCGAATTAGTGGATCAAGGAAAAAGTAGAATGTGTTGGGCTGAACAGAGGTCTCTAACCATCTTTGCAACACGTGGGTGTGCATCATTCTATTGAAAGCTCCAGGGATGCTTTGAATTAAAAAACTTCATGTAGCACTTCATGGACTTACCTGTTGCTAATGAGATTACACTCAATTCGTAGCAAATTGGACCATTCATGGTACGCAATCGCACCCCAAATTATATCTCCGGATGTTAGGCCACATAAAATGTAGAAAAAGGACAATTTTTTATAGAACTAAGTAAATAGAATAATTATTATTAGCAATATTGCAGTGAATTTAAGACGAAAAATCTTTTTGTAAGCGAATCAGAATAACAATGAACAAATAGTTCTGTTAATCACACAATTATTTAAATATACTTTGTGTCTAAAAAGAAAATTAAGGTATCCGACTACGTTCGGAACCGTGATTTTGCAAAAGCGCATAAATGGATAATTTTCATGATATTTAGTGTCACTTATATTAGAATACATGTATACAATTGTTTTAAGGGCATTTTGACAATTTTTTTTTTATTTAAATACAACATTTGGGCAAAAAATTAACTTAAAATAATTTTTTTTCAAAGTGTTCTCATTTTGTGAAAAATGCTTCTATTATAATAATATTTTACCTGTATATAGCTCAGACCTCTCTACAGAGGCTCAACTAGAATTTTTGAAATATATAACTTAGAAGTGGGTTTATCCATATTTTACGGCAACAGAGGGGAGCAATTTTAAGAAAAAAATGAAAATAATTATTTCAATGGATTGTACCTCTGAAAATAATGTGAATTTTTCAAAAATCGTAGTTGAGCCTCTGTAAAAAGGTTTGAGCTATATACAGGTAAAATATTATTATAATACAAGCATTTTTAACAAAAGGAGAGCATTTTGAAAAAAGATTATTCTAAGTTAATTTTTTGCCAAAATATTGTATTTAAATAATTTTTTTTGTCAAAATGTCCTTAAAACAATTTTATACATGTAGTCTAATCTAAGTGACACTAAATATCATGAAAATTATCCATTTATGCGCTTTTTTAAAATCACGGTTCCGAACGTAGTCGAATACCTTAAAACAATTAAAAAATTTAAAATAACAAAATTAAGTATACAGATATTTAGAGAAAAGTTGCATTAAATAATTTAAATGCAATAAGATAAAATATATATAAGAAGACTTGCTTTGCAGCAGCACCAGATATATTTGTACAAAACTGACATACAGTGACAAAAGAGCTAGTATAAGGTTGAGATTATGTGATATAAATCTTCTGATTAAATCCCTTTTTAAAGGTTTTAACCTAGATTCCTCTCTTTCCAATTAACTACCTGTATTATTATCCCTTTGATTAAATAAATTCATAGATAGAATTGAATATTGTTTCATTGCAACGAAAATTCACAAAACCAGAACGGGTTTTCTTAACAAATTACCTATGATTTTAAGTGGAAATTTTAAAGTAGATTTTTCAATAGACAAATCAGAACCTTCATTGTATTTTTTTTTTAAAATCAAAGTTCAATTTAATTATGTCAAATGAAAGCATGAAGAAATACAGACCAACAACGCTTGACGAAGTTTTTTATAGATATTTAAATAAAATTTCGAATCTAAACTACTTAAAACCTATTTCAGCTACCTTTAACCTATTGTTTCCTTCGTTGAATACAATTAATTCACAAATATATTTATATATTTTGCACAGAAGTATTACTTTATTAGAACAGGCGTATGAATAAATTATTTTATAGGACAATACTAATCTCCCCTTGTTTTTTATTCACCGAACTAATCCCTGAAATAACATAACAAAATTTAAAGTTATCACTTCTATCGTGTGGCCATAATCACATACACTAATTTTTCTTATTTCAGAAGATTTGCTTATTTTTATTCCTTTTCTCCCCTTCCCCCAACACATCACATACGCGCGCCTACGTGGAGAACAGTGACACTTGTTAGCAAATTGCGTAACTTTTTATCGGCAGTTAACTCGTGGTCACTCGAGCCTGTTTTTGCTACCGTCGTCACTCGCGGGGTGTAGAGAACACCCCAAACTTTTTTCAACACGTGTATTTAATTATGAAAATAAAATTAAGTCATTGTGATACATATTTATAAAGTACAAGATGTTTTTAGTATTATACAAGTAAAATTATTAAATTTATTGCACACAAATGAGACTAACATTAATTTAAACTAAACATACAAAATTTTCATTTTAAAACACATAATTTTATATTTTTTCATAAACCAGTATAAAACGTATATACCAGTAATAAATATACTTTATAATTAATGAAATAATGATAGAAGAAAGTAGAAAAATAATATTTTAATCATTTTCCAAATATTCAGAGCAGACTGTATACAAATGCTCAACTTCTCGCGGGAGTTCTCAGTCCCCTAGATAAACTTTTGAAGGTCATTACATTCCAATCGTTCGAGAAAGAGGGATTGCATCAGGCCTGCAGGTTCAATGACCTAAAATGTGCAGCTACAGAAAAAATCGTGGTTCTGCACATTCTTTTTAGAATCCTGTGAGGATTTTCTTGTTTCTGGGGTGTACCGAACACCTAGCGCGACTGATCGCGGGTTAAGAGATTTATTATAAACCGTACCAATTTTCAATATAAGTGTCGATTTTTGCATATAATTTTTTATACGACAAGACCTTGGAGTCAATGGTAATTCTTTCACTGGTAATTATTAAACTTTTTCATATAGTTGTTGTTAAATTAATTATGAAATACATTATTGAGTACTGATACATTTATAACTTTATTATATCAGTACAAATATGCATTTTATTTTTCATTGTGTCAGAATGTATTTTCTTTCGTTTACTTTCAGTAAAATATAATTTTTTTAAATAATCTTTGGTTTTCAAATTTTTAAAAGGTTCATGCCCCCCCCCCCTCGTTAAGATATCACCCCCCAAACCCCACTGGGCGCACCTAACAATTTCAGAAACACTGCCTTAAACTAATAACTAACGTGAAGCAAGATCAATATCTAGGAATTCATAAAGAATATTACAGTAGGGCATTTAGACAAAATGTATTCGTTATCTAATCATTACAGCTCTTATTAATATCATTGTTAGATCATTATTTTCAACGTAAATACATTTCTTAGACTCAATGAAAATCACTTCTACTTTCAACGCTACAGATTAGCTCTATTTAAGTAGGCGTAGTACGAGTAATACTATTTTGTCAGCCTTTAGTAGTTAAAATTAAATTCCAAAAAGTCCCATTAAAACAATTGGCACACAGAGAATATCTTAACTACTCCGAATAGAAAATTCTAACACATCATTAAGCTTTAATTACTAGTCATTGCTCAAAACTGCCTTTGGAGGAACATTTTCATTGCAAAAGGGCAAATATTCTTGTTACAAGCAAAATACTTTCTAATTGACTGTCGCAGTACTGAAAATGCTACATTTAACACACTGAAATAAAACCCTGAGGAGGTTTAGAGAACTCTTCCAAAAGCTTTAAAGAAAAGTGCGATTTAACGTTGGAAGATATGCAAATTAGATTCCAGTACTGTTATTCTCATGTGTATGAATGGCAGCATACAATGTTAGGATGATTTGAATTTCAAATTTCCCAGTATTAGAGGCGATTGTAAGATATACAGTATTTATGCTTGGTAAAAAATTGGCAGTTATAGGGACTGCCAATAGAAGAGAAAACTTAGAACTTTTAGTATTAAAAATTGAAATTTCATGTTTGAATGAAAATTATCAACATCAATCTGGTTTTCACATCTATTGACACTCTGAGCAACAATTATATGCATGCTTATATAATTTTTTATTATCCAAATATATTACGGGCTGTACAAGATCATGACAAAATATAAATACAATTCAATTGAAATAAAAATTAATATACAATCATATTATTTATGGATAGTTTTTATATTTACTTAAATTTCAATGTACTTGATTTTTAGCATTAGTTATTGCATTAATTGTTTAATTTTGATTAATTGTTCGCATCATTTTCATCTTTAATTTCAACAATACTTAGACTTTTTGTACTTTCAATTATTTCATTTGTTCTAAAAAAAGATACAATTGGCTTATGGTAACTAAAGTAAGAAAGTATAAAATGTTTGATTCAAATTTATCTAAGTATCGCTTAAAAACCTCATTGATCGTTGTTTTATATTTTTTAGTACTAAGTTTTCGATCATTGGACATATTTAAATTGTTTCAATAAAAATTCAATTAGTGGAATATTTTTATCATCTGGAAAGTTAATATTGAAGTCTCTAATTATAATCAGCAGTATATTATCATATTTTTCGCCAAATCTTTTTTCGAGTATTTCAGAACTTTCTTTTGTATAAATCATCAAATTTTCGAATAAAAATTGTTGCATCTGTCTCATAGATTTTCCAGGCGAAATATAAACGGCAACCACTAATATGTATTGTTCATTCTCGGAATCGCAACGAGCAACGCATATTTCGCCTATATCAGAAACATTAACATCAAACGATAAAAATATGAGTGAACAACTAGATGTCTGTTTTACCACGGTAGTAAGAAAACGTCTAAGCCACTGTGAACTACTATTCCGGATTGTGTGATGCATTGCAGAGATTAAATATTAGAAAATAAAATTAAAAAATTTTCAAACGCCAGAATAAATGTGAAGATTTAAAATAATTATAAATAATACAAAATTTTTAAACACCAAAATAAAAAGAGTATTTAAAATAATTTTCTGTTATTTATGTTTTATCTTAAAAAATATTAGTATATTTATTTAGTACTCACTATTGTACTGCACAATGATTTTTCAATTAAACGATTCAAATAATAATCAAACAAAAAAACTATTTCAACAATGCACAGTATATACACATTGAACTTTTCACTAAAGCCATTCAATTTCATTTATAAGATATACACAGCAATAAACGTCAGCTGTATAGCTACAGATATACTGCTATAAGCATGTCGGTGACGTGAACCCACATGATTTTCCCCTAACAAAAAGTGCCCAACGGGGTTAAAGAATTTTTCACTTCAAAAATGAATTATAAAGATAATATATAAAATATTAAAAACAAGATGAAAAAATATTTTGACTCTCATTCATAAATGGCTTTTAACTGCTGTTGGATTTGATATAAAATAATAAATTAATTATTGTGACCAAATTGGTTCTAAAGAAAAAAGTTCTAGAAGAAAAAAGTTTATTCGATTCTATTTTAACATTTTAACTATAATAAATATCCATTTAACTAAGATGTAATATTGAAATAACTATAATACAATCAATAACAAATGAAAAACGACGCACCGATAATTAGTTGTCCAATTGTAATGGAATTTCGTATGCAAATACATTTGTACCGAACATGCAAATAATTAAAATTTGTTGACCAATGAATAAATAGTGGGAGCTACATTTCATCGGAATTGCCCTCTCAGCAGGTGTCTATAAGAAGCGATTCTCAATCTAATGGTCAAAATTTCTGTTGCATTGCGATTTAGGATACCTTTCAACAACTGAAAAAATGCCTCACCTCAGGATTCGAGCTCATTACGAGCAACTGTCAGAATTTGAAAGAGGCCATATCATTGGATTGGATGAGGCAGGTTGGGCAAATCGGAGAATCGCACTTCATATGGGATCGAAGCGATTCCGCCATTTGAAGATGCTGGTGATGGGTGGACAGTGACAGATATTAGCGTCATGATAGTAGCGGTTGACCTAGGGCCACAGCAGATCGAAAGAACAGATTGATTGTCAGATCAGTGGTCATCGCCTGATTCATCGTTATCAACCAACAGACGTGCGACCCACACACGAGTGACCACGATGACCGTTCACAAATGGCTGATAGAGCGAAATTTACGTTCGTAATGACCGCTAAGCCACCTGCCACTTACACCTGCACACTGCAGAGCCAGATTACAGTGTCGCGTTTCTCTATCAGTTTGAAATCCTGTTGAATGGAGATGTATAGTGTTTAGTAATGAATTCGGCTTCAAACTATGTCATGACGATCATTGAAAAAGTATCTGGGGACGCCCAGTTCATCGTGCCGATCTTGCTTTCACTATTGGGCAGGCCCTCAATCTGGAGTAATGGTCGTCATAAGGGGCACACTTACAGTACAGTGGGACGTCGAAGACATTGTGTGAACTTTTTTTCTATCGTTTCTTTTTGCAGTACCCTGGCGTTATTTTTCAGCAAAATGATGCTAGACCACACACGGCACGTGTTGCTATAAACTGTCTTACAGCTTGTCAAACACTTCTTTGGCCAGCAAGATCGCCAGATCCCTCTCCAATCTAGCATATCTGGGATATGATGGGATGGCTACTGTACCTACCAGGGAATGTTGATCACCTGCCCCGACAATTGGAGCAAATTTGGCAAGAAATACCACAATGGACAATGGTGTTTTATTACTCTATACCACGTTGTGTGGCAGCTTGCATCCAAGCTAGAGTTGGGTCATATCTTATTGAGCTTGTTTTTTGTAATTCAGAAATACATCTCTGAATTTTTTCTGAAATTTCAATCATTTTCTTTTCTGTACATAATCTTCCTACCCTCCAATTTTTGTTTCAATCGGACAACACGTTCTTGATGCGTCGTTGTTGTTGTTTTTTGTTATAGAGTGTATGTAATGTTACGGTAAATATAATATATGAATTTTTTTGCAGAAGAAAAAAAATGATGTACAACATTAATTGCATTTACTTATTTTTTTTTAATACAGTTTTTTTCTTATATTCTGAATACAAATAAATAGTTTCTGGCACTGAATTTATGCCGAGGCACGAAAATAAATTATTTCGTAATGGCAAAACACAAAATAGCTTCTCAAAGAATCATTCTGAGTTTTTTCAGAATTCTTAAGATGTCAAAGTTATTTGAAAAATATTTTTCCGCACACTTTTAATTTTTTTTTTTACTTTGAAAGATATAAATTTGTTTCATATTTTCTACTGTAGTAATTTATTTGATTTATACTTGTTTAATTTTTTATTGAAATTACAATTTCTTAAAATGTATAATAAAACTTTTACTTTAATATATTTTCCACACTTTTAACAATTAATTTCACAAAGAAATGTTTAATATAGAAAAAATTTAACCTCAATTTAATAACATTAATTCTAATGAAAAAAAACATATTTTGAAAAAGAAAAAGAAACCACATTTTCTACTTTAGTAAGTGCAATTTAAATGTATTTGTCCTCAAAATGTTTTTAACGTTTTTCCAAAATTTTTACATGTGCAAAAATCATTGCATTTACTGAAATAACTTTTGTATATAGAAACATGACAACTGGACAGTTTCTAAGTGTTTTTTTTTATTGTATTCCATATAATTAGACCATAGCAGATCAAAAATGCTTTTTATACACTTAACTGGTTTACCTGCACACCGTACGGGCTATCAAAAGCTGGCCAAAACCAATGTACCCGAACTCTAAATGGGCACTGGTATTTTTTTTCTTTTTATCTTTGATTTGTACATATTTTTAATCCTTATATTGAAATTATTAGAGCTAGAGTTTTTGACAACACTGAAATAATTTCTTTCGGGATTTTTCTTTGTGATAAAAAAATAAATTTAGATTCTTGTAAGTATTCGATATAGAGGAGTGATTCTGAAGGCAACGTGTAATTTGTTGCTTGAGAAGGAATGCAAATGAAAAGAAAATCCAAAATAGCCGATATTATCTCTGTTCGTTATAATATAAGAGTTAGTATTAAACCATGCTTCATATTGCACATGAATATTGCGCGTGCATATTTATTTGCAGACACAAACCTAATCCTCTTTTTTTTGAAAAAGATGAACGAACATGATTTTTTTTTTGGAGTAAGTGAGAAATTTTTTATGATATATGAAGCACATTCACACATTATAGTATGTAAAGTGTACTTATAAAAAGCAAACATTTATGTTTTTTTGTGCTCCACATTTAT
>BMAV01014718.1:18660-30703 GCA_019973955.1 Trichonephila inaurata madagascariensis
TAGAGAGTCTAAAATTGCTGGATAATCTAAACTGTGATGAGGAGTTAGTGGAATATCTGGGTCATTCTTGTATGGACGACAGGTTCCTGTTCCATCTTTGAGACATTTTATGCCTCGAAAGTGCCCGATTCCTATGCAGATGATGCTTTTTGTAAGATCTGTTTTAGCATTGATTTCACAGATCTGTGAATCTTCTTTGAATGGGTTTTCTTCAAGACAGTTTCAATGGTTCCTTACATTTAGGTCTCTTCTTTTGTGGTTTTCTTAGATTCGTGATCAATATTAATTTAGAGAGAGGCTCTCATAAATTATATTTTTTTTGGTAGACAACTAACGTTCTTGGCAAGTATAATTATTGAGCGGAAATATTTTTTTTTTACATAAACCACAACACAACGCATGTATTTCGTTACTTGTATATTCAGTTTCTTTTTAGCAACTATAGTCCCTTATTTACAGCAGTTCGCTTTCCATAGCGGGCGCTAGAGGGCGCAGCATCCTTCCTTAGCTAATGTATCTGCTGTTTATTTATCAGGGTTGTGGACGTGATGCGACATCCAGTGCGGGGTGCACAACTTGTACTGAGACTACACTTTGTAGATTTATGGGCACATCGATCGGGTCTAGTTTCACTAGACCAGATGGGGATTAGTCCCAACACCACAACGTGCTTAATTTTCCAGCTCCCTTAGTCGATGCAAAATATCTTGAATTAGTCTTGACGAGCAATTGTGGAACCCTACTATAGCTATGATGGAATCACAGAAAATTACTAGTCCTATGTACATGCTTATGTTGTCAAGAGAAAGGTATTTGTCAAACGCAAGTTGATTGGTCTCAGTTCGCCAGTAAAATCTGAGGCAATGCGACCATTGCACACTACATGGCTTATGACTGTACCATTAGGCAAAACACACCGCATGCGCACTCACTCATTCTGGATGGTCTTATCGGAAGAGCTATTGGAATATGCGTGGACAAAGCTGATTTCTGGCACATTTCATGTGTTTTTATTAGAAAGTGAAAAGAAGATAAACTGCATTTAATTCATACTTATAGCATTCTATCATGTAAATTCCTCCAGAATATCTTCTTTATGTTACTCGCGCATTATAGTGTAAGATAACTTCTCCAACAAATACCAAAATTGAAAGCGCTAAACCTGTAAATAATATGTAAAATGCGCCCAGTAAATGATGAAGTGTGAGAGTTCGTTCTTCATCCATCTCCTCCTCACTAAATGGGGAAGAAAGCGAACGCCTTAAAGATTCTAATTTAAAAATTCTGTCATAAATCCCAGCACTTATCAATCTTGACATTACTTTCCTAAGCTGTGTTGCACAACAAAATTTTTTCCTTATCGCAAATGCAGTAGAAACTGTGTAACCACTATCCTCCGAGATTAAGATTCTAGATTGAGTTCCAAATAGGAGCTTTAAATAACCATATTGGCAGACTATTGCAGAGTGTGTGTTTTTCAGCGGATTATTTATCATTTCTTCACGTGGAATGTACCAGTTGTTTTGCTCTATCATTCTACCTAACAGTCGAAGGTAAGGTTCTTTGGAATTCAAAAAGAAAGGCACAGTTAAGGTTCCATTCAGGGAGTAGACGTGATGAGTTCCTCTGTCAACAGCTCTAGAAAGTTCTCTGAAGTTTTTAATAATTGGGGCTTTGGAGGGTTTCGCCAGAAAAGACAAAAGAACACCGGAAAAGACAGTTGACATTACACATGAGAACAGTAGCCAGGTACCAACGAGAAATTTTTTTTCGCGCATGTAATTGCGAAAAATCAGAGGTTGCCTCATTAGGCTTCCAAAGAGATCATAAACAATTTCAAAGTAAGACACCGTACCTTTTAACACGGAAAAAAACATTACAGTTGAAAGAAAAAAGCTGCTGAGCAGTAACATCCATGTTGGAAAGTCAAATACATCAAAGAAACCAAACGTCGTTAACCACTGAGATGGTTTAAGAACTGCAAAAGTTAGTCTGTCAGCTGTGTATGGGAAGCTAAAATCAATTACTCGAAATCGGTCCTCGCTAATTCCTAGAGTACCAACCGCAAGATCAGCTTCTCCCCTCTTCACCATTCCAATGAGACCGGTCCAATTACCACCATGTATTTCACGTCCATATTCATTATCTTCTGGAAAAACAGTGTCATAATTGATGCTCATTTTAGCGAATATTTCATCTGCAAATTTTCCTTCTGTGCCAGAAATTTTTATGTGTGCGTTCTCATTCCCGTACACTTCAAATTCCTTTGATGTGTTTAAGGTCGCAACTAGCCACTTGCTGTAATTCATCATTATTTGCAATTCAGTCATCAATGTTCAATTTCCTGAAGAATCTCACCGTTATACATATGCATCATTGTAAATGTCCCTTTTCAGTCTTCTTTTGATGTAATTGAGGATATCAAATAGAATAAGGTAGTAGAGGTGGAAGTTTTTTTTTTCAACATTAATACAATTTTCTTCCAAATAGTTTCTTAACTGTATTAGGACAGATGCTTTTTTCTATGATTCTTTTGAACTTCATTTTAACAAATTTATCATACAATAATTACATTCACGGATTTACCGAATGATGTAAACTATTTAAATAGCCTCCATATAGAAATGGAAGACAGAGTCGGTATACTTTACTTGGAACCATTTCTCTTGTAGAGCTCACTTCGAGTGTACATTTATAGTCAATAGACATATATATGATTTTGTTTTGTTATTTGGATGATAGTATACCATTGGTATCTGCATAAATTATCTGTGGTGCGGAAAACTTCAATATATTTTGTGCCATTTTAACCGTTGAAAGTGACAAAAATTTGCTGAATAAAATAAAATAAATAAATTATGTAAAATACTTAGATCCTTGTATAAAATTCTCAATTATAAGCTGTAAAATAAGAATTAGAAAGTGGTTTTAGTCAAGTGTTTATTTTGCTATCATTACAAATTGTAGAAAACAAAAATATGTAATGTTGTATCATCCATAATTTTAGGATTATGAAACAATTTTCACTCGTCTTACAGACATCATTTGCATTAAGTGCCTTTCCAAGCACTTATTTTAGCGTGTCATTCATAAGCAAAGAACAATAAAAGGGAAAAACGAAACATACCGCACTCATTTGTAAATAATAAAAAAAAAGGAATTCCCAAAAGTTTTTTTTATGATAAACAAAGTTGTTAAACATTTTTTTATGTTATTTTGTTTGTAAAAATGTAGTTTATGTCTGTCAAGTGGTCTTAGAAAATTATACACCACGTTTTTTTGAGAGCTCTAATTTAAAACTGTACGTTCACAGCTTGAAACTTTATAGTAAAATTACGGCAAAACGAATAATATTGCACCATTATTTTCACAAATATTCATTCGAATCTTCATGTAGTTGATCTTCAAATTTCTCCTATCTGAAATCGAAGTCTCGATATGTTAAAAATGTTTTTAGACATTGCGATCAAAAGAAACTTTAGTAATCATGAACTTGTTTTTAAACACTCTTTGAAAAACTAGCAAAAAAAACAAAACTAAAAAAATCGATTCCATTCCAAAATTGATCCAGATCAGTTAATATATAGATATCAATCAATGTATAATTTTAAGATCTTTGATGAGCCTTTTATAAGTGACAAAATTCTAACTGCATCACGCGTTAAATATTTTTGTAACATGGGTATAACACACCTATATCTTACTAGAGCCAAATACTTGCGTGTAAGAAGCATATGAACCACAGTAAATGTAGTTTGGTGGTAATTTATATTTCTTCATTCATCGTTCACACATACTTAATATTCGTATCATATTGTTCATAATGGTTTATTGAAACCATAAAGGACTGTGCAAAATGCATAAGAAAATGAATTGAATATAACTTCTTAGTATTAAAAAAAATCAGCATTGAATCCAATTTTTTCTTTCGCAACAAAATATGTAAAATTCTCACAATTAATTTTAATTTATTTTTAAATGTATCGAGATTTTTGTTATAGGTAAGAAGAAGAGTTCTTCATCTCACCATTAGGTGTATTTCAAAAGTTCCATCCATAGAAGCGATATATCTCTCAGATAAGTGTTTCTCAAACTGTAGGGGCCGCTTCCCTAGGGTGGAGTGATTACCGTACAAGGGGGGCTCGAGCATATTGAAAAGTCGAAAACTGAAGATTATTTAAAAGAATTATTATTTTACTGAAAGAAAACCAACAAAATATATTCCGACATGAAAAAAAAAACGAAATACACATTTACACTGACATAATACACTTATAAATATATCAGTACTGCGTAATGCAGCGTTTCTCAAACTGTGGGGCATCCCCCTTGGGGGGCCATGATAACCTTACAAAGGGGGCGTGAGCATATCAAAATGTCGGAAATAAAATACTTAAAATATAGCACAAATTTACTGAAAGGAAGCAAAACAAAATACATTCTGACATAATAAAAGAAAAATACGCATTTGCATTGATATACTATACATATAAATGCGTCTGTACGGAACAGTGTATTTGATAATTAATTTATAAATATTAAGTTAAGAACAAGATTAAAAAATTACTAGTGACTCTCATGGGCTTGTCACGTATAAAATTATATACAAAAAATAACACTTACCTTGATAATTTGTACTGTTTTAATTATTCCATTAAATGCAAATTAAAAATTGCCCGATTCGCTTCAGTATGCCTCCGTTTAATGCGTAAGCAAGCGTATGTGGTTTATTGGGGGGGGGGGGGAAAAAAAAACAAAACTTCTGAAATAAGTAAGTGCTTTGCAGACACTGTCGAAGTCATTTTATTGAATTCCAAAGCCTTCGGAATAGTTTTATGGATAGCAGTTCACAGAAAAGATCGCACTTCGGAAAGACGTATATATACGTCCGAGGCAATTAACGCACTAACTGAGCGAGACGTTTATATACACTGGGGGCACTTAAAGCGGTAAGTCGTATTGTAGTTTACCATCAAAGTATAGTATTATTAAATTCAATTCAATGTTATCGTATGAAAGAGGGCGTGAAGAAATGTATGATTGAATATTGGGTCGCAAATATTGAAAGTTTGAGAAACACTGTCTCTGATGCGTCACCTCAAACTTACGTTTGAAGGTGATTTAATCATTTTATTGGTAAGATCTGACATTAAAATATATTTGGCATAAAATATTATTTAAAACAGAATCAGAAATTGAGATATTTATACGAAAAATATAAAAAAAGTTAATAGCTGCTAGTTATGAGATTATCACCACTGTTTACATTTTATGATGCCTTGTCGTAATCTTCACCAATCATCCTACAATGTTCAAGGGGTATGGATTTTTCGTAAAATGCATTACACTATTTTAATAAATCTTTTTTGATCTCCTGATAAGAGGGAACAGTAACTTTTTATCAAGTTCCTGGTGATGTTTCTCTTGGGTTTTGGTCTTGAATGGAGCCTTATATATCAGATATTTCTTTAATCTGCAGTCAAAATGAAAGAATGCATGTGAATGTTACACTCATACCGTCTTTGCAAGCGCTCTTTTAAAACAGTTTGTGATCTAGTTTTCCTTGATTTGTGTGCGAGGATCTGAGTGATTTTAATTCCCATACACATATTTTGGGAGTTTAATGTAGCTACATTGAGGATTGAATACATTACAGTCAATGACCAGGCGTGCTACATCTCTTACATGTATCTCAACTCTCAGCAAAAACAAACAAAAACAAAAAAAAACCTATCAAACAGATGTTACAAAATATTTGTTTCGAATTATTTTCGTATAAAACTTAAAACTATACATTATTTTACAAACAATCAAAATTAACAAAATAATACAAAGCTATAAAAAGTGACGTTGTTTTGCAATCTGCATATATCAGATTTAATGACCCTGCAAACCGAAATATGAAGAAATCATCCTTGTCCTTGACATTGAATCTATGGGCAAGTGACGAAAGGCAGATAGAAGAAGGGGTATGTTCCAATCCACCGTGGGGACACAGCACCGAAAGTACTTATTCGCTCACCAAACGGGGGGGGGGGGAGAGATAATATATTTACGAGTGAACGTTTAAAAGTAAAGGTTCTTTTGTAATTTCTCTTTCCATGGTTGTCATATCGAGAGTTTAATGACGGGTACTCAGCAAAACTTGTATATAACATGCCACTCGTCCTTACTTGTAGTCGTTGAGGTGTAGTAGTCTGTTTAACACTAGAACGTCCAGGATTCTGATAACCCTTAAACGTACATTGATGCCATTTTGATACAGCGACATAAAATATATAAAATAAATGATTTAACTAAATATTGCAAGACTACTGTTCTGTAGGGTTTGGTTTTAAGACTTTTTAATATTATTTCATGTAATTTACATATTTTATAGCCCTTTATTTCATAAGAAACTGACTTTGACATTATGTTTCCCGAAGCTTGTTGGACCACTGCTCTGTCGCAAAACATTTCGAGTCGCAAATCTGCCATGAACATTAGTATTATGCTGCATCCATTCTGTGTTAAACCTACCGATATATATATCAGGACGTACTGGAATATAATCAATTATATCTGTTTTTTTTCTTCAGATTCTTCTCACAGTCACTTTCACTCAATCTTATGTCTTCATCGGAATCTAAATTAGAGCCGATTATATAATTCTCAGAAATTCTCGTAATTAATTAACAATTTTATCAGGGCTTAGACCTTTTCTACGAGCCATTGTTTCAGGGTGTCTGCTCTGTACAAGGTTCGAAAGTCGAACGATTTTTTTTATGAGCAGATAATCAAATGCTATGTAACGAAACACTTAGACACAACAATTTTAGAAAAATAAGATTCGTTTCCGCTGTTCACCCAATAGCACTGCATTCGATGTGTAATAAATGTGTGATAGTACTTTGGGAGGTTTATTTTAATAATAGTAATGATGTGTGTGTGAGAGAGCGAAAGCCTTTTATGATTATAAATTGCCTTGATGTCGAAATGACACCAGTGGAGTTTTAGGTGATTTTAGTTGTAAGACTTCTTCTAATTGGCCTAGAACCACAAAACGTTAACCGCGTAATTGCCGTGGGAAATATTTAAGAGTCACAAAAAATTTAAAATTCCCTGTAAAAATGCGGAAAGGAGAGCAAACTGAATGGGACC
The DNA here is from genome assembly GCA_019973955.1 of Trichonephila inaurata madagascariensis. Taxonomy (NCBI): domain Eukaryota; kingdom Metazoa; phylum Arthropoda; class Arachnida; order Araneae; family Nephilidae; genus Trichonephila; species Trichonephila inaurata. The sequence continues at coordinate 25,801 of BMAV01014718.1, forward strand.
CGGTGTCAAATTGTGAGCGATGGTCTTTCTAGTGTTAAAATGGCAGCTCCATTTTCGATCTGCACCAAGGAGGAAAAGAGGACAGTGATTCGCTTGTTGTTTGGGGAAAATGTGGAACTTGCGAAAACTATTCATCGCATGCGTGTGCAGTATTATGGCAGCTTTTAATCGCGAAACCCTATTAACGGAAGGATAGAGCGCTTCAAACAGCGAAGAGTTTCTTTATGTGACGACGAAAGAGCAATTCGACTTCAATGACTTAGGACCATTTTCCAGTCTTTTCCATCCCTTCCAGTGTTGGAAGGGATAGCTGGTTTCCCATGCAGGAATCACACTTTCCGCAAACAAAAAGAGAGTCAGTGTCCTGTTTTCCTCCTTAATTCAAATCGACAATGGAGCTGTCTTTTTGAACGCTCTGCTACACCATAACGACTACTAGGGAAGACAAGTAACACGTTGAATAATAGTGTAACTGACTACCTTTCTTTCAGTTCTGTATACTTGCGTTCGTTGCCCATTTGTATTAAATTTGTAAACTAAATGCTAGTAATATTTTAAAATGTATCTATACTATTGTGAATTCCTTATTTTGTTTCTTTTTGTTCTCCTTTGTATATAGATTTTATGGTAAAAGTAGAATGTAACATCTTGGGAATAAGATACCTTGCGCGAGAACTTTCGTTATATTTTTTCGCGTGAGAAATGCTATGTTTACCAAATAAAAAATAATTAACAAGTTAAAGAATGGAAAGCATAGTTTAATATACATATATGTATAAAGAAATTATGATAATATCAAGGGAAAAAATCTTCCGAAATGGATGAACCTGGCCAAATATATGTTTAAATCAATAGATTCTTAAATGCGCTATAAATCCATACCTATTTTTTGTTCTTTATTTTTTTGCTTAATTGAAACAAGTATGTCTGGAAAAAGTAACAGACATAGCTCTCTCTGATGATTCTATAACGTTCTTTTTTTCTAATTTCTGTTAATAAGTTGAATCATTAGCATTGTGATTCGAATCCACACTTAAAATCAAATTTCTATTATAAAAAATGGCATTGTATTGCTGTAATCTGTATTCGAGTTATATTTCTCTGAGATTCTTACTACATTTGTAAGAAAGTTATGTTTAAAATTTATTTATACTAATTATATATCCATATGTTATTCATTTAGAAATCTAATTCTTAAGATTTATTTTTAACTGTTTTTACCTGAATGTTTATTAAGTAATTGCAGCTCAATTTATACAAATAATATGATTTGAATTTTAATGTAATTGTATTGACATTTGTAATTTTTATTAATGTTGTTATTACCGCTTTAAAGCCGTTGTAGTTATTGTTGGGGAGATCAAAAAGGGAGATCACACACACACAAAATTAATAGAATTTTATTGTTCCCACGAAACTACGAAATAGGAATTGAATATTGAAGTATATCATTTTATTTAAAAAATATAGGTACACACACACAACTCACATAAGTATTCAAGTAAATATTCTGTAACTATCAATAAAGATGAACAAACAAAGAAACAATCTCAACTCACAATCACACGTATAAAACCATCTATGTGTGTTCTACAGCGTATATGTTTTACTTTTCGCTATCATAAAGTGACAAAAACATGCTAGAAATTCTAACAAATATATATTAAATTTATGAGTAATAAATACAAAAATTACAATAATTAACTGGACATATTTGATGAAAACATAATTCAGGATAAAGATGTAACATAATTAAACGTTTGTAAAAAATCGTCACAGTAAATAATATTTAATGTTGTCAAATAACCATAATTTTGTTTTGTTAAATTTTAGTTGCATCTATTTTAAATTTTCTATGAATACAAAATAGGAACGATTAAAAAATTAATTTATATTCCGTTGTGATAAAATTAAGCATGATTACTATTTTTATTATACATCTGCAAAAATTTTAAATGCTCCTTCACCAAGATAATAAATTAACAATTAAATTTAATATATCTAATTTAAAACAGATTTATTAAATTTTAATGATTAATAAATTATATTTATCAGAAAGAAAAAAACCTTGGGATTTTTGCTCTTTAATAAAACGCTATTCTTAAGATATAATAATATTCATAATCAATAAAAGAGTAATAATACTTCCAAAGGTTTAACAATGCAATAAGCATCTGCGATAGATTATTAAAATCACAATTGTAGTACATACAAACTATAATTTAATACAAGTATAATTTTCTTCCTCCCACACACAAGGCTGTTCATATATTTCTTCTAAGTAATTCTCCAATTTACACTTTTATTGATTCTGAAAACAATTCACGTTAAGTTTTATAATGTTTTCTCATAAGCATCGTTTGATCAAATGCGTTATATACAATATTGTTTGTACTACACTTCATTCTACATAGCACAGTGCTTCTCAAACTTGTAATATTTGCGACCCAATTTTCAGTCATCATTTTCATCTCCACCCTCCCTCATACAATAACGCTAAAGCTACAGTACGAATCTATATAAACCGACTAATTATCAAGATAAGTATTAAATTCAGTGCTTGACAAGCCCATAAGTTACTAGTAATTTCTAAAAGCTTGTTTTTAATTTATTATTCCTGAATTAATTATCAAATACTTTGTGCAATACCGATATATTTATAAGTATATTATATCAGTGTATATGTGTTTTATTGCTTATCTAGGATGTATTTTTTTTTTTTTTTTTGCTTCCTTTCAGTAAATTGATAATTATTTCAAATATTTTATTTTCGACTTTTTAGTATGATTGCGCCCCCTGCGTAAGGTTATTATCCCCCTCCCCTTGGAGAAGAGTGCTCCACAGCTTAAGAAACATTGATATAGCACAATAGCGGGGTTTCAAATTTCTTTTTCACTATTTCATCAAAACAACAATAAACCACGGTACATGTAGGACAATTCCAAATAATAACACAGAGCCAGTTGAAAATATAAATAAGCAAACGATCCAATAAAAATAAATTGGAACAAAAATAACCAGTTTAATTATCATAAGTCAAATATTTTGTTACTTCATCTTAAACTGATTAACTGTTTCATTCCCCATCCGATAACATGTGCTTTAAATTCCATTTCACATGAGGATAGCCAAGCTTCCAAGGTATGAAATGCTACATCAATGATATAGAGTATAATTTCAGTTTGCAAACAGGGACAGACAATTGTGTCATCAGTACTAATGTATTTGACCTTAGCCAATTCGTACAAATTTAGCAATAGCCTATATATCATGTATGTTTGGCATAAGAGCATTACCCCTATATCTTATGTAGACCAGCGTTTCTAAAACAGTGAGTTGCACGCCCCCCCCCCTCCGACTTAGAGGGGCGCGATAACTCCTCGAGGGGTAGTGTGAGCATATTGAAAAGTCGAAAACAAAAGATTATTTAACAAAATTACTAATTTACTGAAAGTAAACAAACAAAATACATCCTGACATAATAATAAAATAAGTTCACTTTTACGCTGATATAATTTACTTATAAATGTATCAGTACTGTCCACGCACACAATGCATTTTACAATTAATTTAATAATGCTATGTTATGAACAAATTTAAAAATTGCCAGTTGACCCCATGATCTTGTCATATATAAAATTATATATACACATTATCACTTATCTTGATAATTTATACAGTTTATAATTATTCCCTTAAATGTATATTAAAAGTTACACGATTCGCTCCCCAATGCCACAATTTTCCACAAAGGCTTGCGCATGTGATGCATTGGGGGGGGATATGCAAATCTTCTGAAATAAGTAAATACCGGTTGAATCAAAATAAGTGTGACCAATTTTAAAAGCATTTAACTATGAATGGTAAATTTTTTATCGCTTTGCTGCCAGTTATATTTAAAAAAAGAAACCTTTAAACTACCACTCGGACTCTATTTATTAGTGGGGGTAAATTAAGGTTCTGAAATTAGATCCTCAAACTCGAAACGAAATTTTAAAGCTTTGAAGGACGTGTTTGCTGAAATTATTTTATAAATAAAGCATTTAAAAATCAGAAAAGACATTTTGCTAATAGATTAGTATCTAAAATTCGAAAGAAATAAAATTTGGCTGACAATAAAAAGTTCCCAGAAAAAATGTGGACGAAATGGAATTCCTTCAGGTTAAAGAAGAAAAAAAAACCTGAAAAAATGTATCGCTGTTGAAAATCCTCTGCATCAAAGAACATCAGCAAAGAAACTATAGGTAAGTCAATCAACAACTTGTCGCCAGATAAACAAAATTGGTTATAAAAAAGGTGAATAAAACAGCATGTCGTCAAATATCTGCAAAGAAAGTAGAAAAACGAAGAATCTTGGTATCTGTATTTAATATAATGCAAAGGTAGATACAAATAATTTATAACTTCGGATGAACCAAGGTTACATTTGTCATTCACAAATGTAATAACGAAGATACAATATATTTAACGCAAATAAGGTCAAAAAGATGCGGTTGTTTCCCAAAATGCAAGTTTGCCGTCAGGTATTATTGTATGGAAGGAAATATCCTCTCAAGGCTTAATAAAACCAATTTTTGTAGAAACAAAGTCTAAAATTGATGCTAAATACTATCATAATAAAGTTTTGAAACACTTGATTAAAAAAAAAAAGTAAACGTCTTTAACCTCAAGGAAACCTTGTTTTGTACCAAGATTTAGCACCAAGTCATAATTCAAAATCTATAAAATCAATGAAAGATTAAAAAGTAAATTTTCCGCCTCCTGGGAAACGACTACCACCATCCCCTGATTGAGTTCATTCCAATTATTTTTTATGGGGATACATAAAAAACAATGAAACAAATGTAAAATGAGAACTCTCCAAGGGATATAAAAAGTAATCAAAGTGAAAGCTGGAAAAATG
>BMAV01014718.1:46290-58896 GCA_019973955.1 Trichonephila inaurata madagascariensis
AAAAAAAAACTATCTGATAAAAACATTTTGATATTTTATTTTAATTTCAAAGTTATTCAATAATTTGTGTATAATAAATTATTTAAACACGTATCAGACGAAAAAAAAATATATTAGGTTGGGGAAAAAGAAATCCACTATTTTTGCATGAAAATCAAGACTTTATTTAACATGTTTCCGATTGTCCGATTTGGGTCAAATGTGTACCGTATAAATTGTTGTCACTTTAAAATTAGCTTCATAATGCTTCTCTCATAGAAGTCTTGGCCCAAATTGGTGTAAACATCTAGTAATCGATTTTCAACATCTTCTCTTCGTCCCAATTTCTTATCACTCTGGAGGTTTTGAAATGTGAGAAAAAGGTGATAATCACTTGGTGCTAGGTCCGGGCTATATGGTGGATGCATTAAAACTTCTCACCCAAGCTTCCAGAGGTTCTGGCGAGTCGCTACAGAAGTGTGTGGCCTGACGTTGTCCTGATGGAATACAACACCTGTTCTGTTGGCCGATTCTGGTCAATCACTGTTTTCAAACGGTCCAGTTGTTGACAGTAAAGATTTGAATTTAGTTTTTGGTCATGTGGAAGCGTCTCCTAATAAATGATTCCTATCCAGTCGCACCAAATACACAGTAGAACCATCCTGGCCGTTAGTCCTGGTTTGATCACCGTTTGAGCTGCTGTACCGCACTTTGACCATGATCGTTTTCGCACAATATTGTAATATGTGATCCATTTCTCATTCCTAGTTACCATTCATTTAAGAATGGGTCGATTTCATTCCGCTTGGCTAGGGCTTCGCAGATGGAAATTCTTTCCATCATGATTTTTGCTGTTAATTGGTGTGACACCCAAACATGGAGCTTCTTTTTGAATTCAACTTTGCTCAAATGGTTTAAAACTGTTTTATGGTCAATCTTTAGCCCCTGGGCGATGCTACGACTACTAAAAAGCCGTTCGACTTCGATTATTTATGTGATTTTATCGACATTTTCGACGACGGGCCTGCCTGTGCGAAGTGCATCTTTAACATCAAAAATACCTGAATGGAATTGACGAAACCAAAATTGCACGTAATTAGCTGTTACAGTATTGTCATAATAATCACCATTCGCAGTTTCAGCCACCTGGCTTGCATTTTTGTTTTATTAAAGAAAAACTGTAAGAAGAACAAAATTTTCTCTTTGTTGACTTCCATTTTTAACACCCTGTAACTCAAAACTGAATGGACCAAACAAAAAAAACTAATTCTTTTAGTGTGAAATATCATCTGGACAACGAGTATAAATTTGATATTGTTTGATCAATACTGCACGAGATATCCACACAACAGCCATCTACCGAAAAAATAATGGATTTCTTTTTCACCAACCTAATATTATACAAAACTAATATATTCATTATTTTATTTACGGAATAAATTAAAAGCGAGCGTGCACCGAACCATGGCGTAGACAAAACAAAAGGGAAGGCTTTGCTTCACACAAAAAAAGATAGATATGTGCTTTCAAGGATTTTTTTTTTTGCAGATGGCAGAATTTTTTCCTACTTACTTGACATTTATCGTTATATTTTGGACACTTCACACAATATCTTTATATATTATAGCCTATGTGTTATTCTGATGTATACGCTATGTTATTGTAAAGTTTCATTAAAATCCATTCAGTTGCTTTTGCGTGAAAGAGCAACAAACATCCTCAGAAATTTTACGTTTATAATATTAGTAAGGATATATATATTGAAAAAAAGAGCATGATTTATCTGCATTGTTGTAGCAATGCACACCCGGTTTGGTAAGTTTGGCTGAAAAACAGGTTTGCGACACCAACTTTTGTCTTTGTTTTAACATTTACATTGTTGCAACGATAGAGATGAATCGATGTGGGTCAAGAACCAGTAATTATTTAAATTAAATTAAATTAATTAAATATTTGAAAAAACTGTGTTTGCATTAAGTGTTCAAGTGTCCTCCCCTATAAGTTTAAAAAAAAATATTTGGAGTTGATTGGATAAATAGAAAGTATTTTAATAACGATTAAAAATTTGAACAAGATAAATATATGAATAAATATATAGAGAGAGTGAGCTAATAGTTGGAATTGAAAGAAATAGAACATCAAGTAATTAATTATGACTTTTTTAATTGAAGAAACATTTTTTTTTCTTAAATTATAAGTCCTAGAATGTAAAAAGGGTAAATTTCTAAAATGTTGGTTACACGTGACTCATGAAGTAAATGTAATAAATAATGATGATTACTATTCTCGAGATTATTTTTACTTTATGAGGTTTAAGAAAAAAGCAAAATATAACAATTTCTTCCAAAGACAAAGATGCTCTGCAGTAAATCTATCGTCAGTGCAACCGAGTGCATTAAACAATGAAGGAAAGATAACTATAAAAGGGAAGATCACTTTATAAAACGTGTTACTTTTAGAGAATTAGATCACCTCTTACTGTGTTTGAAAGAATGTTTCTGGATGGTTGAATGTGACTAAAAAGGGGGAGTTAAGGGAGTAAATTCTTCAAAACCGCAAAATTCGGTTTTCGACTCTCAAGGTTATTATTTTTATTTTTTCGGGTCTGATTCTTCTGGATTTTGAGGGTACTTTATTTACTCTTTAAAATGGAAAATTGTAAGCTTTTATTTAGCTTATTGAAACTAAAAGCAAGGGAATTATTTGTAGTCTTTTCAAGAATATTCAGGTGAAATTTGGTACCAGTTGAATTTAATTTGAATAGATTTATGTTTGATCTTTATAATATTATTCAGGTTAATTGTATGCTAATTAATTGTGTCAAAAGTTTAGACTATAAAAAATATTTCTTCTTTCTAGTAAAAACTATATTTTATTTTTATATAGTATATTCATAGAATTACTAACTATGAAAAATTTCCTTAGACCCATTAATAAGGTACAAGAATTTTAAATAAAAATTGGCAAGAGAATAAGAATAACAGAAATAACTTTCCACTAAATTAAGCCCTTATGATTATAGTACTTGTTTTACTTGGAAGTTTAAGAATTGAGTTAACTTAAGAAGAAAATGTAAATGATTTTTTATAGGTTATATATAGTGTTCCCTCTTAAGTCAACTGTGTGTGTGTCAACCCAATAACTTATGAACATGAAGAGCTATTTATAAAAGTGAGACCTATATAGGCAAAGTAAATTGCTCCTGCGCTACCCAAAATAACATTTTTATAGAGCTTATGTGTAAACATATTTGGCACTAGCATTCTTACCTCAAAAGCAGTTTGAGATACATAAAAAAAGTCAAACACAATGTTGCTTAGCTTCATCGATTTATTGCAAAAAACACCTTGCGCACAATAATGATACGTGAGAAAAGCACAAAACAAATATGTGTTTCATCGCGTTCAGCAAAACTGTACTTGACGGAAATGAGGCGGATCTATTTGTCATGTTAAAAAGGGTGTCCTTCACCAACAACACATACCGAACTGGGTTAGACACGGGATTGCATTCTCACTGCACTTTCTTCAACATGACACGTTCTCTCCGGCACAGGCAGTGGGGCTGCGGTAGCCTAGTGGTATAGGTATCGGATCGTGGCTTGTCTTGTCACGAGTTCGAGCCCAGTACCACTAAAGACCCGCCATGTAGGGCAGCGATGCACGTTAAATCTGTCGAGAGCTGAAACGTATTCGCGTTTGTGTGGTGTGGTAGTTAGGAGAGAGGTGCCAGCTCAGGTGTCGTCCTAATCACTTGACCATGGTTCAAAATTACGTGGTCAGTCGCCTAAAGCCCTCGTGTAGCTGAACAGTGCGACGTTAATATTCAATCAATCAACCGTCACAGGAAGCCGTAATACCGTTTTGAAGTCCCTGCGGTTTTGATTAAGTAGATGCATACACTCTTTAATGCATCCCTACATAAAAAATGTAAATGTATTCAAGTCATGTGACCGTGCAGGCCATTCAACACAGCTACCACATTCGGTGACTTGTTGCTGGAATGTGTCTTGAATGACTGTGGGATATGTGATACCTTGTGTGGTGGAGCAAGTCGTGTTGCAACCATAAATTCCGGAGGTCAAGGGTAAATCCTCAAGAAAATTGAACATTACATCCTTTAGAAATAACAAATATGAGGATCACTTTAAAGTGCCCTTGAAAAATACCGAGCAAATAAGTCTGTTTTTGAACATTCCGCAACAAACATTTATAGACTAGGGAGCTTGATGTTGAACGTTGACAACATATCTAGGATTATTTAGCGACCAGAAATCGATGCTCTGCTTATTGTACATAATATTACGTACATAGCATGCCTTATCCGTCCATATTTCAGCAAGAAACTATGGCTGAATCTCCAAGCAATCAAGAATGCTCACGAGTGTGACATTTTGTCTTTTTTCCCGCGTTATATCGTGTTCCCATTTCGGGAAATACGGACCAAATACGAATTTTATGCCTTCTATTTTTAACATTATTGAACGGAAGGTGTCTTTGTTTAATAAATCAATGATATTAAGCAACTTCGTGATTAATTTTTTTCATGTATCACGTATTGTTTTTGATATAAGAATGCTAAATCAAAATTTATCCTGGAGGTGGTGCTGAAAGCAGATTTTTTTTTAAGTAGTGCATAGCAACATTACTATATCTATACAAGCACATTTATGACTAAAGTTAGTGTGGTTCGGAAATTTTTATGGTGACAATGGACTTAAACAGTCACGATATGTATCAATCGTTTAATGTGAGTATAAAATGCGCGTTAACACCGGATTCGTCGTCAGCAGTCGTAAGAAAAATCATAAAGAAAAAAAAGAAGAAATGAATAGGATTTTTGCTCAGTTTTATAAATTGAAGTCTAATTTGATATTACTTAAGGCCCGAAGAATGTTTTGTGATTTTCATTGTATAATTCATCTGATTGTTTCCTAAAAGAATATTTAATGACTGTACAAAACATTAGCTCATTTCGAGGTTTAGGTCTTTCGAGAATAAACAAATCAAATAAGTATTTGTTAAAATAGTAAATATAAAGATGGAATTAAAATTAATCAAATCCGATACTTCAGTTACAAACATGGGACTATGAACAAGAAATGATTCTTTAAACTGTAAATAGATGTTTATTAAAAATAAATTGTAAAATATTTTCTGAAAGTATTTTTAAAAAAGAACTGGTACACACATATATACGTAAATAATATATTTATTAGTTATAAATTTCATAATTCTGAATTTATCTAATATATATATATATATATATATATATATATATATAGGTCAATTCTCTAATAACAAGAGATCACATCCAAACAATAAACTCGACAAACACATATATATATATATATATATATATATTGTTACGAATTTTGTGTAAATCATGTAAATAATTTGTATTTGAGTGTTTAATGCATTTAAATTACTCTATGTTATATTTATTTCATGTTAAAATTGTACTATTCACAAACAATGCCGCCCCTTACGTTATAATGGCGATTCAATGAGAACTTCGCGAAATATTGGCGGTAGAGCCAAGTTGGCATCATTTTTGATGACCAATTTGGCGTCTAATTTTGCGACAATTTTGGCATCATTGGCGACCATGTTGGCGAGTTCGGAACCCTCTGGAATCTTCTAGAAAGTAGTGGATCTCACCATTAATGTCACGCTCTATGAAATGAGCGGTTATATTTCTGGAAGTTTCTGTCGCGCTTATAAATAAAGATACTCACCGGTATGGCGATCAGTCTTGATTTCAACCAGCGAAGAGTGAACATTATTTTGACTAGCGATTAGCTCGGCTGTGCTTGTGAATAAGATGTTACATACATGCATTTTTAAACACTGGCAAATGTGTTTGAGTGCTTTTGAAGAAGTGAAGCCCTTCGGAGATTTACTCTGTGAATATTGCAGCAGAATCCTGTATTTAAAGGAATGGACTTTTGATAATAAATTCGCATCGCTCCAAAAGAACTGTTTATTTTCTTTGCGATTATTTTTGCATAAAATCCTAGAACTCGGATCTACGTAACAATATATAATATTTACTTTCACTAGGAAATATGTCTCAAAACACTTTTTCACATTACTACATATTTTTATCTATTTCTACTTTTTCTCAAATTTCCAATCAATGGCAATCTTTTCAGTATCTTTATCATTATTATCATTCCGATAAATGTGTACAGTATTAATTCTTTATGCAAATTAAAAAGAAAAATCATTTAGAAAAGACAAAAATAACACAAATGAAAAAAAAAGGAAAAAAAAAAAACAACTACAGGATACAATAAGCTTCAAACTTTCAAAAGTTATTAGAAATCTATCCTTTTATGTGTATATATACACTTCTACTTTTCTAAAGGGAGGATATTATTTCCGAAAACATCTTTCGATTACTCATGTTTCAGAACAGTGACTTCCTCATTTTCTCGGTACTTCCAATGAATAGATTTCAATATTTGCATACGATTTCTGAAAGAACCCATTGTTCCGCCAGCTTCCTCAAGAGAGTCTCATTCACCACTGTCAGTTACCCTGAAGGGTTGAAAAGAAAGCATTGAGCAGATCTTGTTTTCAAAGGCAATAAATATGACAGGTGTGAAGAATAGCTGTTTATTTGTCAAGCTATTTTACCTAATACTCCATGCGTACGCGGAAAAATGTTTTGAAAAGTGTTATTAGGAGAAAACATTTAATCGAAGATGAGTTTTGGGTGGTAATGCTGAGTTTGTATGTACAAATGATTTTCTTTCGATAACAATATAAATGACAATTTAAAACTATTAAATTGACTTTAAGAAAATACAACTCGTAATTATTAAAAGGATATTAAATTTGTCTTATTCTGATGTGTTCATGTTTACAAGCGTATAGTGATGGGTAGTATAAGACATAATTTATAGAATTAACTAAGAAAATAACTTCATAACTCAATGGATTTTCTGATCTAACACGTTAACATAGTTTTGTTATGTTAAGTTAAATTTTTTAAGTTAAATTTTGCAGTGAAATTATGATCTGACTCAAATTACACAGAAAATTAGGTTCGAGGATTAGATAAAATATAGTTTAATCGGCTAACTCCCTTTTATAGTTAATCGAACTAAGTTGTAACTCGATCTCTTAGTCGCCAAATCTGGAAATTGGATCTGAAATTAGTCGTCAAATGCGGGAGGAGATCGGAAAATGGGAAATCGTTAATCCTAAAGATCCTGATAAGAACAATGGAATAAAATTATTAAATTATTGTATTGACAACAGTCCTGGACAATGAGCAAAATTTCGAATTAATCTGACCTTTTAAAATTGGGTAACAATTGAGTTTAAAGATTCCGTGAAGCTAATAAAAGCGTGTTAAAGAAGACAAAGTGTATTTGCATGCTTAATATTGAGACTAATTTCGAAATATTTGAAACATAATTTTTTTCAAAACAAAACGACATGCAAATATTATAATTCCATACTTTCCAAAGATGCAATTGCATGTTTTCATTTTTAACCATTGCAATCTCTTTATAAGAATGAGTGGATGAAAATAATTGAAAAGTGGAGGTGTTAAATGAATTCATAAGGAAATTAATTATACCAGACAATGAAAAATATTATGTAAAGCTTTAAATTTTTTTCATAACATTTCTTGGTACTAATTTGATATAGGAGTGCTACGCGTGAAGTTGTTGTTTCTGTTCTTCAAGATTAGCAATAACATTACAATATTGTCACCTTAATCTTTTTATCGTATGACAATGGGTTTGTCATGAGGTTTCCGCGTATTAGAGTTAATTTTTATTGGTATTTTTCCACTGTAAACATATTACTTTCGGACAATTTTAATTAAATTTCATTAAATATTTAACCATCTCCATTGCATTTGTTTTTCAAGCAATTTCAGTCTTCTGTTGAAATTTGGGCTATTTTTGAATAGGGAAGAATGAGTGATATGCTTTCAATTATTGTTATAGATCGCACATTTCAACTTTATTTTACTTTTAATAATGTATTTTTGAATGTTCCTTGTTCGATGAAATTCCTTGATGGAACTCGCAGTTTATGGAATATTGTAAATTATTAGCACATATTAAAATTTATATTCATTATTAATTTAATTCATATTGTGTAATTATTTTATTTATAATATAATACAAATTTTTTTATTATATATAACAATTGCTGATATTGTACCATTTATTATAATTATTTTTTCAATTTTATTTATTTAGAAATATTACAAATGTTATTTATTCCTAATTATTATATTATATGAGCATTACTATATAAAATAAATATATTATATTATATGAATATATTATATCTATAATTACAATTAAATTATACTATATAATAATAATAATATATTACATAATATAATTCAAACTCAAACTCAATGGCACAACAGCCCATGAGGGCCAGGGCTTACTGTCCCCATCCCTATATACGTGACCATTGGGTGCTGAGGTGCATGAGCAAATGACCTGATAAGGTGGTCAGTGTGAAGCAAGACCACCAGTGTTTAAGTCCCCAAGCAAGTTTGGTACTCATTTATTAATCCACTTCAGTAGGGAGGAGAGGCTGAGCTGACTTTGCCCATCCCGGGAATAGAACCCGGATCTGTGATGTTGAAGCGCGATACGTACCACTTGACTACTAAGCCTTACATAATATAATTATTAATATAAGTAATAATTAGGAAATTATATTAATTGCTATTGTTTATTTATAATGTATTCATATACTCTTTATTTGAAGTATATTTCAAAGCAGGTATTTACAATTATTTTTCTGACAAATAATAATTGTAAACAAAAAAAAATATACAAAAATTAGAAAATTGTTTAATTGTTTTTGCTTAAAATTTTTTTAAAGAAGTACATCTTAAAATGTAGAACTTTTACGTATCTTATTATTGAATTGTTTCTCTCATTCCATAAATCTATGAATACGATATGTCGTTGATAGTTAAAAAAGTCGAACTTAATTATTGGTATTCGACTACTTTCGGAATCATGGTTTTGAAAATGCATGTAAATGATTATTTTTCGTCTTATAGTGTCACCTGAATTACAATAAACATATAAAATTACCTCGATATTATAACTACAATAAAAATTAAATGTAATTTCTTGGCAAAACATGAAGAAAAAATGAAAAATTCCAAAATATTCACCTTTTATGGAAAATATTTCCATTATGATAGTATTTTAATTTTCTATAAATAAGTCTTATCCACACAACCTAAATTAGAATTTTTGAAAACTTCACATTATTTTCAGAGTTAGGATCAACAGAAGCAATAACCGATGTTTGTTTTTTTTTGGTAAAATATCTTGTGCTTGTATAATCCTCTACTCTGAAGTATTAAAATATTATTAAATCCAATTTAAGGTATCCGACTAGGTTGAAAAAGGGTTTTTTAACAAAACTGTCGAATTTCGTTTTTTGATTATGAAACAAAGCCCCAACCTTTAAGATTCCAAAACAGTCTTTATTTTAATTTTACGTAAATTAGAACTCTAGATATAGCAATTTTAATAAGTCACAGTAGTTGAAAACGAAACCTGAAGTAATATCACCTGGACCGGAAGTGAGTGACATATGCAGTGTTTAATTATTATTTCCCTAAAATGGAATTTCAAAAACCAAAATTTTAATTATCTGTTTTTTAAGCCACAGTTTGCTAATAATTATTTCAAACAATTTTGTTGCAAACGATTGGCAACGGAATTTTAAGACTTTCACTATTCCGTGTTTGTTTACATTCGACTTTAGATTTACCACGCCTATCTTAATTCAGTTTTTTCTATATTTTGCTTCATTTTTAGAATTTAAATTATTTAAATTTAATATTAAATTTTTGTTTTTATTTTACCTGAAATCATGGGTAAATCTCGTTCATATCGTCCCCGTAAAAGAAAGTTTCATGGAAACCAAAATACATGCACTGAAACTGCTTCATGCAAGGAAGAAATTATGACCGCCAGTTCACTAAAGCTGCAGCGATTGAATCAGGTAAATAATGATGAAAGTAATACTTCAGAACATTTAACTGGAAACAGGTTGATTGATCTGGAAATTTTAATTGGTATTTTTGCTTTATTGTGTTGCCAACAAAAAAGTGTACATCAGGAAGCCTTTATCTGGTAGAAGATTCAAGTTTTGGATTATCTTTAAACTTTACTTTGCACTGCAAAAATTGCAGTTTCATATCGGCATTTTGTACTTCTAAAAGGTTAGACAAAATGAATGAACTCAATATTCGTTTTGTTTATGGCTTAAGATTGATAGGTAGAGGTGTTTCAGCAGGAAGAAAACTTTGTGCTGTTTTAAATCTACCTCCCTTTCTCTCAAAGCTTGCATTCCGTCAACAAGAAACAAAACTCCTCAGTACTGCTACTTCCATTGGAGAAAAAATAATTAATGACGTTGCAAAAGGTATTAGGCAATTAAAAAAATCTATACATGATACTGTAAATTGTGGTGTTTCGGTAGATGGTACCTGGCAGCGTAGTGGTTTTTCTTCGCTAAAAGGTTGTGTTAGTGCAATATCTGTTGATACTGGGAAAATTGTTGACTGAAACTTTATCTCAGTTTTGTAGAAAATGTAATTCAGAGAAGGAGCAACAAAATGTGAAATTGCGGTGTAATCATCATAAAGGATCTTCATCCAGTATGGAACCGGTTGGGGCTTATCGTATTTTTGAGAGGTCGGAAGATCATAGAATGTTACGATACACTGACTATTATGGAGATGGAGATTCCAAAGCTTTTGATGCCGTGAAGGACATTTACGGGAAAGATTCTGTTACAAAGCTAGAATGTATAGGGCATATTCAAAAAAGAGTTGGAACAAGGCTTCGAAAATTGAAAAGCAGAAATAAAGGACTCGGGGAGAAAGGTAAATTGACTGATGATTTAATTAATAAGCTACAGAATTGCTATCCGAAGCAATATTGGGAACTTGGACAAAATGCAGTCTGCTGTTATTACTGCCTTCTTTCATTGTTGCTCATCAAAACATCAGCCAAAACATGGACAAGTGCCCTGTCTGAGCTGAAAGTTGGTGTAAATTTTTCAACGGGCTAAAGCTTCTAATATTGTGTATCATGATAAATCATTGGGACTGCCACAAAATATTGTTAACACGATAAAGCCAGTTTATATGGATTTGTGTGACAGAAATCTTTTAAAGAAATGTTTACACGGTAAAACTTAAAATCCGAACGAAAGTTTTAATGCAATTTTGTGGCAGATATTACCAAAAGAAGTTTTCGTTGAGCATGAAACATTGCGTTTAGGTTCTTATATTGCTGTTGTGCAATTTAATAATGGCTTTCAGGGATTAATTTCCATATTAAATGAAATGGGTATTGTTTCGGGTTGTTATACTGTGCGGGGGCAAAAAACTTCGATAATGAGCGCATTGCAGATTCGAAACGTCACTCACTGCCAACAGCAAAAACCTGCAAAAGAAAACTTAGGGCCATTCGGAAAAAAAAAAAGAAATATAAAAATTGAGGAAGAAGGAATTACATACAAAACTGGAGAATTTTAAGTTGTTTTTATTATTTAATTTATGTAATTTATAAGTATATTTTTTAAATGTGTTTTTTGAAGAATGAAATTTTCACGATAATTTTTGCACGAAAACTGGGATATCTCCAAAACAATTATATAAAATTGAATGAAATTTGCAACACTTATGTTATACGCCCTTGAGAGTGTAGCAAACAGCAGGTTTTAAGATACTTACATTTAATCACATTTTATAGTACTTTTTAGCTTAGAATATAGAGTAATTTTGACGAAAAATCATTAACGTGAAGTTCAAATGCTTATTAAATATTTATTTTTGAAAAAAATTTTTAACCTGCGGTTTGTGACACTTCAGGTGGATCAATAAATATATCAATGCAATTAAAATTACATTATGTCCAATATAATTTTTATGCTGTTTTTCCTTAAGATTAAATTTTTTAAAAAAATTTTATAAAAATAATTTTTTTCCCCAAAACAGAGGTAATGCATGGTATTTATTTGATAATTATAACTCTTTAAGCCTATTTATGGTCTTTAAAATAATAAAATTCTTCTTACAATCAATTTTGAAAAAATTGTTCTTTGAACCTAGTCGGAATCCTGAAGTATATTAAATAATATACTTCAAAAATCTTACTTCAGGCTCTATATAGGAGTTTTAGCTATATACTGGAAGAATATTACTATTATCAAATTATTTCTCTTAAAAGGAGAATGTTTTGAAAACACCTCATTCTTCTTTCATGTTTTGCCAAAAAATAGCATTTCAATAATATATCTCATGTAATAATATTCTGTAAAAAATTTATTTTTATATTATTAGGAGATACTTAATATCAAATAGCATTATATATTTATAGTCATTTTCAAAACGACGTTCCTAACGTATAGTCAGATATCTTAAGATATCTGACTATTTGCGAGATTTTTTTTTTTTTAAATGGAGGTATAAATATTTTTTTGTGGTTTTTAGATGTATTTAGAACATTTTAAGAAAAAATGGCTAAAATTAAGAAGAGAAAAATAAATTATTACTACTGAAATGAGAAAAAATTATTGAAAACTGACAAAAAGTTACATAAACGGG
>BMAV01014718.1:65356-84617 GCA_019973955.1 Trichonephila inaurata madagascariensis
TGGTGTTAAGATACTTGAAAAGATTGAGTTTTCCACGTGACTGCTTTCTCTCCAAAATATTTTCTATGAACAGGCTACATCTTTCCTTTGTGAACGACTTATTCTTTTTGATAGATGTGTTGTACGATTCATTACAGATAATAATTGTAAACGATAGAATAAAACAAAAACAAATGGACATCTGCAGTCTCTATTAGATGAATTTGAGACTAATGAAGAGAGGCAAGAAAGGGAAGAAAAAATAAATATATATTAATCATGATAGCGAAAGAAAACTTCAGAAAAGCAATTAACATGGAACGTTTGATTTGAAAGAAAAATTTTAAAATGTTATAAAAAAACTCCACCAAGAAAATAATGAAGCCACATGTGCACCACAAGACACACGTTGCCCTGTCAAAATGAAGTAAGAAGCAAAGTTCAACATGCCTCCTAATGCCTCCCATATCGGTCCTCAAATGACAACAAAAATATAATAACTTGAACAAATATGACATTTTTTCCCTGTAAACATTATCATAATGTTAGCGAAACGTGTCTAATATTTGAGTCTTTTATTAAATTCATGCACATTTCAACCATTTTAGTTCAGTTTTATTGGACTTTTTTCTCGAATTATCGAAGAAAAATGGAATGCCCTTAAAAAAAGGTAATCATAGTTTGTCGTAGTTAAATTATTCCCTGTACTCACACTTTTTATCACGTGCAGTAAAAATAACTATAAAAACAAGTATTGGGGTGGCTGCCACACCCCGCGCGATTCCTAGCCATTGTATCGAGCGCGCGACTGTTTCCAGGTTAAGGGGATTTTATATATTCTTTAAATTTCAACGATATAAATTTTTTTTTTTTTAAATCAAGTGTAACTAAGTACAAAAAATTAGTTTGAAACACTTTAAAATCTTTTTGGAGAATCGTTCATTTCCCCCTTAATTTGAATTAATGGGTGCCCCCCTTATTTTCAATATAATTTTGGATCTACGCAAATTGCTTTGTGGGCCTCATCTTCATTAAAGATTCAGGACTATAACTAACATCTTATGTGCTATTATATTGAAAGGCTTATAATGTGATAATTATAAATGCAAGTAATTTAATAAATTTGAATCATTTGCAATTATTTAATTCATGTAACTTAGGATCTTCAACCTTTCACACTCGAGAGTTAAATTAATAAATTCACAGTGATCCTCGAGGAACACTATTGTCAAAAATATTGTAGTCAGGGAATTTATATAGAACAAGGCTTTCACCTTTTTAATACTAACTTGTTTCTACTGCGTAGCAATTCGTTTTTCTGTGAATATATTTGTCTCATATTTTTAGTTACATTTTATTGTAAAAAATAAGTATTCTTACAGACATTTAAATAATTTAAGATTTCCTGCAAAATTACAACAATGATTAATTTTGTTTATAATGCGATAAATGAATTGAATACAACTGTGATAATTCTGAAATGTACTCATAAAAATAGTTGAATGCATTACATTATATTCTCTAGAAATAGGCATATTTATTTAATAAACTTGGAATTGAATTCTAAGAATACTTGTCTAAATATTATATTACACAGTTACAATGAATATATTAGTTTTATTTTACTTCAAAACACGCATCATATTTTTATTGAAAGCTCTAAGAATTTTACATTTATTTTGACATTCACAGTTAGTATATTTTCTAGCTAACTGAAAATGAAAGACAGATGGGTTTTTTTTCAAATGATTTAGAAAATTATTTGTTTCTTCTAATTCAATTTTCTTTCCTTTTATCACCTTCTCTTTCGATTTCCTAATAGAAATTTATTTACACAGTGTTAAAAATATAATTTCCCTTAGTAAATCTTTCTCTTTGTATAAACTGAGACAATGATACTTAGCCACATATTTGTACATGCTGGAACAAAAATACTTTTAACTGACGAGCTTAAAGATGAGAAATAGTGCTGAAAACAAAAAACACCAGGATTTCTAAGTCAATATCAATCCTTCCTTTTGTGTGTAAATTCATTTCTCCTTCTCTTTGGTAGCAGTTTATTTCTAAGAACAATTTTATGTTCTTTTTCAGTACAATAACTTTGGATTTTTCTTGTAATTTCACGAATGAATAGATTTTAAAATTTACTAAAGATGGTTGAAGAAATGATTTTCGTCTACATCCTCCAGAAAATCAGTTCACCCCAAACAGTTTCCTGGAGGGGATGAAAGGAAACTTATGCAAGTTTAACTTTGAATGACAATAAAGGAGATGCATTTGCAAAGAAATTTTCTCTTTGATAAATGATTCATCAATGCTTCAATTTATCTGCAGTGAGTTATTCTGAATATAGATTAAGGTTCAGAGTGAAAAAAAGTGCCTTTTGTACAAAGTTGGAAAACAGCATGTATTAGGATAAAAACTGAAATCACTTTCATATCTATTGAAGTGTTATATTTGTTTGAAAGTTGTATTGGTATAGAAAGTTGTCCTTCTCTTTCGTAGTTGTAATTTTCAAACTTTATAATCCCCTGCTTCTCAAACTTTCAATACTAGCGACCAAATTATCAATCATAATTTTTATCACTCACAATGCATGCATAACAATGTTTTTAATCAAGCCTCAAGTCCTCTCGTGTAGTTGGTGGAAGGGGAAGAGAGGTGGGAGGCCCCTGATCACCCCCAAGGTTTCTACCTCTAAATTGGGGTGGAACCGAGCAAAATCGTACTGTCACCTGCATGGTGCTCAATGCTAAGGCTAAAGACATACGTAAGAAATTCTAGCCCTTAGCAGCGATGAATTTCGCGGGCCTTGATCTGACTTCGTCAGGCAGGTGGTATTAGTTACAGCATGTTTTTAATGAAATAATAGTGTACTTTAACACACTTTTTATAGCTTCAATACGATTTTAATTATAAACTCTACAAATTAGCAAGATAAGCATTTAACTGTTTATACAAGTTTGCATATGACAAGCCCATGGGAGTCATTAGTATATATTATACTTTTTCTTAGCTTAGTATTGATAAATTAATTATCAAATATATTGTGTACTACTGATATATTCATAAGTATATTATACCAGTCCAAATGTATTTTGTTTTGCTTCATTTTAGTAAATTTGTAATTTTTAAATCAATAATTTTCAAATTTTGATGAACTAGTGACCCCCATGTAGGATTATCACGTCCCCAAGAGGGTCATTTCACAGTTTGAGAAGCGCTGCTTTAATCCTTGACACTGTATATTCAAATTTTGAAGCCAACTGTCCATCAATTAAAGCTCTATTCACCTATATTTTACATTATCATCGTTATTTATTGCAAAGGGCTTAAGTTTAATAATTTAATGTTTTAAAAGTCATTATAAAAAAATTGAAAACATCGTGAGAAATAAATTGTAATTGAACTACATTTTTTATGTTTTTTTTTCATATGTGTTGCAAATATTATATTGATAATTATGAAAAATATCTCATTACAGTATAATAAAACGTTTTAATTAAAAATAATGGGAAAACAAGGTGTTAAGCCTATAATTTAACATTTTGTAACTGAAAATGTACGGATACCAGAATATTCAGGAAAGAGTAAAATGCCAAAATTAAGACTCCATGTTTTGGTGATCTTAAAGGGGTCCATAAACGCTTTCACTACCATGCCTTCTTTAGCTATCTGATTGTATAACTAAATAAAAAACACAACATTTTGTATGATTTGCTGTAATCCCACAATGAGAGATTTTTTTTTAAATTAAGTTTAGAGAAAAAAAAAAAAGAACCTGAAATACTATTTTAGAAAAGAGATAAAACCCAGACCCAGAGAAACATTTTTGGAAGATAAAAAGTTCATCTGTTTGACCTTCGAACTTACTGGTATGGTTAGTTCGTTCCTTTTGTATGCCTTTATTTTTCATTTAAGGAAGTTGTAAATAATGCGCTTTTTCCCATACGAAGGAGTTATAAGACATTTTGAAAAGCACAGAAAGCTCTTTGAAGGATTATTTGACCAAGACTTATTTTTATGAGTATTCTGAAACATATAAAGCATGATGAGAAACGTTTTGCGCAATTCTTTTTTTTTAACTAACATTCATATTTTTTACATTGATTACATATTTAAGCCAGGAGCGGCCACGCTTGAGTCAAAGGACAGCAAAACTACAAAACTTTGAACAAAAAATGACAGTTTTGATTGCAAATATCATTCCTGTAATGTTAGTGAAATGTGTCTGTGATTTGTGTTCTTTATTAAGGTCGCGTACCTTAGAAATATTTTAGTTCGGTCTTATTGGAATTTTTCTCAAGTTATAGAAAAAAAAATGAAAAAATGTAGAAAGATAGGTAAGTATATTTTCTCTTAGTTAAATTATTCCCTGGAATTGTGATTTTTACCTTGTACAATAAAAATAATTGTAAAAAAAAGAAGTATTAACATAAACATCGAGTGAGCGTCTGCTCCCGGGGAAGACATTTTGAAGTCTTCTCGTTTTAAATATTAAAAATAACACAAGTATTCTTCATCGGAATTTTACATTCTTTTTTGATATTTAACATTAATAATAAATGCTAATTCTGTGAGGATTACAATTATAGTTCGTTTAAATCTTCTTATATTATGAGAATTCATTTAAAAAAATCATTTTACATTTTTGTATTCATTTCCGTGCTCTTGGATTGTCTCTCCTTGCAATTCAGCTAGTGCGCACTTGGTGGCGTAGTTGGTTTGTCTCTGGCCATCTGCACCTAAAATTGCGAATTCGATCTCGGCCCATGTCGTATGATTATTCTGCATGTAAGAAATACCTTAAAGTATCCGTTAGGCTTGGCTGCCAAAATTCTTTAAAATAATTCTTCAGTTCAATTTAGCATCGTCAAAGTTCAGGTGTCTCCCTCTGAGGAGGAAACTCGGCGTCAAAATTACTTGCTGCAGTTGGTATCACCAATTATACGGAGCCGCACTAAAAAGTGATACCAGCTACTGGGGAATGACCTAGGTCTGCAAAGGTAAAAAATACCGACATTTGCAATTACACGTTTTGCGCAGACGTCGGATAGGTTGCCCAGACTCACGCAGACGTTTGCGAGAATGCTAATTGTGACGAATATGATAGAGAGCAACATAGACTAGACTATTTTTCTAATGACATTTAAACTTTTAGAAAGGGATGATGGCTGAAATATAAATCTTTAAATAAATATCATTTTGCAATCTGTTCCAATTTAAAAATTATAGATACGAAAAATAACATGATAGTTATCCTATTACTTAAAAGTAATTTGTTTAAAGCATATATTTCTCAAAATTAATTTGCTTAAATTATATATTACTTAAAAGTAACAAGTACAAAATTTAATACTTATCTTGTGATTTTGTACGGTTTATAATTAAGATCGTATGGTAGCTTTAGCGCAAAGTGCATTATTATTGTATATGGGGGGCGCGATAAAAATTATGATTGAATATTGGGTCGCCCATAGTGAAAGTATAAGAAACACTGCTATAAGCTAAAATGCACAGAATGGACTTTACTCATTTGAAAATACTAAAAATTGTATTTTTGGTAGACCTCCTAAGAAACGTTTCGAATTTCATGGGTTTTTTTGTTAGGTGTTTGTTTCAAAGAATACAAATATTTTGAATTTTCGAATGTTCATAGTCCATTTAGTTCGTGTTTATATGCTGAGTCTACCCTAAAAATTTGAAGTCATTCGACCAAATCGTTCTTGAGATATGATGGAGGAAAGTGTGAAAAACAGAGTTTTGAGAAAAACGCGTTTAAAAGGTTTCAAGTCCGATTAAAAATATGAAAATCTTAATTTACTCTCAATCGGCGATGCTAAACCAAAATTAAAACAAGTTCGACGAAATATTCAACAACTACAGATATTTCCTTCTAAACCATTACAAACTTGTCTATACTTGTATGAAAGTCCATTTGCAAAGAATGGTCAATGGTATCAAGCCGACTGTACACAACAGGCCCAGCCTTCGATTGCCAACTCAGTGCTTCGAACAGCTGCTCATCTATAACATCCACTTCTTTATAACTACTTCGAATTTTAGAAAATAACTTTACCACAGTATTCTAACCATGTAAAGGAAAATGTTTATGCATTTTTTTAAATTTTATTTTTTGAACATATCACATGGGTGTACTCCAGTGCTTCTCAAACTTTCTATTTTCACGGGCCAATTTTCAATCAGAATTTTCCTCGCGCCCCCCCCCCCCTTCCCCATACAATAAAAATGTTTTGAATGTAGTAATAATGTATAACACTTTGACGCTAAAGCTACAATACGACCCTAATTTTAAACCATACAATTAAGATAAATATTAAATTTTGTGTATGATAATCCCATTGAAAAATCACTAGTAATTATTAAACTTGTTGTTCTTAACTTAGTATCAAATATTTTGTGACATACTGATACATTTATAAGTATACTATATCAGAGTATATGTGTATTTTTTTATTATGTCACAATGTATTTTTTTATTATGTTTCCTTTTATTAAATTGATAATTTTTATATATAAGTAATCTTTTATTTTCGACTTTCCGATACTCTCGCGCCCCCCTTGTAAGGCTATCACGCCCCCTAGGGGGGCGCGCCCCACAGTTTGAGAAACACTGGTGTACTCCTTAAAATTTCTAACAGAGATTGGATATCGTGCGTGTTTAATAATGTTAATGTTTAATGATGCGGAATGTGTAGGAACTGCTCAAGTTATTTCTTATATCAAAATTATTTTTCCCCTTAACTTGGGCATAATTTTTGAGATCTTATAATACATACTTATTTTCAGGTATTATTTTTTTGAATTCCTGCTATTAGCTCACACTCTCAATATATTTGTTTACCTTGTTGGAATTTTCAATCGTTAAAAAAAAAATTTCTATTCAGCCAATCATGTTCAAATATTTTATTTTAGAGGTATAGGCGAAGACACTTGATGTTAATACAGTTTTAACAAGTATTGATTCATTAATTAAATTTTATTTTTTAATTTTAAACTTATTTTGCGTTATTTCCCTTGTAGTTACCATAAGCTGCAACAGATGGCGCCAGTACGCTTTTTTAACAAAGTAGGAATTGATGTTAAATTTTTTTATATATATTACTTGTTTAAAAAAGAATCTCTTAAAAATGCAAAATATTTTTTGTATAAATACAAAACAATTTGCAAAGTATGGTGAACCTATGTTTTTAATAAATCTTAGCAAAATTTCTCTCAGAAAACATGAAAGTTTAATTTTAATTTTTTTTTTAAAGTACTAGAGAATTACTTAGAGAAAAAGAAAGATTTTCGTTAATCAAATGCATAGGTATCCCATATAGAAGTATACTAAAAATTCTTATAGTGCATTTTTCTTAATGTTCACATAAATGCAAATTAATATTGAATTGTTTATTTTTTATATGCCTAATATAATAATACTTTATTTATTCTCTGTAATTCTAGAAATAATTTTAAGTTCCAAGATTGTTACCTTTGTTTTATATGAACATGAACACAATTTTGTACTAGATATATTATAATTTAATAACCATATTTTATAAAAAACACTTTTTAGATTTGCAAAACATTTTACACATACAAAAATGGACAAAACATAGATAAACAATATTTTTTTTAAAGACATAGTGGCAAAATTTCTTTAGAAACAAATCATAAAGTTTAAAATTTTGAAAACAAAATTTTTTTTCAAGTTACTTTTAAGAAATTATATTTTATATAGCGAAGAATATTTCTCTTTCTCTTAAATGAAAAATAAATTAATAGTTAAAATACATTAAACACAAGGGAAACTGTTCTTTTAAAATTCTCTAAAAGAGGCGAGTTTTTTTTGTTTACATTTTTATGAATTCTACTTTTCATATATTTTAGAGTTACTTTATCAACGACTATTAATTGTTTCACATTATTAAGTTCTGAAAAAATATGCGTTCTATATCTTGAATTTAAAACTCTATCTTTCGAATTTACATCATACCTTGGTACTCTTAAGCATACTGTAATTTCGTAATAACTTATTTTAAATTTCAAATAATGATGATATTTATAATTTACTTTCGAAATTCAAGCAAATAGACAATAATAAATTTTACGAAATATTCTTAAAAACTAAGAGTGCTAATGCGGTATATATTGCATTAATAAAATGGTGAATGCAATTTGTATAATTTTATTGAAAATGGGGCGAATGTTAATGCAGTTTACGTAATGTTATTAAAATTGTGAGTGTCAATGCAATTCATATACTGTTATAAAAAATGACGAGCCTTTACATATGTGATTAGTTTCATCATTTATTATTTTCAGTTCATTTATACACATTCTTTTTTTTTTACTTTATCATAGATAGAAGAGGAATTTCTAAATTTGGAACAATAAATTGCTTCTAATATTCTATTAAATTACTGCATCAAATTAATGTATATAATATCCAACTATATTTTTCTTGTTTAAAAATGAGAACTTAACGGTGTATCATTATTAAAGTATTTACTCGAATCTAAGACGCACTATTTTCTCTGTGTTAGTGCTATTGAAAAGCGGTTGAGGCTTAGAATTAAGGACAAAACAATTGCTGTATAAGGGAAATTGAATAAACAAATGAATTTAATAATAATAAATAATAAATATGAATAAATAAATTTCTTCAATAAATAAAATAAAAATACAAATATATTTTTATATTTTTTTTCTCAAAAACGAGTATAGAATCGAGGATGTGGCTTAGAATCGATAGTGGCTTTGATTCGAGTAAATACGGTATTTATCTGCCTTTAAAAGGGGACACAGTACGATTCAATTGACAAAAATCAGTCAAAAAATCAAATATAATTTTTCTAGCCTAAATTATTCTTTATATACTTTTCTATAACCTCACAAAATTTGAAAACTCTAAACTTAAAAAACGCCTAATTATGAAAGCTTTTACATTCATTTTTATTCACATCCGTATGGCAAATCAAAACTTTAAACTTACTTATCTCAGAAAGGTAAAATAACTAGTTTGTCTTCATTTAAAATGCAAAGGCCTTTTTTCTATTGTGCCTGATGCTTTGAAATTTTTTTTACCCATTGTTAATAGTACACGTAACAAAAGTTGGTATGCTTTTTTGAATCAAAGCAATACTTATTTTTTTAAAAATAATTGAAGTTGGAATTTGCAAATTTTTTAAGGAATTTTCAATAAGGATTCATAAAAAGAAGTATTGTACAAATACCAATCGTGTTATCGCAAAACCCATACCAACTTTTGTTATACATGGTTGGACGTACTTGTAAATCAAATTTCATGTGTGTACGTAAATGTTTGTAGGAGGAGTAGTATTTTAAAATCACTTCAGAAATTTTAGGTCTTTTTCCTTAAAAAATTAAATAGCTAACTTTTTTATGAAATTTTGAGCACAAAATCTGTTTTACATAGTATACGCACATTGGAAGCAACCAAAAATATTTTGAAAATCCTTAAATTAAATTTTTTTGCTTAAATCGTACCATGTCCCCTTAAATTTTTAAAATAATAATTACTTAGAATTCAATTATACGTACTCTATGCTTCACCTCTCTAATGATAAAATTTCCGATTCAATTTTCCTAAGCTATCTCTCAAACAAATTTTTAATCAGTATTAGTAATCATGCAGCACAATTTTTATCAACAAATGATTTACATTTTTTTTTTTATTATTGAAAGATTAAAGCGGATCAAATTCCTTGTTTAACAGGTCTCTCTCCGTATTAAATGAAAACAAAAATAAATCTATTTTATCATATTCTAAATTACTCAAGCAAAGAAAAAACATTTTTTATTGTTTACGGATTCAACTTCATTGCTAACTGCAGTAATATTATTTTTTCCCCAAACTTTTCAGCATCTTACCAATTTTTTTCATGAGGATACAGGGCATTTTGATAGCGATACCCTTTCGTCATGGCAAGAGCAATATTGGAAATCCATAAGACATTTTTTTTTTATTTCTTTCCCCGAAATTTTTGTTCTTAGATAAGAATTCTTTCCTTGTGATATTTTTTTCTGCATGGGGCATTTTATAGCGACCCTCCTTTTATTTGTTGAGCACACTTCAGGATATCTTTCCCCTAAAAGGGATCATTTAGTAAAGGTAATGCGAATATTAGTACCAGATCATTTCTAAGCATTATTAGCTAGTCAAGATAGATCCAAAGTTGAAATTAACTTTCCTTGAAGATATTGCTGTAGGTTTGGTATAAATTAAGGTGTTATGTTAATGCTTGATTTAAATAAAATTTAATTTTAATCGTCTTTTCTAATTATACTTTAGACTAATCAATTTAAAAATTAAATATTCCAAACTATACAAACAAAATTTATATGTTGTACCTTGTCAAAGTTGTTCACAAATTATTCAAAGTAGCAGCGTTTCTCAAACTTTGGGGTCTGATAATCCTATGTCGTCGGCTTGAGCATATCAAAAAGTCGAAAATAAATAGTTTAAAATAACCATTAACTAACTAAAGGAAGCAAAACAAAATATATTCTGACATAATAAAAAATTAAATGCACATTTAGACTGGTATATCTACAAATAAGTACTGCACAATGTATTTGATAGTTATCAATACTAAATTAAAAACAAGTTTAATAATTACTAGCGACTCCGAAGGGCTTGATAATTAAAACCATATTGGAGCCTTAGTGTCAAAGTACATTATCATTGTTTTCAAGAAATTATTATTGTCTGTAGGGACGGGGGGGGCCCCAGGAAAATTATAATGAGAAAATTGGGTCACAAATATTGAATGCTTGAGAAGCATAGGGATATATTTATTAAAGAAATGTGCGTAGAACAGCAGAAACTATACCAACGCTACTACAGAAACTATACTACTACTATAGTTCCAAAAGTTAAGGTACAACGCGTATTTTGAATCTCAGCGTTAAAAAAACGAAAGCAACAATAAATCGCACTGTTTATATGAATGATAATCACGCATTTTAAAGAAACTTGCATGTTAAAACGATAGTCATACTTTTTATTTTACAGAAACGAACATTTGTCCAAATTACAGAAAATGTGTAAAATCCAAATTACTTTGCCTGATGCGTAGGTTATGTTTATGATTCTTGATCACCATTAGTTGTTGATAATTATTAAATTGGTTGATAATTAGTAAAATATTGAGGGGTGTCTAGAAATTTTTTGGAGGAAATCAATAACTCGATTTACTTAGGTGGCAGCTATTGGGGTGGATTTAAAAGGGCTTGTCACAAGCTGATGCTACCAGAGCGTCTCAAATAAACTCACAGTATGATCCAACAGCTGTAGAATCAATTGAAATTTAAAGACTAAATATCTAGCCCGTTTCAGGATTATGATCGCATATACGTGATCACGCATTTCTCCCTTCATGGCCCATGGTATCATATATATGTTTGCGCTTTCTCTGCTCTTATCTGCTGTTACGCTTTTATATTAATTTTTGCAAGGCACTAAATGGCGTTTAAATTCCGTTTTTTTTAACAATGTTTCAATTAAACTTTGAACTTCAGTATGTACTTTCGGCTATGAATTTTTTCAAAAATTCAATTCGGGATATATATGAATGTAAGCAACTCCAGTTGTTTGGATTTTTAGATACATTTGTGCATTTAAATGTTCTTGATTTATTGCCTCCTTGGTTTCTGTTTATGTTTTGACTGAGTTGGAAAAAGATTGAAAGCTTATTACTTTTTGGCATCAGATATTCACAATAATATTATCAGTATTTATCTTATTTGTGGTTCGTATTTCCAACAGCAATTTTAATACACAAATACATTTAAAAAGCTGAATTTCATAGAACAAACGCGGTGACTCATTTTGAATTGAGTAAGAATAAATGATTCTTTTTCGTTTCAGTCGGAACTGTAACCGTAAGAACAAAAATATTATATTAATATGATACTAAGAAATCTATTAGAATTAATTAAAAAAAAACGATATATTAGCTGTTACTTAAAATGTTGGTATGAGTTCAAGCTAAAATAAATTAATGTGAGAGTAAACTTATAATTTGGGATTTGCCAAACAGTATTTGTAAGTTTTGCGCGTCAAATTCAATGTTTCTCAAACTGCGGGGTGCGCTTCCCTTGGAGGAGTGTGATAACCCTACAAGGAGGGCGCAAACTTATCAGAAAGTCGAAAATAAAAGATTATTTAAAATATATATATATATTAATTTACTGAAAGCAAGCTAGAAAAAAATTCGTTCTGACATAATAAAAAATAAAATACACATTTTCATTAATATAATACACTTATAAATGTACCAGTACTGCACAATGTGTTTCATAATTAATCTAACAGAACTAAGTGAAGAACAAGTTTAACAATTACAAGTGATCCTATGGGCATGACATAAAATTATATACAAAATTTAACATTTACCTTGACAATTTGTATGGTTTATAATTCGAGTAGCACTCTGTCCTTTCGTCAAAGTATATTAATATTGCATTCAAGACATTGTTATTATATGGAGGGGGGCGCGATTAAAATTATGATTGAAAATTGGGTCGCAAGTATAGAAAGTTTGAGAATCACTGGTGTAATTTATTTGAATTCTCGTGGAGCACGTGAAAAGAGTACTTATTTTATTAAAATGGAAACATTTCTTTAAAATTTACAATTTACAATTTTGTTTCAAGTGTAATGAAAATTTTTGTACTATATATTCAGATATTATCCATGATAGTAAAATTTAAATTTTAGAGTATTTGATTGCATTAAAGATTCTGTATCAATTTTTAAATGAAATTAAGCTTAGCAAGGAAATTCGTCCGGTCCCATGGGTGCGTATACTCTCGGAACATGCGGGCTTGGGGTAAAGCTTCTTTCTCATTTCTTCGGCCCTGAAGGGACTAGAAGATTGCTCCAGGTCAATCACAAGAACACCTATGTGAGACCGCTTTTTTTTCTCTTTCAGGCTGAATGTGTAGAAGCACTATGATGTCTTAGTTAATTGCAGATCATTTCGTCGTATTAGGAACAATAATTTTCACCACCATGGAACAAAAACGACTTCACAATGCAAGTCTCTATGCAAAACAAAAAATATTGAGTGTCACTCCAAGTGATTGACAGAAATATGTCTGATATTGAACAAAGAAATACACTTCTTGGGTCAGACACCAGTTGAATTCCGTACTCTGTTAACAGTTAAGATGAGTCCAAGTTTGCACTGAAGAGAGATTCGAAAGTTTTCTATTCTGGAGGAAATAACGCACCACACATAGAACCAATCCAACAATGTTGAAAAACACAGCTGCAGAGATGATGGAATTATGGTTTAGGGAGAGATCTCTCTCGATGGTTGCACTGACCTGCATGTGATACATGGAGAATTTCTGACTGGAGCGAGATATCTTGATGAGATCATTCATCGATATAGTAACCCATGCATCGATAATATCGGTAATGAATTCATTCTGATGATTGATAATGCGGAAAATCCCCAAGCTGTGCTTGTTGAGGATTAGTTTCATGATTTTAATTTAGAAATAATAGAATGGATAGCTTAATCTCTCTCTCCAGACCTGAATCCGATAGAGCACATTTGGGGCTTCTTTGGTAGACACGTTGGTATTTTGAGTCCAACTGTAAGTCCTCACATGAGCTGGGTATGAGCTGGGATAAATTAATTGGTATCATGGCCATCAGTGTATTGCAGTTAAGACATATTTCTTATAATAACTCATTTTTGTTATAAATCCATAGCCTTGTCCACATAAAACTGCGATGTACAACTTTCTCCAATAATTGACGTTTTCTTCAAGAGTGTTTCTTGTTGTAAATTTTGTTTGAGCTAAACTTATGCAAATGTATATGTCCCATTGAATAAGAAACTGGTTAGTGCACATTTCTTCCAAATTTCTTGCTTCTATAGCCATTCGTATTCAAATTAGACTCATTTAACATGTTGTACCTTAATCTTCAGAGGGCGGTGTATATAGATCCTAGAAAAAACTGTATGGTGATGATGGGTATATAAAAAAAAATCAAGCCAATGCATGCTCATTACTAGGATTTGATACGAGCCTGTCTACTACAATATAAAGCAAGATCGGAATTCGGAAAGTAATTTTCAATGGAGAAAGAATGTTTGAATTAAGGTTCAATCGCTTGAACACCTGAATCCGCACATATTACTAAATGTATTAAACAAACAAATAAAATTGTGCAAGATTATTGAGACTTAAGGTAACAAAAAATTAGTCAAATTTTATTTCGCTACTAAAACAATGTGAAATGTGTTGCATAGTTCTACGAAATCGCTCATTCACCTTAATCACATCACTTTGTTATGGTTCTAACCACGTTCTTAGCGCTTCCATCAAAATGTAGTTTCTGTGCGGGGTTTTTATTTTTATGTAAAATAGTACATTGAGTAAAATCACCACTACTCCACATAGAACATACGGCTGTAAACTGTATCTAGATGCATAAGTGAAAAAAATCTTTCAAACTATTCCATAGATATAAATAAATTAGAATAAAAATTTAAAGGGAAAAATATTTTTCTCCTTGAAATAAAGTGAAAAACCATTTTAGAGACCAATGTTGGATTTGAAGATACATTGGAAAACATAAAATGTAAAACAAATAAATGGATGTATTTATTATATATCCATAGAATATTCTTTCGTTTTCATCAAAATAATGATAATTTACAGCCAAACCATTTTTTATGTTAAAGAATGATCACTACGGTGAGCAATTTTTTTTCGATTACTATTCTTTTATACAGTTTTCTTCCTTCTGTCTAATTAAAGTAAGGTCTAAAATGAAATAAAAAAAAGTAAAATTAAGATAGAGCGCATCGCGGATTTAAAGTTTTGGGAAAAATGGAAATTTTCAGAATTTGTTTGCCTCGACTTTTTATAATTACTTAACTTACGAGTGTTGTAACTAATTTATGCGTGAAATTTGAGATAAAAGAAGCAAGAAAAAATTAAAACGTGAAGAATCAAAATTTTATAATTTTTTTTAGAAGACTCTAAAATTATTTCATTTTGTTAAATTAGGAATACTTCATGTTTTTAATCAGATAAAACATTTAAGATTTGATAAACAAACTTAATAAATATGAAATATATTTTTCGTTTCAAATTTTATTAATAAATATTTCTTTATTGTAAGAGTTCTGAAAAATTTCGGACATAATACAAATTAAAACCTGGGTATCACTAGCATATCACTTGTTTTAATGCATTTTGAGACCCTGATTTTCTTTTACTTAATTGTTGACATGTAATACATTCAGGTTACTATGGAAACGAAAACATCTCCAGTGTGCGTAGCATTTCTTCAATTCTGTTTCTTAAAAAGAAAGAAATAAAACTGGATATAAGTACAAAATATATCTTGTTTACTAAAAGATAAGTAAATAAATTTTAGAGCTTGTTGCATGAACAACAAATAGTTTATATTTACATGTGTTGTTTTTTTCCGTGCTCTAGATTTTAAATAATAACGATATGGCATAAATAAGCTAAGCAATTTTAAAATAAATGACAAAAAGTAACGACATTTTCCAATTTTCAAAACTTTGAGTATGATCTCCGAAAGAAAAACGTTTTAAATGTACACATTTTTTGACATTTATGAAGTGAAAAACATTTTTCTAAGATATCAATCGAAAATGAAGGGAAAAAACTAATGATCACACTCTAAGTGATCCCATTATTTTGGCCAACTCTTCAGTTTAATACTGGATTACTGAATGGATTCTTGCTGAAATGAACTCTATAAGTTGGGAGATTGTATGATTGACTTTATACCATATTCGATGAATTGCACTTTCCGTTGCCTTCATATTGGGTGGTACTGGAGCCAACTGCCAAATGCATCGTTCAATTTTATAACACATATTCTTCACTGTATTGAGATCTTATAATTGTGAAGATCATCTAAGCAAGGTAAAGTTTCAGCCATGCTCTTTAGATCCTATGGGTAAAACGCTAGCTGTACAACAAGAAGCATTGTACTGCTGAAAGTATTCATTTCTGGCAGGGTAGTTTATTAGTAGAAAAGTATGTATACTTGATCTGTGGTAACACTTTAATATCATTAGGCATTCAGACGTTCTTCGACATGAACCATGTAATGCGAAGAAAAAAATCCCTCAAACCATAATATTGCCACCACCATCTTGAAGAGTTGTGGCAATGTAGATAGTGGTTCATATTGTAATTCTTTTTTATCTATATTAACATATTGTCATTTACAAGGTGTAACTGAAAACGTGATTCGTTCGATCTAATGAACCTTTTTGAGTCACCTACAATCTAACCCTTATGCTCCTTTTCGAATTAGGTATGTCTTTTCTTGTTCAACGTAAGAAGTAGACGCTATAGAATAGATCATTCGCTACCATAGTCCTTACGGTGTACTATGAGGCAAAAAAAATCGTTCAAAGACTTTCCCAGTTGCGTTTTGTTTAAGATTCCCCGCAATATGAAGTACGGTGCTCTCTCTTTAGTTTACTGTACATCTTTCGTAATATTCCTTCCCCAGCAAGCTTTTAGTAGTAAGTAACAACTACAAACCTAAAATGAGACCCAGTTTTCTTTTGGTTAAGGTGTCCGACTACGTTCGGAACCGTGATTTTAAAAAAGCGTATAAATTGATGATTGTCATGATATTTAGTGTCACTTAGATTAGAATACATATATAAAATAGTTTTAAGGACATTTTGACAAAAAGAAATTATTTAAATACAATATTTTGGCAAAAATTTAACTTAGAATAACTGTTTTTCCAAATGTCCTCCTTTTGTGAACAATGCGTCTATTATAATAAAATTTTGCCTGTATATAGCTCAAACCTCTCTACAGAGGCTCAACTAGAATTTTTGAAAAATTCCCATTATTTTCAGAGTTACCACCAATTTAATTATTATTGGTGTTTTTTTTCTTAAAATTGCTCCGCTCTGTTGTCGTAAAATATGAATAAACCCACTTCTAAGTTAAATATTTCAAAAATTCTAGTTGAGCCTCTGTACAGAGATCTGAGCTACATACAGGCAAAATATTATTATAATAGAAGCATTTTTCACAAAAGGAGAACATTTGGAAAATAAATTATTCTAAGTTAAATTTTTGCCGAAATATTGCATTTAAATATTTTTTTTTGTCAAAATGTCCTTAAAACAATTTTATACGTGTATTCTAATCTAAGTGACTCTAAATATCATGAAAATTATCCATGTATGCGCTTTTTTAATATCATGGTTCCGAAAGTAGTTGGATACCTTAATCCACTGTCTGTAAACATTAAGTACTGTTCACGAGCATTTCACATGTTTTTGCTATGACTATATTTGACACTTCAAGCACCTTCAACCATTATCTTTCAAACATAGTTAAATAACATCCCCCCCTTACCAAGCAACACAGCGTGATTGTAGCTCCACTTTTCTTAGCTAACCGTTTACTTGTTCTAGTCAGAACTGCATGAAATTACAGCTATGCCCGAAATAATATTGGGCATAGAAGTTAGATAGTCTAATTATATGAAAGAATTTGGATAAAAAATAATTTAAGAACACATAATTTTGTAACGGGTCGGTTCAAGAGTCTCCTACTAATCCTCTTGTTGAAAATATGTTTCTTTAAATTCTATTGAACACTTTCTCCCAAAACAAGAAGGTGCGGTTTATGTAAATCAAGGCTTATATTTAAACATTAACTTTTAGGTTCGAGGGAGAAAGAGGTTAGGAATTAGATGATAGAAGTTAGTGATTAACGTAAAGTAGTAGAAAGCTAGTCCAGAGTGACTCGTCAATTTGTAACTTAAATATTTACGATTGATAACTGACGACTTAGTCAATATGATATAGTTCATTCAGAATAATATCGACTAGAAGTCGAATAACTCAGAACGGGATTAGGATTACTTAGAACGTATATTACCAAAACGTTCCAAAAGTAAGTGATTAAATTCATAATTAAATACTAAATATCTCGTCTAACTCGCTTTTGCTCCAATACTTAATTAAAAATGTATTTCCTAACCTGGGTTGTTGAGACATGTTAAAAGACTAATAAGTTATATTTGTTTTAATTATAGCTGATCTTCATTCCAACTCCCGTGAGAGAACATTCATCACAATCGAATTCATGCAAATTATAATAAATGATTTATATCTGCATTGATAAATCTGTATATAAAGCCTACAGCAATATAAATTTTATAAATTCAAATAAATAATTTTTCTTCAGGGTCCTTTTATCTGCAAGCATTTTAAATACATTTAGTATGGGCTTCTAATGTCGATATTTAATATTGCTAAGGTTTTGAATTTATTAAATATATGAAATAAACAAGGATTTTACATATTTTGTTTACCTTATAAATTAATAAAAATAAATATTTTAAATAAAAAAGTTGCAGCAAAAGTACAGATAAAAATTAAAACAAAATTTCAGTTATACTAAATGTTATTCAATTTTGAAAACATGTCCACAAACATTAAACATTTTCTCTAAAAGTATTCCTAGAAATAAAATGTTTACAAAATGCTGAATAAACTTCAATACAGTTTAGCCATAACGCATTTAAAAGTCAGATTTCCTAATATTATCATTATTTAAAGATATAAAATGTTCAAGTAGTAAGCTACAAATCTCTTATCTTAATGAAAATGTATTGCTGGATGAAAGGATATATATATAAAATATTTACTAAGCTTTTTGAATAAATGTTATGTGTTTGTAGTATCTAACTTGTCGGCAATAAATTACGTTTCCTAGGTTGTAATTTATATTTTTAAATAAGCTCATGTGTGATGAATGACATATTTGTATAACGACACAAATTTTATTAATTATTATATTTGCTAAAATTAGGATAAATCATTTTTAAATCTGTTTTCTTTTTGAGGTTCCAAATGCTAGCTAAAATATTTAGGCATTGTTTGTGTGACTTAACAGAATAATTGTGCCGAATGCATTGTATTGATCAATGAGTCTGGTACAATGAACCGATGCAAGAACTAAAGCCTCTTATTTAAAATATCACCTTGATGAAGATGGCCAAGTAAAGTGAAGGATTTCCTAATGTAATGCTTTTAAGTCATTAAATAAGCTACACAAAAGAAAAATAGAACAATACGTGTTAGAATAGAAACACAAATACCTTAATTATGTCTATTAATATACTGGATTATATTTTTTATGAAGCATAATTAAAAATTATTTATGATTTACTTGGTAAATTCAGAGCAAGAGCAATCCGTATATATTC